>CM032229.1:83545000-83992500 GCA_019009955.1 Riptortus pedestris
TACCTTATTCAGTTCTTTTTATTATCCAAAAGTACTAGTTATGTTTCAATGAAGTAATAATCTTAAGGAAAAGATAATAGGAGGCGAGATCTGACTGGTTAGCCATCTCTTAACCCTTGTATGAAACTTAACCTCCGAACATCAATAATTCCTTTAAAATAAACTTGACAGAAAAAAAAACCCGAAATACTACAATTTTGGATGAAACTACCATTAAAAAAATTATGCGCTTCATTCATTTTTGGATAAGTGGCTGGTGTGTGTATGGGAAACAAATAATACAGAAAAGTTCCAATTTTTTATTTAGAGAAATTTTTGTTATAAAAAACCAGCAATATTCCAAAATTTTAAAACATATATTTTTTCCTTTTTTAATAAAGATAGTTTTAGTTGTAAATAAATAACAAAAGTTAGACTTAATAATGAGTATTACCTCCTCTTGCATGTATGGCAGCCCTCAGTCCTTCTCTACATTCTCCGATGAGATGCATTAGATCTACCAGAAACCATTTCATGGGGAGATTCAGAAATACTTCCTGTCAAGTTTACGTCTTCTGTTTCTAAAATTTTACAAAATGGATAATAGGCACTGCGATATTTACATAAATAAGCTTAAAAACAAAGTGGAAATATGCTGAAATCAAGATGTAATTTATGATTAAATCCTAATGGTTTTTGCCCAAGTTCTCAATTATTATTGCTATTATTGGTTGCCAAATTATTTTTGAAGATGTTAAAATAGATGTTAGATTTTTATATAATTATATCTAATAGAAAGAAATAGAAGGTGGAGGAAAACACCAACTTTTGCTGACAACATACACACCATTCAGGAATTTGAAAATTTAAAAGCTGGTATTTTTAAAGAAGACTCATCTTTATGGGGCATAGACAAAAAGTTCCAAAATCTCCCTACTTTTAGACTCTCCAATAAAAATTAGCAAGTTCAATGATCATCCATAAGAAGTTAAAATGCTTTGAATGTTAATGCTTATTTATTTTCCGGATTATGAAAATCTTTTAAGACAAACGTAAAAGGCAAAGAGGACTTAAAACAAGATAAGGTATTAAGAAAACAATTTTGATGGTCTTAAAAAACAAATTTAATATCTTAAGGTTGTATAACTCCAATCCTATTCCTTTGGTATAGTGCCACGAAGACTCTGAATATTATATCATGAATTCTTGCTTGTATTATACATTTTCAGACAAGATATTGTCGAAATTTGTAATATTCGTTATTCATAACTGAAAGGAAGGAAGTAAGGATTAGTTTTCACTTGTTTCTTCCTCTTCGCACATGTTTAACTTCCAAAATAAAGATTAAATCATTTCCCATCCAATAATGCATGGGTTACTATTAAGTTTGAAATTCCTCGATTTGTTCATCTAGATTCTGAATAACATTCTGTTAAATTTTTTCCAATAATAATTATAAAACAATATTTATATATTTTTTCTTATTAGTTTAAGGGCATTCTTTTAAATATAAATAATCTATATGCCATATTATTATTTTTAACTTCAAAAAAATCATGTAAATTAATATTATACATTTCTTATATTAAATTAGTATTAGTGTTCCATTAGATCTTTTTGTCCATGTTTAGACACCAGTTACTTTAACAAAGGGAGTGATTGGGGCTGATAAATTTGCTACAAATCCTGGATATATGGGTGCTGATCCTACTCCTGTAACATTTCCAATAACATCACATGACAATATTTCATTTGAGAACAGCCACTGCATTGGAGAAGGATGTTTTGGAAAAGTCTTTAAGGGTAATTATTTTTTGTATTTCACTTTTTTATCTATCAAATTATGAATAGGTATATGATAACTTTTTTCTTTAAGCAATTATATGTAGTATTTAAATATAACAAGTGTTTTCCAGAGCTTTCTCAAGTGGTCTTTGTTTTCATGTTTCACTATGAGAGATTGTAACACCACTTGTACAAACAATATTCTATAAAATATATCTATTTCCCAGCCAATAGTCTCACAAAACAATTGAGTTTAGGAAAATAAATGAATGTATGTGATCTTTTCAGGTGAATTCAGGAGGGAAAATGGAAAGATTGAAATTGTGGCTATAAAAGTTCTCAAAGATTCAGCATCAAAGGAAGCAGAAGAGGATTTCATGAGAGAAGTTGAAATCATGAGTTCTTTTCATCATGATAATATATTGACACTTCTTGGGGTTGCTTTGAAAGGTATTTTATTTTACATTCTAGGACTTCCAGTTTTTCTCCAAATATTTTTTAACTACATGCCAGTTGTTTATTTTTTTTAGAAATAGGAAAGAATCCATGTATGGTTTTTGAATATATGCCTTTTGGTGACTTGACAGAAGTGTTACGGAGTAATTCAAAGCATTTTTGGAAACCTGATTCTAAAGCACCCAGGTTAAAAAAGGTAAATGTTTAATCTGGGACTAATATATTAGTGTAATTTTTTATAAAATCACTGCTCAAATTAACAATGTTGATAATATTTTCCAACACTATTGGTGATACTAGCCCAAAAATTGGATTACCCATTTATTTAAATTAGAATCATAACTTTATTTTTGGTCAAATAGAGTAATTCACTTTCTGAGACTACAGATTTCATTTAATTCAATGTATCACAAGTCCTGAAAAAACATTTTTACTACTAACCCATGTTGACTATTCCAATATGTAGTGAGTTGTTTCTTACATTTTAGCAGATTTCCGTTAAGGGAAATCAGCTATTGAGGCCGTACTCATGACGCGATTTTTGTAAATTTTCTTCAAATGTCCATTGATCCTACCCAGGAGATGAGGTTAATGAGATCCGTTCAAAATGATATATACGAGGGGTGGTGAAGAAGTGCGCATGCGTCAAACGCCAGCAACTAACAGCTGTTATCGTGAATCTTCCTCTTTCGAATATAGTGCCTCTCGCTTCTGTAAAAAAATCAGTACAGCCGTAGCCTTCGTTCACATTAGAGTTGTTTTTTTGTTTTGCAGGAAAAATATTAAGTGTAACAGTAGAGCAACGAATTGTTGTGAAATTTCATGTGAAACTTGGAAAAACCGCTACTGAAACTTATAATTTATTGAAAGAAGTGCATGCACTGGAAGAGCCCATCTTCACCGAGAGCCAAAAAAAAAAGCTCGAATGAGCAAATCAAAATTCAAAGGAATGTTGATTGTTTTTTTTTATATTCATGGGATTGTGAACCTTCACTGGGTTCCTGAAGGTCAAACGATTAATCAACATTACTACCTTCACGTTCTTGCTGAACTCCCTGAAAGAATAAGGAAAAAATGACCTGAATTCTGGAAGGACAAGTCATGGGTTCTCCACCAAGACAATGCGCCGGCTCATTCCGCATTGTCTGTTAAGAGGTTTCTAGCCAAATTCAGCATCCCAGTGTTAGACCATCCACCTTATTCGCCGGATCTTGCGCCGTGCGACTTCTATCTGTTTCCTAAGGTGAAATCTGCATTAAAAGGAACAAGATTTGAGTCTGTTGAAGCTGTGAAAGAGAAAGCGGCACGCGTCCTGAAGGAGCTGACAGAAAAAGACTTCCAGCACTGTTTCGAACAATGGAAGGTTCGCATGGAGCGTTGTAGGGATAAAGGAGGGGTGTATATTGAAGGTGATAATAAGTAAAAAGGTATGAAATAAAAATAAAATGTTTTACAGCATCAGTCTCGTTATTTAATAGCCACACCCGCTCTAGCGGTCGCAATTTTTGTTTGATCGTTACCAAACTTCATATTTAAGCGTTTTATGTGAAAAGAAAGGTTAAGTTCGTTAATGGCTGAAATCAGACCAGTGGGAGGGGGGGGGGTTTAGAGGGGGATTTTTGAAAATTCGAAATATCTTCGTTATTATGCGTCGGATCGAAAAATTGTATAGAATTAATCTTATTGCAAATTAAATTTACTATAAATATTGTTCTATACAAGAATTCTCTATCTTGAATATTAACCGAGATATTTGCATTTTTATTAAATTTGGGCCGATAACGGATGACTGTTTCCCGCCAAAAGCAAGTTCGGCCCTTTGCCGTAACTGTTCCACTGTCATATGGAGATTTCTCTATAGTATAACTTCACGTGCGAAATCTGCTTAGTTTATGCAGCCCCTGCGTGACGGACTTTTCTTATTTGAATGGATTAATGGGATATTGGCCTGGTTATAAGGCTAAACTATCATTGAGGTGTTTGAATTGTGCTTTGTCATATTTGAGTGCAGTAATAGTGTTAACATTTTATAAAGTTTATTCGTTTTTACTTTTCTGAAAGCAGTTGTAATAGTCACTTCTTAAAAAAAAATAAAAAAAAAATGTAGTAGATAGTCTGGCGTCACTGCTCAACATCCTACATATTCAGCTTAAGCGGTCAAAAACATTTAGAGTAATTAAATGTCAAGAATTCTTTAAATATTTCTTTAAATATGAGAATACTCCTGACCTAAGGCCTTTAATTCGGAACACCCTTATATATTGTTACGTTTATTACAAAAATAATAAAAATTGTTTATTAGAGTTCTTTTGGATTGCAAAATTAAACAAACAAGCTTTATCACTGCAATATTTATTTGACAATGCACAACACACTTGGTAAATAATTCTTAACTATTACTCACAGTATGCACTGATAACTTCACTGTTCTTATTTGCACAGTACAATAACTCATGATCACTGAAGTTCACAAAAACACGGCACTGCACTGTTCTTTACATAAACACGGCACTACACTGTTCTTTACATAAATATGGCACTACACTGTTTTTCACATAAAACACTGTACCGAAACTAAAATCACTGTTCACTAAAGCTGCACTGAACGCACTGTTATTCATTTGAGGAGAACTGAGAACAAACTGACTCTCGGGCGGGATGGGTTCCTTTTATATCTCGGCTAACATCAAAGGGAAGGCCGAGAATGGACTAGACTGCGTAGTCAAGACACTTCCGATGCCAATGGTCCTTCCTTCGATCGGCTCCTTTCATCTACTATGTACTTCTTAAATATGTGATTAACTCTGTTTAATTTTTCATGTACATAGTTTTCACAACAATATTTAAAGTTTAATTATTATATAATAGTCTCAACAAAATATGTACACTACTTACTATTTGCTCTACATGGCCATTTTACCTCTAAAATTCATCGTTGGACGAATGATATTGGTTTCCTTCTTAGTTGTAATAAAACGTACAACTAAGAAAGAACTACTCTACTTAGGAACATTTCGATCCTTATACATGATTTGTACACATTCATACTAAAAAGAATTGTACAAGCAAACAAGTATATTAAAAGAAGTTCTTCCGTGGTGGAAGATTAATTCTAATGTTATGACAGATACTAATAATCGATCTACTGAATAGCCATAGCCACTTTCAATCAGCTGGAACAAATAATTTCATCCATTTGTAATAAACAACTTATGTTAGATAATTTTAAATTATCATGAATATATTTTTATAATTAAAACCATTAATATATATTAATAAATATTTATCATTTTATATATATATATATATATATATATATATATATATATATATATAGTAATTATAACCCTGATGTAATTTTTTTCAGGAGTCATTGCTGTCCATTGCTACACAGATAGCTTGTGGGATGAAATACCTCGCAGGACAACATTTTGTACATCGAGATTTAGCTTGCAGAAATTGCCTGGTAGGGAATAATCTTACTGTGAAAATAGCTGATTTTGGAATGAGTCGAGATGTTTACACATGTGATTATTACAAGGTAAGTGTGTAGTTGGTTAGAGTATTCTTTAAATTGTTATTATTATGTTAGAAAATCTAAGTCTACTTTATGCTGCTATATCTTTTTGGGATGGGCTATCTACAGGTTGCCACACTTTTTTAGTCAGGGTGAGATTAATTAATAGGACATTCTCTGAATTAATTTCTATTATCTTGGGATGGAACCCAGGACTCTAGTGTCAGACTAATGTCTTAACTCACATGGCTAACCCGATTCAAATATTGCTAGAAAACACAGCTTAAAATAAGGTTTGACAGGTTGATAGCTGACATAGTTATACATTACTACACACAGGCTACCTGCTTAGTTTCTGCAACCCCTATGTATCGAACTTGATTAATTTTGAGAAACTTTAGAACAATTTATTTGGATTGTATTTTCATTTGAAAACATGAAAGTTAAAATTTGTTTTACGTGGCCTGATTTGCTCATTAATTTGGGAGTATTATTTGCTTAAACTTTTATTTATATCTTTGTAATAATTCTTATTGATTTTGATTAAATGAATTACTTTTCTAGATTGGTGGTTCTCGCTTGATGCCAGTGAGATGGATGTCACCAGAGAGCGTAACTTATGGAAGGTTTACTTTAGAATCTGATGTCTGGTCATTTGGTGTTGTGCTTTGGGAAATTTATAGTTTAGGAAAGCAACCTTATTTTGGCCACTCAAATGAAGAGGTATGCTAAATTTACAGTGTAACCTAGTGTATAAAAGTGGGATATTGTAGAAAGTTTATATGAATTGGAGTCCCTAAAAGAGACAACAATTAAGTGCTGTGACTTGTGTTATAAAATTATAGATACAACCTTGACCCTCAATTTTAATGTTAAATGATTATGATTAATTATAACTCCTGTCATAAAGTGTCAATTTAAAAGCTCCGTAAGTTTATCCTGTAAAGTATACCAAAAATTGAGAATAGGCTGTTTGAAGTCCACATTGAGGAATGTTAACTAATTATATTTTAAATATGATTTTCATTTTTTTGACATTATTATTTAAAGCTACACTACTCTACAACAATACTCTAAATGCTGAGTCCAAGAAATTCAATTTCCAGATTAAAATACACCAAGAAGTTCATATTTGATTAATTTTGGGCATGCAACTACCAATGAAAACCAAAAGTTGATTAGTAGACTGAAGATAGTGATATATCAAGTACTTGAATATAATTACATAGACAGAGTCTAAAATATTATATATTTTAATTTATTTATATTTTACCCTTTTCCACATGTAAGAAAAACACATTCTATACTGTAAGATTATTTCTATCTCCATTTCTAGTACTCCCATTACCATTTATATATTGCACACTATTATTGAAGATAATAATGTGAAAGGTGTAGTTTTTTGGCCTTTTGCCCAAGACCCTGTGTATTAAAT
Source organism: Riptortus pedestris (assembly GCA_019009955.1). Lineage (NCBI taxonomy): Eukaryota > Metazoa > Arthropoda > Insecta > Hemiptera > Alydidae > Riptortus > Riptortus pedestris. The sequence goes on from CM032229.1 coordinate 83,552,173, forward strand.
GTTAGTATAGTGGTCGTGCACTTCAAAGCAATTGTAATTTAGTTATTTGATTAGTGGTTCACTTCTGAGTTTCTTAATTTAAGTGATTGTTTGCATTTCTGAATTGTTGACTCAAATAATTTATTAAATTTATATTACATACCCTGACATCATGGGCTGTTATGCATCAGATTTTGGTTTAATTTTATTGAATTTATGTTTAGTTCATTGAATAATAGAGTGATTAATTGTGTGTTGTATGTGTACGTACATGACAGTGTGTGTGCACATGTCTGTTCGTTAGTCTGCCTGCGTGCAACCACAATTATTATTTATTATTTGTTAATGTAAAACTATAGATCATGTTCGTTAATCGCCGAAATTGGACTATGAAGAGTTGGTATTTATAAATGGTGTATGGCTAAGGGCCAATAACTTCTGGTTAGGGAGTCAAATCAATTTCTTCATTAATCTATCAGTTACTTATGCATGTTATTTAATGATGATAGGTTTTTATATAATTAGGCTCAATTATATTGTTAGGGGGTCAACAAATAAAATAATTTGTCAGCTATATCATTTATATGAAGTTGCTTTGCTGAATTCGCAACTTACCAGAATCTCTGGATGTTCCCTGTATAGCACAATTATGCAATATGTAAGAGTTCTGATATACTTTTATTTTGTTATTTTAAAAAAATAGCTCAGAATTTCTTTTTAACAAAATAGAATGAAAAAAAGTCCCACCTGACTAAACACTCAAATTTAAATATTTAGTGGGTTGAGACTTTTTCATTCTAACTTGTTGTGACATTCAAACTCCCCCTTCAGCATGTTTTTTTTTTGTTTCTAGGTGATAAAGCTAATCAACAAAGGTATAATGCTGATTCCACCTGAAGATTGCCCATCACTTATTTGTGAGTTAATGAGAGCTTGCTGGAGGCCAGAGCCTAGAGAGAGGGTGACTTTTCCAGAGATCCATGCCAAGCTGAAAGAGACAACCATGCCTCAACTGCCACAACCTCCTTCATTTCCTGTTGTCCCAAGTATTTCTGAAGTTGAAGAATACCTCAGCCCGAATCCTCGACCGCCGCATGACTACATACAGCCTTTACCGGACTGATATCCACTTATTCTTGCCCCAGACCTATTCTTCCCTCGAGAAAATCTCCTTTAGAGCACATTCCTTAGTCCCTTTTGAATGTGACTGGAATCCAAGCATTCCAAAGAGTTCAACTCCACTATAAATAGAATAATGAATGACCAAAACGATTATTGTAAACATTCATTTATGTATATTTATTTCTTACACCTTAAAACTTCATTGAATGATTGTTTTATTTATTAATGGTAAAGTGTTTTTATCCTTATGATTGAATTAAGAGATGTCAACCTTTTTTTTTTTTTTTTTTTTTTTTTTTTTCATTCTCTTTTTATCTTAGGAAATTAATTTTAAAAAGTACAAATTTATAGTGCAATATAATTTATTAGGTTATCAGCAGTGATGGAAAGATTCATAAATAGCATGAATAGTTTCTTATGTTTATATTTCTTATTCAAGATTTAAATTTAAATTTGATCTACTGGTTAAAAATTAATTCATGGAGGTTTACTAACTTTCTACTTGATTTTTAGGTATTTAAAAATTCCAAGAAGTTTATTTTCTAAATGAAACAAAAATATTTTGTTTTGCATTTATATTGTACACAACGAAAATGTAGACTTTTGAATTTAAAAATATTTTCCTAAACACTTTGGATGATACTTATAATCTCTAGGAAACTGCCAACTTAACTTGAAGATTTATATAGTTTTAAATGAATTATATTAAGTTGAAGTAAGAAGCATTACAAAGAATTGTATTGGCAGGAAATAGAAGGAAATTCATTTTGAGTTTATGAAAATTCTTCTGTGAGCCTTTAATGATTCCAAAATGAGTTATTTATTTATAAAATACATAACAAAAAGAAAACAGAAAAGTTTAATTTTACTGTTTTTAAACACTGTTTAAAGAATGTTATTGTGTAATGTCTACTTTGTGGAGTTATATAAATACTTCCGTTTGTTGTGTAAATTTCATTTGAGAAAGAGTAATTAAGGAATTAGTATGCGTTTTCTCCTGTAGTTGAAAATTTTATAGGTTCAGTTGCCTTGACTATTTCATTCAAATGCATAGTAGAGAAGTTATAAAATAGATACATAAACAATTGTCTTCTTTGTTGTAAATTTCTATTAGTAGTTGAATTAATACAGCTAGATTTTCAATGAGCACAGAGGATTTATAGTACTATTATTCTTGAACGAATGACTCATTATCTCTTATTATTACTCTTTAATCAGATCTTGTGTAAATCACTAAAGAATTTATTAAACATTAACATTAAAGTTGTCCTCTTATGTTATATTTTGACTATCATGCAGATAATACTGGCTTTAATTGTATACTAGTTTAAAGTATGCAATAATTAAAATGTTTCATTAAGAATTATGCGAGGTATCCAATATTCTCCTTACTTCTTCTCCTCCCCCCCCAAAAAAAAATGTAAACAATTTTATTACCTAATCACTTTGCTCATTATGATTATTGTGGCCCAAAATTGCAATATGAGTTCTTAAGGACATTATTTATGAGTTGTTTGTAAAATAATAAATAATCACTTGATTTCAAGCTCTATCTATAACAATATGAAATTTCAATAAAGAGTTTCTAATGTGCACTTTATTAAATTAAGATTCTTGAAAGTATCTGTACCAGGAGTTCCAGGTAATCTTTATCCCTAAATGTTTTCTTCTGGAACTATATTTATCAAATCCATTAGTAATTAGCACTCAAATAATTTGAATGCTTCAGTTTTTTTTTAAATCCATTACTCTGTCCATAAGCCTAATAGCAGGGGGGTGGGTATAAAATTACATTAATAGAACATAATTATGCAGAAGTTACTAACCCATAGAGCAAAGACTTTTTGAAACAAAATTGAATTTTGATTCCTACTTCTAATTTCACATGGATTAAATTTCACATTATATTTCATTATTAGCAGCAGCATTATATTTCACATGGATTAAATTCAGCTTTTCCTGTTCTAATACTTTTATGATTATTAAACACTCATGTCTTTCAAAATTCTGGAGGAGGCTGTGGTCCTAAAATCCATTGTTTCGGATAAAATAATTGTTCACCTATTAAAAAATTCATTCGTGAAATTGGTCGAACATTTATTCTACTTCGTACAAATTTTAATAAAAGAACTTTTATAGTTTAAAAAATAAATTAATATTGACAACAATTTTGAAGAAACTATTTAGGATTTTTTTAGAGGTTGCTTCCTTTTTATTTAATTTTTAGTTAACTTGTTTTAATTTCAGAATAACAATTACAATAAATACCTTTCTACCTTTATTTGATATCATTTGCCAAACATGTTTGTCCTTTTTTCATACCCAGTTCCGTTTGTTTACTTTCAAGGCATTTATTAATTTTATTTATTTGTTTGTTTTCTATTTAAATTGCATATTTAATGAACTGTTTTTTTTTTTAAGTAAGTAAAGTATAAGCATTAATTGGTATCACATCTTATAACTAATGTTGAAATGTATATACTTGATGTTGCTCGTGAGCTGTTAGTTTGAGTCCACTTGTCTAAAAGATTTACTTGAAGAAATAATTTTTCAAAAACAAAATCATTATATATTTAATGAATACGTCTGTATCATGCTTGTATTTTGGACATTAACATAATTATTTTATTGATATTTCAAATTTTTCTCTGATTATGTTAGTTTGTATTTGACATCAGTATTAGGCATGTTGTGAGCAATATAAAACAAATTATTTAGTTTAAACTTTCTTATTTTTATACTATTTTCAGTTTCTTAATATAATTTTATTTAAGAAGTAAGATATAAAAATACATGTAGTTTCATGTATACCTTACTTTTTAATATGTATATTTATTTAAACAAGTACATTTAATCTTGTACATTTGTAAATATGTTTTTATGAATGAAACTGTGATAAATTATCTTTGTAAATAGAAGTATAGTGCTAAGTAGTTGATACAATCATTTTTTTTATATTGATTGGTTTATGTCCTATTTTGTGGTCACAAAAGCCCATTATTTATTTATATAAGAATTTATGAAAATTATATTATATACCTTGTAAATTTAAAATGGCGATCAAAATATTTGTTGTTAAATTTTAGTTTTATTAAATATGTTATTTGTGTTTCATAAATTTACTTTATTTAAATAATATATTGTGTTACACTTGATATTTTTTTTATTTTGTAAATAAAATAGTAATATAAATACAAATATTTTAATTTAGTTTTTCTTCTTTACTCTTTAGTACATCTTTTATATATATATATATATATATATATATATATATATATATATATATATATATATATATATATATATAGTGTCTGTAAACACTCTATCGTTTACAATTTTTGTTTGATCATTACGAAACGTGATATTTAAATATCTTTTGTAAAACTAAAGGCCAAGTTTGTTCATGGATGAAATAGGACCAGTGGGTGAGGGATTTAGAGAATGGGAAATTTAGAAATATTTCTGTTATTATATGTAGGATCGAAAAATTTTATGGAACCAATCTTATTGCAAATTTAATGGCCTATAAATATTGTTATGTACTTGTTTTCTCTATATTGAATATTAATTGAGATATTTGCATTTTTTAGTTTTCAGTCTTCAGTAAATATCTCATTCTCATTTAATATTAACAATAAGCTGTTAATTGATTAACCACTATATTCGAAGCTAAAATGCCAAATATTTCCTCCATAAAATATTTATTTTGTGAGATACATGCAAATACATTGTGTGATTTCAGTTTCAGTTTTGAATTGAAAATGGTTATTTGATCCATACCATACTCAATATCCAACCCTTTGATTGAACTCAATATTTGTATTCGGTCATGGCTGAATTTGGACCAGGAATAATAGGGGGGTTTAAGTGGGGGAAGGTCGAAATTTCAAAACATCTCCTTTATTATGAGCCGGATCGAAAAAGTTTATAGAATCAATTAAATATTGATATTAAAATATTGGATGCTCTATACATTTATTAATAACTTATTTATTAAGCGAGTTAAGAGTAAACCCCCACTTCTAGTCATCAAATTTTTACTTAGGAATTGAGAAAATATAGTGAGATGAGATTAATAGGGTATCATAGATAGATGGGTGAGTAGTCTGCCAAACATGCAAACCAACCAGACACATTCTATTGAGATTGAAGGCTTTGATGGACCTGTATGCATGATGGAAGGTATCAGTAGTGGATTTTACCGAGAATAAGCTACATGAATTTGACCATCTGCTGTATAGATCAATCTAGGCCTGAGTTTTCGTCCCGTCACCCACTGCAGAGTAAACTTGGTAGATACATGACAACTACTGAGGGACTCTTGCTTAACCGCATTATGTTGTTGGGGTTCCTTTTAGGCATAGTGCAAACTCTCTACACAATTCATAAAGATATCAGCCAAATGAGGGTTTATAGCACCTTCCTTAAAAAAACACTTTAAAATATTGTTAAATTCATCCAATAACTAATAAATTTGTTGGAACAAAAAATCTCTTATGAAAGCCATAAATTCTTTAGAAATTACAGGATTAATATGTACAAGGTCAAAATATTTTTCATTGGTAGACAGACACTACATGAAAATGTTATATGTTACCAATCATATGAGTTGCATCAAAAGATACCAAGAAAGGGTTTCCTGGTGATGTTCATGAATACATCTTACAAAAATATACTCAACTATTTTGAAATCTTCTTAAAAGGCTTTAGAGTCTCAAAGTTGTTGAATTTCATAATCCAAGGAGAATAAAGAATTCATAGAGGGTTACTTTGTGTACAATTTCTATCAAAATTGGTACAAAATTAAAAATAAATAGTTTTTTTTTTAAGTAACACCTTTAGTGTTAAAGTAAAATTCTCTATTTATTGAGTAGCTTCATTGAAATATTTATGTCTTAATAAAAAGTAGTACTAGGCAGAATGAGCCAGGCACTGAATTCAAGATACAGAAAAAGACTAAAAGGAAGATTCTGTGAAGTGAATTCGTCTATACTTTTCTGGCCAGTACTACAATTTCTAAGTTAGTGTAAAACTGGCAATATCACTAATCTGTAATCCACAGCAACAATGGGTATAAACCCTGAAACCTGTGATGGGGAAATGCCAAAATATTGTGGAAAGTAAAGCCTTGCCAAAAAAATACCATCCTTATTCAGCCTAAAATGAATTCCCGGGGCGAAGACGGGTACCTTAGCTAGTATATATATATATATATATATATATATATATATATATATATAATTTTGAACGGACCTCATTTTTGTCATCTCCTGGGTAGGACCATGAGCATTTGAAGAAATTTGTCGGAAATCGCGTCATGAGTACGACCTCAATAGCTGATTTCCTTTAAGTCTGTCACACAGGGGCTGATTAACTAAGCAGATTTCCCATGAGCTGGAATGCCACACTTGTAATGCCATCTCACCATATATTTTCTATTTCTTGGAGGTTTATCGTATTCTTAAAAGAAAATCATAATAACTCCCTTGACAATTTTAAGTTGCGAGATAATGTACAAAACAACAATTGTAGACCACCAATAGTTTAACTAGGTTGATTCGAAACCATTTTCCGACCCAAATCATAATAAGGAAGATATTTCGAATCTGCCCCCCCCCTCTAAACCCCCCACTATTCCAGGTCCAATTTCAACCAATAATAAATACGATCTTTAGTTGGTTACATATCGAGCATGGTATAAATCAAATAAACATTTTCGAGTAAAGAACGAAAAATCTTAATTGTTGAAGTTATCACATAACATATTTGCATGTATCTCACAAAGTACATGAAAACAATAATTGGCATTTAACCTTAGAATGAAGTGGGTCATGATATAACAGCTTAATGTTAATATACATGAGTAGGTGGGGGTTTACTAATAGCCAAAAACTAAAAAATGCAAATATCTCGGTTAATGGTCAAGATAATGAAAATACGTACATAAAAACATTTATAGAACATTACATTTGCAATAAGATTGATTCTATACATATTTTTGATCCGACGGATAATAACGGAGATAGTTTGAATTACCGAAATTCCCCCTCTAACCCCCTCCCACTATTCCTGGTCAAAATTCAGTCTTCCCACTAGCCCGATTTTAGCGGCTAATACAGACAAATATATAAATACACACATATATATATATATATATATATATATATATATATATATATATATATATATATATATATATATATACTTGCTCAGATACCCGGCTTCGCCCGGGAATTGATTTGAGGCTGAATGGTGATGGTATTTTTTTTGGCAAGGCTTTACTTTGCACAATATTTTGACATTTACCCGTCCCAGTGTTCAGGGGTAATACCCGTCGTTTCTGTGGATTTGTTAATAATAAAATTAATTTTTAATGTAAAACTTCACTGTCCTCCATATTGTCATATTTCCCGTTTCCTGTGCTTTATGCATAGATTTAAATTATTAAGGACAAAATATTATAATTTGAATTAATTTTTCCAGGTGAGGTACCTGGTAGTTCATATTGAAAAGAATTGATGAGTAAATTTCTGTAAATAACAAAATAAACAACTTTTGTTATGTGCATATTTGCCGAACCCCCAATAGGAAACGAAATATCACTATTTTTTATTTTAAGTCCTCCCTTATAACCCCCAATCCTGCCCGTCCCTAGAAATGTTGGTATGGCTTATTATAAGGAAGGCGTTAGTGCTAATACACATACTGTGTGATTCATTTAGTTCAGTTGAGTCTTTTGTGTCAAATAAAATTTTTGACTCCCGCTATAATTTTTAGAGTATAACGCCTTTATACTTCGGTATACGATGATAGTGTATATAACAAACGTTTCTCTAAATAACAAAATAAACAACCTTTGTTATGTTTATATATGCCAAAAACGAATAGAAAACGAAATACCACTATTTTAAATTCAGGCCTTCCTTACAACCCCCACTCCTACCCGTCCCTAGAAATGTTAGTATTGCTTATTATAATAAAGGTGTTTGTGCTAACACACATACCGAGTATTATTTAGTTCGGTTGAGTCTTTTGTGTCAAATAAAATTGTTCACTTCCGCTATAGGTTTTAGCGTATATCTCGTTTATAATTCGGTGTACGAAAAAAGTGTATATAATAAAAGTTACTCTAAATAACAAAATAAACAACTTTTGTTCTGTTCATATTTGCCGAAAAACCAATAGGAAACGAAATATCGCTATTTTTAGTTTCAGGCTTCCCTTATAACCCCCACTCCTGCTCGTCTCAGAGGATATTAATATAGCCTAAAGTCTAAGTTGGGTTAGTAGTAATATACATACCATCACATACCGAGTGTTTTATTTAGTTCGGTTGAGTCTTTTTGTCAAATAAAATTGGTGACTCCCGCTATAATTTTTAGCGTATAACGCCTTTATAGTTCGGTATTCGGCGATAGTGTATATAACAAAAGTTCCTCTAATTAACAAAATAAACAACTTTTGTTATGTGCATATTTACCGAAACCCCAATACGAAACGAAATATCGCTGTTTTTAATTTCAGGCCTTCCTTATAACCCCCACTCCTGTTCGTCTCAGAGAAAATTAATATAGCCTAAAGTCTAAGTTGGGTTAGTAGTAATGTACATACCAAGTTTCATAAAATTCGGTTCAGCCGTTTATGCGTCAAAAGGTAACAAACAAACAAATAGACACCAAAGAATCAAAATGCAGTTATGGTGTCTGTGACATGTGAAACGAAAAGTTATCGTGAAATTTCGCGAAAAAAATCATTGTACAGACAGAGGTTACAATTTTATATATATATCTATATATATATATAAAATTGTAACCTCTGTACATTGATTTTTTTCGCGAATTTTCACGATAGTTTTTCGTTTCACTTGTCATAGACACCATAACTCCATTTTGTTTCTTTCGTGTGTGTTTGTTTGTTTATTTGTTTGGTACCTTTTCACGCATAAACGGCTGAGCCGAATTTTATGAAACTTGGTATGTATATTACTACTAACCCAACTTAGACTTTAGGCTATATTAATATCCTCTGAGACGAACAGGAGTGGGGGTTATAAGGGAAGCCTGAAATCAAAAATAGAGATATTTCGTTTCCTATTGGTTTTTCGGTAAATATGTGCATAACAAAAGTTGTTTATTTTGTTATTTAGAGTAACATTTGTTATATACACTTTTTTCGTATACTGAATTATAAACGAGATATACGCTAAAACCTATAGCGGAAGTGAACAATTTTATTTGGGACAAAAGACCCAACCGAAATAAATAAAACTCGGTATGTGTATTAGCACTAACGCTTTCAATATAATAAGCCATACCAACATTTCTTGGGTGGGGCAGGAGTGGAGGTTGTATGGGAGGCCTGAATTTAAAAATAGCAGTATTTCGTTTTGTATTGGGTTTTCTGCAAATATGAACATAAAAAAAGTAGTTTACTTTGTTATTTAGAGTAACTTTTGTCATATTCACTTTTGTCTTTTAACAAAGTATAAACGAGATATACACTATAAACTAAAGCTGGAGTCAACTATTTCATTGGGCGCTAACAATTAAACCGAACTTAAAAAAAACTCCGTATGTCAATTAGCATTAATTCTTCCATGATTATAAGCTATATTAAAATTATTAGGTTAGAACGGGAGTGGGGGTTATAAGGGAAGCCTGAAATAAAAATTTTCAAAACCACGATGAAATTGAAAATTTGTTTCGTGACTTCATTAAGTCCAGGGATTCAGAGTTTTTTTCTGGTGGAATAAGAAAACTTGTTGAACGTTGGCTAAAGTGCATTGATTCAGATGGAAATTATTTTGATTAAATATATGTAGTTAAAGTAAAGATATGGCCTATTTTCAATGAATATTGAAAACCTGCATTAATTTTGCATCAACAATTAAGTTTTAGTAAAATAAATATGCTTCTTATTCCTAAATAGGACTTGAAATTCAAATAGGGGTTCCGGTCATATTTCAGACCTTAACAAATTTGGTCTTTTGTTTTACATACAAACACACACTCTCACATACACACATATTTTTTCATTATCTTGTAGGTAGGATTAATGGATATTTATAGAAATTTGCTGTCAACGGGAATCCTTTAATAATGCTGAATAGCTATAAAGAACCGATGGATGACTCATTGACATGTTGGATAACGAACCGAAGGAAGTGAGTCAGTACCTGACGACCTTAGCCAACAGTATAGAAGCATCGTGGGGGCTAGAGTAGTATTAGTAAATATTCAATTTAAATTTCGTACTAGTTATTAATTTAAATGTTTCCAGAATTAGGATACAACACAGGCCCTGCGTAGACTAAGTAGATTTCTCACGAGCTTGTATGACACACTATGGATCTCATCTCACCGTATATTGTCTGTCTATAGGATTTTTCAGCTTTCATGTCTCTTCAAACGTTTCCCCGACGTTGGGGGTCAGACAGTATTTTAATGTATTTCTGTCATTTGTAATTTTTCTACTACGACGGTTACTTGCTGTTAAGGTATGTTTTTTGTTATTGTTACCTGTTATTACTTTTGAAAGGGCAAATCATCTTCGATGTGGTGTCCATTAATAAATAAATTGAAATTGAAAATTGAATTTTTCTACTAATGCGATAATTTTTAATTTTAATATAGTTCTTCATCCTTGGAAAATATATGATCTTTCTGTAATTAATTTACGTTTCCAGACATTCTTAGTGCCGTGGTTTCCCAATGTGATAGTAGACAATAAATTCTTTTTAGCAGATTTCCCTTAAGGTAAATCAGCTACTGATCGCGTACTCATGACGCGATTTTCGAAACATTTCTTCAAATGTCCATCGATCCTACCCAGGAGATGACGAAAATGAGGTCCGTTCAAAATTATATATATATATATATATATATATATATATATATATATATATATATATATATACACACATGTCTGTTAACGCTCTTGGGGTTGCAATTTTTGTTTGATCGTTACCAAACTCGATATTTAAACTTTTATGCTAAGAGACAGATCAAGTTCGTTAATGGGTGATATCGGATCAGTGGGATTGGGGGGGAGGTTTAGTGGGGGGATTTTCGAAAATTCGAAATTTCTCCGTTACCATACGTCGGATCAAATAATTGTATAGAACCAATCTGATTGCAAATTAAATTTACTATAAATATTGTTCTATACATTTATTCTCTATCTTGAATATTAACCGAGATATTTGCATTTTTATTAAATGTTTCCCGCCAAAAGCTAGTTCGGCTCTTGTATGGAGATTTCTCTATTGTATAACTTCACGTGGGAAATCTGCTAAGTTTACGCAGCCCCTGCGTGACGGACTTTTGTTCGTTTGTGTATGTTACGACATGACATTTATCGTGTGGGAAATTTACTTGTATGGGTCGTGATAGGACATTTTAAATATGCATTCAAATTCTGGAAGGACTCTCACAGCTTACTGTTTGCAATAAATGCCTTAGACATTATTGGGTATGAGTACTGGAAGGAATATTTCGTTGGTCTTGTTTCTACGGAAGTATAGCCATAAAGGTTTAATTCCAACACAATATAATACCAAATGTAATGCAAAATTACATTTTGTGCGACCTTGTGTATGCATACGTCTGTGCGGGTGAGTGCGTGCGTGTCCTTGTATGATTCTGAACGCTTGTGTAAGATTTTACAAATTTTTTAAAAAAAAGATTAAAATTATTACTAATCATAGTTTTATTTACTTTTATAAAATATTTTTTGTTTTCGAATTTAACATTACGCTTTTATTTATTTTTATTTTTTTTGTCCTTTGTTAATTATCCGCGTTCTGCTTCTATTTCCTTTTCATGAATTTTCCCGCTCAATAATTCTCTCTGTAATAGTTTTTATTTAATGAGTTCTTATTAGCAGATTTCCCTTAAGGGAAATCAGCTATTGAGGTCGTACTCATGACGTGATTTTCGAAAAATTTCTTCAAATGTCCATCGATCCTACCCAGGAGATGACGAAAATGAGGTCCGTTCAAAATTATATATATATATATATATATATATATATATATATATATATTTGTCTGTTAACGACAAACCCCTAGCAGTCGCAATTTTTTTTTGATCGTTACGAAACTCGATATTTAACCGTTTTATGCAAAAAGACAGATCAAGTTCGTTAATGGCTGAAATCGGACTAGAGGGAGGGGGGGATTTTCGAAAATGCCTAATATCTCCGTTATTATGCATCGGATCGAAACATTGTATAGAACCAATCTTATTGCAAATTAAATTTACTATAAATATTGTTATACACATTTATTCTGTATCTTGAATATTAACGTAGATATTTGCATTTTTATGAAGTCTGTGGTCGGGTATAGTTCGGATTAGATCGGCCATTTCCGTCGGCTCAGGTGGGAGGGTTCTTCTAACCTTACCTGTCGTTCCTAACCTTACCTTACCTTTGTTACTTTGTGAGATTTATGCAAATACGTTCTGTTCATCCGCCCCCCCCCCTTCTTTAGTTCTTGGACTACTAAAATTTGAGTTATTAAAATATAAATTATTATTCCAATTCAGAAGCCGTTTCAGTTGGGAATTTATTTTAATTAATTGAAAGATTTCTCATTACCGTTTGTATTTAATCTCGGTGGTATTGTGTTACCAGTATGCAGATTTCTCTATTGTAAAACTTCACATGGGAAATCTGCATAGTTTACGCAGCCCCTGCGTGACGGACTTTTTTATTTACTACTAGTGATAGCGCCAAGCAGCAACTACAAATTTATATTTAATATACTCAACAATTTGGAGTATATTTTAACATTTGGTCTATTTGAAGGGTGTAAATCGCTACACCCAAATTGCGTGGCACCAAACGAAAATAAATAAAAACAATAGTTGTTTTCATGGATATGTTGTTTATAAACCATAAATGGCGTCTACTTTGTATATGGTGTAAGCTAAGAATATTCAGATATGGATTATTTATAGTGCATCTAAATTTGTTGAATTATCTGGTGATTGAAATATTATATTAAGCTTTTGATATGGATATTTGATATTCTTTTCATATAAATTGGTTTTTCGTCAGCTACTAGCCGATATGCTGATTGCTGAATTCCTTGCTGTGTGCAGTGTCTATAGAACAATTGTCTTTATCAGGAGGCAGCCGCTCTTCTAAGAAGTCGTCTGCAGTAGCAAGTAATATGGTCGGCTTGTTTTGCTTCAGCAAGTGCCTTCTATAATTCTAGGTCAGGGTCAATGCTTTGACTATCTTGTTCTAGAGGGTTTATGCCAGGGTCTTTAAGGATCAGATTTCGCGATAGCGCATCAGCATCAAAGTTGTATTCCCTTCAATCTTTTTTGATGACGAAATCGAATTCCTACAGTTGAATAATCCATTTCATAAGTCTGTTATTTGGGATCTTTTAGCAGATTTCCAGCTCCATGACGCGATTTTCGAAAATTTCTTGAAATGTGCATCAATCCTACCCAGAAGATGACGAAAATGAGGTCTGTTCAAAATTTTATATATATATACTAGCTCAAATACCCGGCTTCGCTCGGGAATTCATTTGAGGCTGAATGGTGATGGTATATTTTTGGCAAGGGTTTATTTTGCACAATATTTTGGCATTTACCCGTCCCAGTGTTTAGGGGTAACACCCGTCGTTTCTGGGGATTTCTTAATAGTCAAATTAATTTTTTATGTAAGACAACACTGTCCTGCATATTGTCATAGTTACCGTTTCGTGTGCATTATGCATAGATTTGAATTATTAAGGAGAAAATATTGACATACATTTGAATTAATTTTTTCGGGTGAGGTACCTGGTAGTTCATATTGAAAAGAAGTGTTGAGCAAATTTCTCTTAATAACAAAATAAACCACTTTTGTTATGTGCATATTTGCCGAAACCCCAATAGGAAATCACTATTATTAATTTCAGGCCTCCCTTATAACCCCCACTCCTGCCCGTCCCTAGAAATGTTAGCATGGCTTATTATAAGGAAGGCGTTAGTGCTAATACACATACTGAGTGTTTTATTTAGTTCGGTTGAGTCTTTTGTGCCAAATAAAATTGTTGACTCCCGCTATAATTTTTAGCGTATAACGCCTTTATACTTCCGTATACCCCAAAAGTGCATATAACAAAATTTACTCTAAATAACAAAATAAACAACTTTTGTTATGTGCATATTTGCTGAAAAAGCAATAGGAAACGAAATATCGCTATTTTTAATTTCAGGCCTCCCTTATAACCCCCACTCCTGCCCGTCCCTAGAAATGTTAGTATGGCTTATTATAAGGAAAGCGTTAGTACTAATTCACATACCGAGTTTGGTTTAGTTCGGTTGGGTCTTTTGTGCCAAATAAAATTGTGGACTCCGGCTATAGTTTTTAGCGAATAACGCATTTATACTTCCGTATATGGCAAAAGTGCATATAATAAAAGTTACTCTAAATTACAAAAGATACAACTTTTGTTATGTGCATATTTGCTGAAAAAGCAATAGGAAACGAAATATCGCTATTTTTAATTTCAGGCCTCCCTTATAACCCCTCCTCCTGTTTGTCTTAGAGAATATTAATATAGCCTAAAGTCTAAGTTGGGCTAGTAGTAATATACATACCAAGTTTCATAAAATTCGGTTCAGCCGTTTATGCGTGAAAAGGTAACAAACAAACAAACAAACAAACAAATAAACAAACAAACAAACAAACAGACACCAAAGAAACAAAATGCAGTTATGGTGTCTATGTCATGTGAAACGAAAAGTTATCGTGAAATTTCGCAAAAAAAATCAATGTACAGACAGAGGTTACAATTTTATATATATATATATATATATATATATATATATATATATATATATATATATATATATATATATATATATATATATCTGTTAACGATCTAGCGGTCGACATTTTTGTTTTATCGTTACCAAACTCGATATTTACAGCAAACCCCCACTTTTATTCATTTTACATAAACCATACTCTAGTACGCATTAAACCACATTATTCGAAGCTTAAATACTAGATATTGTTTTCAAGAGACATTTATTATACGAGATACATGCATGTATGGTCTGGTGACCCCCTTCCCCCGTCTTAAGTTCTTGGACTCCTAAAATTTAATCGATTGAGATAAAAATTATTCTGAGTCATTATAAATTACAGTAATTGTTATAGTAAATATTTGTCAATTAAATTAATATGTTATATTCTGATATATTTCAATAATTGTTTTTCTTTTCGGTAAGAGGATGGCAGACCTGTTTGTTTATATTTCAGACTCTTCCCGTAAGGGAGGTTTCTTATTATCGTTTATATTTATTCACTTAATATTGACGGTACTGTTGTGTTACCAGTATGTACACTTACTTATTGTTAAACTTCAAGAGAGAAATCTGCTTAGTTTACGCAGCCCCTGCTTGAGGGGCTTTATTTCGAAATTCAGTTTAGCCTAATTGTATGGAGAGATAGCGTTGGCTTAGTGTTTTGAATATATTTTCCCAGCGTACAAGGTGTGTGTCTCTTGGGATAATACTAGTAGGGTAAAGGCACCAATTATTGACACTATAAAGGAATTTCTGCGGTTTTTTTCCAACAGATTTCTTATTTGTTGGACAATCCACTTGATTCCAAGTTTTTTATATTGGTCATTTATTTCAGTAAATATTACGGTCATTGTTTTTGTCAAAATATCAAATTTTAAAGTTGTTTTTCAATAAAATTTAACAGTACATTTGTCCCCCATTATTGACACCCATGAACCAATTATTGACAAGGAAAATGACCAAATATTGACACCACAATAAATATTAAACAAATATATTTTTGAAATCCAAAATACGTATATAATAGGTAAGTTTTGAACCATCACAAAACGTGGGATCTAGATAAGTAAATATAATAATTATATTAAATATCAGAGTCACAAAATATGTTCAAAACTAACACAAAGCATATAGGTACCTAAACACTAGAACATTATTTCTCATTTTGAGATCGATAAAAAGACTAGAACATATTTTATTTGTACATATTTATAAATTAATTATGAATTATTTAGAACATTAATTGACATATTACAACACCCGTATTAAGAACTAATTAGTTTACTGGCAATGCCTATGGAAACAACAATCTCTGATTTAATTTATTTCCAAAAACCAGGGGCTTTGGTAACCGAGGCTCGATATTTTGAACTTCTATTATTATAATCTCCTCTTTACTTAAAGTGAAGACAGTTTTCATGCGGTTTTAGGCTTTCAGAGGATTCACGGTCACTTTCCCATTTTCAATCTTCAAAACTTGACAAGCTGCATGGACTTTCTTATTTCTAGAGAATCTATTGACCGAAACGTAATCTCCCTCTTCAATTTCGAGTTCCTCTTCTACAGTTATTCCTTCATCTAGAACATGTCTTACCACGTTCTTGCGTTTTCGTCTTCCATTGGAGTCCACCTGCACATGATTATCTTGCTGTGTATCATCTTTTCCTTGCACAACACTCTGTTTTTCAGGTCCTCCATCTGGGTCCTCGTGTTTACAAACATTCCGCATCATTTCCCCTTGACCTTCTTCCTCCTTTTTCAGGTTCTACTTCTGCGACCACCTGTGTACAAATAACTTGCACAATTTCATCTTGTCCCTTTTCTCCATTCTTTCTTTCATGTTTACCTATCTGTGTTGTTTTCTTCACCTGTCTGCTCCAGCTCTTCTTGATCCTTTATGTACTTCATCAGGGATAGAGTCGTAGCTTCTCCCATTGAGTCAATAATTTCTTGTCGTTACTCATCTAAATCGTCAAACTTATCTCCAACCATAATGCAATTCGAGAAATTATCAAGGTGTATAATGTCTTGACCAACAACCCTGGTAGCTTGAGCTTCAGAATCTTCATAATTTTTTTCTGGTTCTTCTTCCATACCACCTGAAGAAATACTGTTCTCGTCTGATTGATCCTGTGCTTCCCATTCCTCTTGGTTTCCTTCTTCTTCTTCTCTAGAGGTGGAAATTGTTATGTCTTTCTTTCGCTTCTTATTTGGTTGCGAGTTCTTGTTGTTCTTTAACAGCTGAGCCTTCTTCTTTTCTTTCTCTTCTGCTTTCCTTGCTTTCATTTTCTCTCTTTGTTCCTTCTTTTTAACGCGCTCCACCGCTCTAGCTTTCTTCTCCTCTTCCTCTTCCCTTTTCTTGTCAATTTTACTTTTCAAATAATTTTTGTAATCTACAGAAGCTACGACACTAGGTATGGTTTCATTTTTGCGAATGTTCTTTTTTGTATTTCCAAGGGCCTCAGGCCAACTGAGAGCCCTCTTGGACTTGGAATAGGTACTTGTGTGGTTCTTGAGCTGAGTGAATTGGTACCTGTTGGCTTGCCAGTTTTTTAGTTGAATTTGGATGCTGTTCTTCAGGCAGTGCGGTATTACCTTCATCGAAGCTGATTTCTTCATGAGACGCTTAATGTCGGGCTCTATGTTGCAGCATCTTCTCATCCTTTTCCAAACCAAGAAGAGTGAGGAATCTTCAATGTTACCTGTTCCTCTGGATGATTCTTTGAATTGACTGACTGTTTCTTCACTGATGAACCTTTCCAGGATAATCAACGACTGTAAGACTACACTCGCTGAAGGAGGTTTTACAACAGGATTAGAAATATTCTCTTCACGGTTGAAATAAGCAATCGCACCCATGTCCCAGGTGACAAGTCCACAAGCCCTGAAACCATTCTGAAGAATGTATGGTGAAATTCCCTGTAAGACTTCATTTAACAGCGGGCAGAAGTCTTTCTTTTTGAGGGCGGTGCAAGGCTCACTAATCCGTTTTACTCGATAGCCGTGCGCTTTGGTCCTCCAGCTTTCCTTCAGAGACCGAAATACCGACACATCCATCGGCTGCATGAAGTGGGTGTTTTTTGACAATATGTCAATAAATGGGCATTTCACATGTCAATAATGGCTGTTGCAGCAATCCAGTTATTGACACCTATGTGAACCTATTATTGACACCCCTGTCAAAAATTGGAACCATACAACTTCTTTAAAAATGACAAGTACCATTGAGTTTGTCGCAAAAAAAATAGTTTAATAATCGTGAAAACCAAAATTGTCTGAAATCCCTATTATTGACAGGTGGTGTCAATAATTGGATAAAAGTATGTTTTCGGGTACCCAATTATTGACACCTCTAAAATATAATGTTTTTATAGAAATTTACATGTATAAAGTGTCTTCGCATGATCTAACTGTATTAACTAATCGTATGAAAAAAAAAATGACAAGGAAAAACTAAAAAAACATACAAGATATACACGAAAAATTATGACTCACCCCTTAACCAAAACAGTAAGGAATCAGTATCAGGCGAACACTGAGAAGAAAACATCTCCTCCCATGTAGTTAGACGCCAATTGTGATATGATTATGGCGGGAACCCGTGACTAATGAGTTAAATTTTCATTTGGCGCTAATTTTGAATATCTGGGACTCCTCAAACGCTTATTGTTCCGTATTAAACGAGCAAGTGTCGATAATTGGGGTAGTGTCAACGATTGGTGCCTTTAACCTATGTCGTTTATGTAAAGTAATACGTTCGATTGGCTTGAATTCCTTGGGGTAAGGAAGTGGGATTGATACAACTATTAGAAGAGGCAATGTCCAGGAGCCAAGTCTGTAATTCGTAGCGGTCAAGGGGTTCCTAAATGGACAACACCCACGAAAGGTTTTATGAATACAACAAGAAACATATTTGATTGCCCCTTACAAATAAATATCATACATAATAATAATAATAAATATTTCAATTGGAACGAAAATAATGAACAGTTAATACTCATGTCTGACGAGTAGATGGACTTAAAAGAACCATTTACGAAAAACCTCAGACCCAAGATCTTTGGTGACTCGGTAGAGCTAAGAAATGGAGACGGCTCCTTACAAAAAATGTTTTCAACACACTTTTACAGAACAGTATTCTACTTCTATAGAAAGCGGAAGAAAGAAAATCTTTAAATAATTTCGTATTATCTAAAATTATTGCCATCAGAGATTCAAGAGTCTCAACCAAGTGTTCATCTTAGTCGTGGTGTGCTACGATTTTGACAGAGAGCATTAAATTAGTTTACTTATTTAGTTAACTCTAATTCTAATTGGACCCTCTTGAAAAAGGATTAACACAATTTCAAAATATCCAATCAGGAAACACACGTTGACACTTCAACAGCCAGAACGAGCTACTGGTAGGTTACGCACTTTATATTGTCCATGGTTACCTCCGGTCATGATGGATACAAACCCTTGTCATGCTACAGCCCATTTGTATAAGCATTCTTCTTATAGCTTTCCTGGGCCCAATATTCAAATATTCTTCGTATTTTAAGAAACCACCAAAAACTCATTTCTTCTTACGTACACTTTATTGAAAAATGCCCCACATTTTTCATGGCCTATATACCACCATTGTGGCCATTTATTTTAGTCATGAAGTTCTCACCCCCTCATACACTCTTTTAAACGAACCTACCACGTTGGGGGGGGGGGGGGGTCGTTGAAACTGAGGCCTCAGGGAGGTAAGTTCCTTGGAAAGCTATAGAAAGAAGGCTTAGTTTATGCACGTGGCGGATTTTTAAAGGGTAGACTTAGATATATTAAAAAAATCCGTCACGCAGGGGCTGCGTAAACTAACCAGATTTCCCATGCGAAGGTTTAAAATAGATAAATATACATACAGGTAACACTTGAATGCTAATTGAATAAATTCAAATCTTTCAGTCAATTTACAATAAAAGTTAATAATCTCTAAAATGGAAAGCAGCTGAATTGTAAACAAACAGGTCAGCCAACCTCGTAACGCTGAATGGATAGACAAACAATTAACGAAATATATCTGAATATAACATATTAATTTCATTGAAAACAATTTACTATAGCTAGTGCTGTAATTTGTAATGAATGAGAATCAGTTTTATCTTAATCACTTAAATTTTAGTAATCCAAGAACCAAAAAGGGGGGAGGGGGTTAACAGAACGTATTTGCATATATCTCACAAAGTAAAAGTTCAATGAAAATGATATTTGGTATTTAACCTTGTAATGAAGTGGTTCATGATATAACAGATTATTATTAATATGATACTAGTAGGAGTGGGGGTTTACTGAAAGCGTAAAACTAAAAAATCTAAATAATTGGGTTAATACTAATTCTACGGAAAATATGTATAGAACAATAATTATAGTACATTTAATTTGCAATAAGATTGTTTCTATACAACTTTTCTATCCAACGTACAGTAACAGAGATATTTCGAGATTCCTCACCTCTAATCCCCCTTCTCCCTTGCCCGATTTCAGCCATTAACGAATTTGATTTTTCTTTTTACATAAAACGACTAAATATCGAGTTTGGTAACGATTAAACAATAATTGCAGTAACAGATATATATTATATATATGTATATATATATATATTATATATATGTATATATATATATGTGTATATATATATATATATATTATATATATGTATATATATATATATATATATATATATATATATATATATATATATACAGTTTTGAACGGACCTCTTAAGGGAAATCTGCTAAGACGTATCAGTCTGTATAAATAGATTTTTTTCTTCCTCCTTGTCAACCTCTCAGAGAAACAACCAATGTATTTGAGTAAGACAGGTGGTATACTTAAGTTGCAGAGTGCAGAGTCGTATTGGTTAAATATCCTCCTTACCTAAATTCTCAGGCTGGAAGAATGGTATGTATATATATATATATATATATATATATATATATATATATATATATATATATGTATATATACATATACATACAAAAGACATAAGAACTCGGACTTGTGAAGGAATTCACATATATATGTTTATGTGTTTGCAACGGTGGGCATTTAAAGAAATTTTTAAAACTGAAGTCAAGAGTACAACCCTGATATCTTATATTTCTAAAGGGAAATCTTCTAACCCATTCTGTCTACCAGTTTTACTTGAGTGTTTCTGGGACAGATTTGTTCTTTAACTGGTGTACCCCAGCAACCCCAAATCCCGCCGACGTATCCGATTTGGATATGTTTTCGTATTGAAATTATTTGGATATGTCCCCCGAAGAAACATAACTTCATTATATAGGTAGTGCATTAAATTAATTTCTATAATTTATAGACTTGCCAAGAAATGTTTACGGAAAGCCAGCTCTTATTGACAACTAACAGAGGACAATTTCTTCTCAACATCATGGATCAGGTATATTTTAATACTCCAATAATGGATTTGACAAAACAAAAATTCTCGTGGATTATTAATAATTTACAACGTAAATTAGATTTTGACTCTCCTTAAAATATGTGAAACAGAATACCCTTTTTACTTATGAAGTCAGCTATATGATTGAATGTATTTATGTCATTGTTTTAAGGGTTCACCACTAAAAATCTTGTCCTACCTCACCATTCACCAAGTTAAAAGATGGTAACGAAAACTAGTGGAAGAGATATCGACAAACTGAATGAAGAATAGTTTTCCAAACTGCCGGTAGAGTTCGCCACCAGTGACATCAGTCAGTTATCGAAAGCTCCTGTCTGCCCGGGTGTGTTGTCTGCCACCTCTCATATATCTGGCGATATTTCTCCTCACAGATATATCTATGCCTGGAGAAGGAATATGTCCAGCTTGAAATTAGGTGAGAGGAACCAAACAAACCGATAAAAAGAGTTATATTTTGATTGTGTTAATAGTCTCACGCATATGCCGTCTTACCTCCCTTCCCTTTTTAGGATCTCAGACATCCTAGAGAGAATTAGGACAAACCATAGTTACTTTTCTTTTACTGCTTTTCTTTTTCATTTACATTATAGAACGCCTATCTAAATTAATTTTTGTACATGATTGCCTTTTACCTTTTTTTTAAAAATTTTTTTTGCACTTAGTTTGTTTTAGAAGTTTGGATCTTTTAGAAATCTTTTTGTTCATATTTACTTAAAGTTTTTGTTTCATAAAAACATCTATGCATGAGATATTATATTTTCTTGATGAATGTTTACATTTTGCTATGTTCAACTAATGGAGTGCAATACACAGTACTTTAGTGAGTTTTAGTTTTATGATTTCTTTTATTAATCTACTTAGAATTATAGATGTTTGCCGCTCATAACTGTGTTATAGTGTGGGTTGTGTTTCGTTATCGAATTGAGAGTGGATCAAGTTAAACGAAGAAGGAGAAACAAGAAATGTTGGAAGGCCGTTCAGTAATTGCCACCAGAGATACTTGGCAAGGGAAATTGAATCCAATTCGCCCACCGCCACACCATATGGCAGCGATGAGGCCTCAGGGTATGTAAGACAGTGCACATATGTATATTAATTAAACAGTGATTAGTTATTGTTGGATACTGTTCATCAGCCGTCTTAAAACACCTACATAAATCGCTGTATCAAGCTTCTTTTAGACCATGTAACATTGGACACCCAATAGTGCTCTGAAGGTTTCACACAATTAACTTATTGGTATAAGGTCTTTTTATTTCATTTACAAGTCGACTTATTACATATTACTTTGGATAAAATTTATGTTAAAAATGTTATCGTCCTTTTTTTCATTTGACTTGAATCAACTGTAATGATATAAAGATGATATATTAAGTATTAGTTTAATTTATTCTTTTGATAGTAATTTTTATGGGTTCCTGTTACTGGGTTATTATTATTTTTTATTATATTTGAAAGTGTCAGTGTTAATTGAAAATATTAATGTATTACTCTGTTTGTTGATAACCTATACAGTCATGACTCTTGTCTTGTTCAATCAAACCTATATAGAAATACTTATCTGAAATTAATTCTTAGTACTTTATAATGTTGGGGGGGGGGCAATGAAATTAGCCAATATTTTAGCCCTATTATATGATGCCAAATAAAATGTCAAATATAGGTTATGATCCTATCTGATTTTATGTAAGTGAAATAAAATAATGGTAATAATATTGGTGTACATCAGTTTTTGAAACTAATAATCAGTATTGTACTATTGTCTTCATTTTACCAAAATATACATACATACATTTGTTAGGGTTGGAACAGATGAAATGTCAGATTTATTTATTTTGATGAATGTCAGAATAAATTTCATATTGCACAGTGAAACTTAAACATTACAACATTTGGTTTTGCTCTTAGAAAATGAAATTGACTCATTTTGAATTGTCTCATAACTTTTATTGAAAAATAGGTGTTATGTGATAAGGACAGGCGGGCAGTTTAACTGTTAGATCACAATCAACCTTGTGGTTTATTAGGGAAATGCTCATTGCACCCAAGAAAGGTAATGGTGACAGTTTCCTGGGGTAGGATTGGTGTAATTCAGTCCAATTGGGGGGGGGGCGGGGGGGGGGCTGGTGTGACCAGTACAGGGGTCTCTTACTCTACAGAAATATGACAAAAAAAAAAAATTAAAATAAGAAGTCCAAGCGTATGTCAACAAAAGGGGCTAACCTTTTTCGTGAGAATACCTGATCATATTTTGGATGTAAATCTAGGGCATCAAGGGAAGTGTATTGAAAGTAATGGAATTTAGCTTTAATTTGGGATTTATTTTAACTAGACAAATTTGATTTTTTTTTTTTTTTTTCATACAATTTTCTCATGTTTTTCTGTTATGTACAGTTTTCTGTTATAAATAATTGACAAAAATGGGATTTTATATTTCTATAAATTTACATTTACATACACATATTTCCTTATCTTTAATTCTTAGGCCCAAAAATTATGTGAGCCACTAAGTCTCATTGACAAGACTGACCATTCATGTTCAGAAAATACATTTCCTTTCATATTTTGGATTCATCTTATTCCATAAGTAATGAAGAAGGAAGATTCCAGTTAATGAAAATTCATTCTCACTTTAATATCGTGTATTGGATTGATCTCTTAACGTTATTAAACACCTATGAAGTTCGATAACCTTGGCAATATTTGTGTTTTTATTATGTAAGGAGTTATATATTGACTCAATGCGTTTCGTCTTTTGAATATAACGTACTTTATTAATATAAAAAGAATACTTTTTTATTTGCTTAAAATTGGGATGATCATCTAGGAGTTACCACTTCTAGTCAGAATAGGACTAATGATTTTATTTGTAGTTTTATCATTGCTGTTGCTCATGTGAAAATCAAACCAACAACTTTAGTTTATCATGAACCTTAAATCCTCACATTAACCAACAAGGTTAACCA
Organism: Riptortus pedestris; assembly: GCA_019009955.1. Classification (NCBI taxonomy): domain Eukaryota; kingdom Metazoa; phylum Arthropoda; class Insecta; order Hemiptera; family Alydidae; genus Riptortus; species Riptortus pedestris. The sequence goes on from CM032229.1 coordinate 83,576,508, forward strand.
GAGTCCCTAGTAGTTTTGAGAAATAAATTTAGACTATTTAGCTGTAAAAGCATATTTAAATTCCGACCATATGTAGTTGGCATTTTGCTACTAATAATATCATAAAATAAAATAGGATAGTTTTCTTCTTTCATTACTTTTATGGTGAACATTCAGGATGAAGAACTAAGATGTCATTATTTTAATCTATCTGGTACTTTTTTAATTGATAACTTTTTCATTTAAATAAAAATATCAGAATTCATTTTCATTTTATATTTATAACATTTTAATTTGTATAAATGCATAAAAAATTAAAGAATTTTTCTGTACTATATTGGGGTTTTGTTTGTTTAAGTAGTCATACTTTTTTTTTAATCTGTAAAATTCTAAATCCTCTTGAATCCATAAATAGTCTTATCACATAAAGTGTCTTTTTTCACATTGCTATGCCATTGTAGAAATGGAAGACAATAGCAGGAACATTTATATATCAAACATGAAATATTTGTGTAATGACATTGGATGAATTATATTTAATCCAACAATCTTTCTATCACAACTTGTTACTATGGTGTCAGAACTAATTTTCTACCACATCTCTTAGAGTATCACTCAACTCAGACATTTGAAACTGTTTTTATTTGAAAATATACATTGAATAAATGTGTTTACTCCGAATGAATCCAAAATGTATATTTATACATTTAGTGCATTTTAAATGTACCATTTTCAGGTTTCTTCAATTTCAGTTATTTATTTATTTTGGATTATGCTATTTTTATACATATGTCAGTTTATATATATATATATATATATATATATATATATATATATATATATATATATATATATATAAATATATATTAGTTAATTCTTTTTATAATTAATTTATTTTAGCTATGATAATAGATTAAAATGAACAGTATACAATCATTTGGGCCTTTTAGGCCGTAGAAAGTTGTTATCATATTGTTCTCTCCTGATTTTTTAAGAAGGAAACTGTGAACTCTGATTAGATAATCCGGATTTATGCCCTTTTTCTTTTGCATAGATAATAAGTCTCTCTGTTTTTAAAAATGTTGTTCTTATTTTATTTTTTGAGATCACATTGGAAGATAAAATGACAATATATTTTGATTGCAGAGATCTAAGTGATTGACAAAAGTAACGTATTGCTCTCTTTCTAAAAAATATTAAAATTGTTATAAATGCTGATGGGTATTCTATATATTAAAATAAAATAAAAGTATTCTGAAACTCCTGTAGTTATAAAAAAAATTCTGAAATATACCTAATAATAAAACCAGAAAGTTTGGATATTTGTCTTTACAAAGTATAGCACTGCTTTTATTTTCTCCTTTTTTAAGTTCAGTATGTGAACTTTTTATGTTGCTTCTATATTAGCCCATGGAAATGAATTGGGGCGAAGGCCTTGTTATACCAACTTCTCTATGTTTAAAATTTTAATCCTTGTTTTTATTTTTCTTATTTTTTTTTCCTTTTTGCCATTTATTGAAATTTAGGCAGAAATAAGGTCCTCATTACCCTATAATTTAAGAAGAAAAGTGCGAGTGCTTTTTATAGATTATAACAAATCCTCACCATTAGACTTCTCTTTAAAATTTGTTCCAATCATTTAACTTAAGAATCACAATCTTGATCAGATATTAGTTCAAGCTTTGACTAAGCTTTCAAACATAAGTATAACAGAATTAGTAATGGAATTCCATTTAAAAATAAAATTTAATTACCTTCTTTTATGTTGTCTCTCTTTAATGCTAGTTGGTCGGATTGTTGGAATAATATTCCAACTAACTAAAACTAATTTTTTTTATTATCGATTCTTCGTTATATCAGTAATTTCAGAACTAAATGTCATATTATGCTTATCCATTTACTTTATACGTATATTTCCCAAATGTATATACCAAAATATCTGACCCCAATGTTTGCTGTTCTTTGTCTTATTCGACAAGATGACATCAATATTCTCTACCCCTTTAAGTAATTTTTCCGATATAACATTGCAGCTCAATTACTGTCAATAATATTCTTTTGAAATGTGGGATCATCAAACTATTAATATGAGTGTTCTCTCTAAAATGAGAATTTTGCTTTGTACTATTAATTTTGAAATAAAATGGAAGATACAAAATGGAGCAGGTTATATATCTATAATTATTGATAAACACATTAAATAAGGATGACAAATGATGGTCAGTGATCAGAAACTCTTTGAATAATAAATAATTAAGAATTCCATTTAAGAGGAGAATACCATCACTTCTGGATTATTTTTTTAAAATTAATTACTATATCTTTTAATCGTAATTTAAAAACAATCAAATGTTTAAAATAAAATATTGTTCCGATATTTGTTCTAAATTTGGGCATATTTTACTGTATGTTCCAAAAAAAAAAAAAAAAAAAAAAAAAAATTGACAATGAAATTCCATCACTTTATTATTATTATTATTTCAGCCGAGCTATTTTATGTCTAAGATGTTAAAAATCATTTTATCTGATTAACACTAGTTAGTTTGTTCTATTATTATAAAAGACCCGTAATCAGTTTTCATCTATTCATGCTTTACCTTAGTGGTTAGTCTCCATTGAACTAATTTCACCTTAGGCTTACCTATTTTAAATAATATTGTAAGATAACTGACCAAATAGCTTTCTTTCTCTGGTATTGCCACTGATGGTAGATCCTGCTTTCTGCTCTACTTTATTTTGCTTTTTTTCTTTCTTCTTCATTTCACAGCAATAATGTTATATCAAGAGCTTTTTGTGCTTCCATCACCTTATATTATTTTGTTGCACCAATATAAATATTCTTCTCTGTTATTTATGGAATAATAACATTCTGTTATTTTTATTTTTGTTTAATAGCTATTTAGAAACTTATTTTTATTTATAGATTTTTAGATATCAGAGTAGGATAAATAAAAACCAGCAAAGATAACATGTTTTAGTGGTGGTATACACGAGATAAATAACTATTTTTAGATTAAGCTTTGAAGTTGTATTAACTGAAATATGCGGGTAGTTAAAAAATACTTTGGAAAATTAAAAACAATCTGTCACTTAGGGACTGTGTAAACTAAACAGATATTCCATTTGTATAAATGACATTTTGGTGATGGGGATGTCATCTCACATGCTCATTTATTACTCTATTTATCCCATAATTAGAACTATATGCTTTGAAATTTTAAGTTGCATAAGATAAAAAAACTCCCTTTAATATTCAAGGTAGAAAAAAAAAATGCATAAAACAATAACTGTTGGATGATACCCTATAAACTAGAATAGTTATAACTTTATCATGGCTAATGCATAATAAAACAAATATATTTGTAATTTTGTATGTTTTCTTTTCTCTGACCGCTCCCCCTCTCCTTAGGTTAGATTTTGCCCATTAACAAACTTGATCTTAAGTTGAATATCAAACTTTTAAATATTGAGTTGGGTTACAAATTAAATTTTTCAAATATTATGTATAACCTATGTATGCAATAACTGTTTATATAAATATTATACACACGTGCGCGCACACACACACACACACACGCACACACACACACGCACAAGAAACCTATTATAACATTAAAATTTCAGATACTAAACCTATTTATCCTATTTACCTAAAAATCTAGTTTGATGTTTTGCTTACAAATTAATTCATTTACTCTCTTTTATTTTTTTTTTGCACTGCTTGACCAGGAGGTCGTTTTATTCATATCCAGAATATCAATAAAATTTAATCTAAAAACCGAGAGAATTCATTTGGTCGTTTGTGTGAAAAAGCCTCCTATTCAACGGGTACAAAAAAAAAAAGAGAGTAATTGGACATATTTGGTCACTAAACACTAAAATTGTTAATGAAATACCTATCATCTGACAAACTCAAAAATAATTCTCTTATATAGCGATTAAAAATATATATATATATATATATATATAATAATAATAATAATAATAAATTCCAGAGTATTCCGTCTATTAAAGTTGTAACATGAATGTATAACTGAGCCTGTAATAATAAATAACTTTGTCTGAAATTTAGCTAAGCATGAAATCAGAAAGTTTACTTCATCTTTGCAAAATTCGGTTCTGCTTTTATTTTTTTATACTAAGTTTATAAGGGGTTGGGATAGGGCAATGCTGGTGGTTGAGATACTCTTGTACTTGACTGTAGGCAAGGCTGAGCATTGTCACTAAATGCTGTTTCCAAAATTTTACTATAAAATATTTATTAGAAATTATTCTGGTAAATATTTTATGGTGCTATTTTTTTTATTTTTTTTCCATCCTGAATTCTAGGACCATTGCCCGAATCACTAAATTTCATTTAGTTGTGCTTAGTTAGCAGGCTTGAAGGTTGGATTTCTATTCATTCTCCTGGTGCCCCACTCAGCATCGTGAGCCAAAGAAGTAGTAATCTTTGGCATGTAATATCACAATAATATGGTAGGAAACAATTCAAACTCATCACTTAACTTCCCATCAAAGTAGTATGACATCCTGCCCTTCATGGTTTTAAGTTGATAAGATCGTGGTTTCTTGCATATAGAACAGGCCAAAAAATGAGTATTTTTGAGTTCACTCCTTATTTTTATTTCCCTTAACTTTTTCTTATAATTGAAAAAAGCAGAAAAACGGCTTTTGAAGGAGTATGAAGGCATTATTTTAACAAGAATGGTACAACCGCTTTTAATGAATTAACCATCCTCTGCATAAATAAGTCTCTCACTCTTAAATGTGGTTGCAATTATTTTAATTCTGTTAAAAGTAGGATTACAATTTTATTCAGATATCTGTACTAAATTTAACTTTGCTTTAAAATATTTGGTTCAAGAATCAGTAATGTAATTCTATCTTAATTTCAATATTTTTGTTTATTTATTAACACCACTTTAACACTAAGGTCAACCGGGATAGGTTATATTCAAGTTACTGCCTAATATGTAAAACTAAAGTATTAGAAGAAGCTATTTTTACCATGGATTCCTCAGGTTAGCCATGCGAGTTAAAGCGTTGACCTTTATCTCAAATGGTAAACCTAGGGTGACGAGTTTGATTCTCGCCTGGGCAAAGGAAATTATTTAGTGACAAAATTCATTAAATAACATCCTAAAATCCCACCCTGGCTAGAAAAGGGTGGTAACCTGTAGATAACCCATCCCAATTAGCCTAAGTTCCAAAAAGTGGACGTTAATAAATAACAATAATAATAAAAATTAGAAATCTGAGTAGAGACATATGGATTTCCTTTTATTCCATCTTATTTATTAATGCCATTTTATGCTTCATTGGTTAATCAGGGAGGGTTACATACAGGCTACCACCTTTTTTAGTTGGAACAAGACTAAGAATTTTATTTAGTGAGTTCATCTCTAAATATAATCCTATTGTCCATGGTTGAATTGATTTTAGGTTTATCAAGTGTATTAAGGTTATTAAGACCAAAACCTTTCGTTTGTATATGGCATACAGAGACATTTTGAAATCATGACATTTTACATTCTAACTGCACTTCTAAAAAGGGTTATTGAACTACTATGAATTCCTTTTTTTGTTCAAAATATTGGATGGGGTAACTTTACTCCATAAAGAGTAGAATTATCCCAAATGTAGGTGCAAAGTTTTTCAGCTCATAACCATGGAGAAAAATTTAATTTTATTGCTCAAATAATGAATTTCCTTTATTATCAGAAATGGTATTTGGAAAAAGAACAGCAGGGTGACCCTTTAACCAGGTAAGTGGAGTTGTAGTCGCCAAATTATTTGTGGTTGTAGGCTGATATGTTACATAAAGTGATGACAAGAGATATGCCAATGCTGTTTATTAACATCCACTTTGTGCTACTATGGCTAGTTGGGAATGATTGTCAAAGAACCATACTGAGAATCATGCACTGGCTCTCATGTGAAATGTCAATAGCATTCCTGCCTAATTAATATAGTAGCTTTACACCAATTGTAGTAAAGCCATTCCCAAAATTTATCACTACAATTTTTTCTTACATATCCAGTGTTCTAGTATTGGATTTTACCTCAAAGTTGTAACCCCCCCCCCCCCTTTCAAAATGTAGGAAAATTTTAACAATTATAACTTTTCATTTATTGTGAATCGTATTGATGGTCCTGCTTTATGTATTTGGGTTCCTATTGTTAGAATGTTCAAGTGGCGATATCTCAAGCCTCTATTCCTGAAGTACCTCTGGTTCAGCTCACACATAGTTCAGTTGTTGTATAAAGATGTCTTTATTAAGATATACTTGCTTCTTATATCTTTGAGGGCTATAGATGTTGGGGTCTATCATAAACCAATTGCTACTACAGGATAGCTATTTATCAAGTGTACTAGCCCCTACTTATTAGGTACCTAAAGTCTCTCTATCATTATTTAGTTGTTTCTTTTGGAGATGTTCCAAGTTCCGTGGTTAAAATATTAGAGGAAACACTATCAATGATAGTTTATACAGTAAATAACAAGTGCTAAGAATATACTGAGCACTTTACTTAAGTTTGGGACTCTATCTGGCTACTATATATATATCACTAGGAATGCTTGTGTGTGGCTGGTGGGTAGTCTGTGTGATTTCCAACCTTAAAAAGTTTCAAAATTCACTGGCTTAATACTTTAAAATCATACAAGTGTGGTCATTGAGATTATTAATTAATTAAGGTATCACATTATTTCTCCATCACACTGGAGTAATATTTATATAAATTAAAATGGAAGAAATAGTTTTATTAATATGAAAACATTTGTGTTTGTTGTGGTTGTAAGATAAACTTCTGATTTCTACTTGACAAAGTAATAAAATATTTTTCTTCCTTTTAGGTCTTGCGAATAATTGTCAGTTAGTTGTTATTTATTAATGTACTCTTTATGCTACTATGGCTAATTGGGATGGGTTATCTACAGGCCATCATTTGTTTCTAGCCAGGCTGGGACTACGGATTATATTTATTGAGTTTATCATTAAACCTGTGTCTAGGTTTGATTCCCATTTGAGAAATCCATCAACAAATGAATGCCCATGCCCATATAGTACACAAAGTTAACCGAGGGTAATAATATTGAGACTTACAACTAAACCCAAATAATTGTTTTAAGCCCTCACTGGCCTTTTCTTGGAATTCAGTAGTCTAAAATGTAAAATATTAAGATGCTCTTCTATTCAATTCTACTATTTTTCTAAATCAAAATACAAAAAAAAAATTGAATATTAGCTGTTAGTTTTTTCATGATTTTTAAAAGTATTTTTCTCCAGGAATGGCTGTCTTACATAACTACAAGCCTTGGTTGAATCTCTCAATATTTTACTGTGAATATTGAGTTCATCAAGGCTGAGAAAAATACAGGGGATCATGAATGAACTTAATGATAGTTCCTTTTTCACACACTGACCATTGTATTTTTGTATTCAGATTTTTTTTCAGATTTACTATTGACCTTATTTTTAATAATAAAAAAAAACAGAAGGTAAGAGTTGTGAGTGCACTTTATTAAAAAGAAAAGAAAATGAAATCGCATATTTTGGAATGGCTTAGTGCATGTTATAAATTTTTGGCAGATATGTATTTTTTTTTTTTTTCAAAAGATTTCACTCTGTAGACATTAATTGCACATATTTGTTTTTGTGTGTGTTTTATCCTCTTTTTCTTCATCACAGGCTTCATTGGAATGTCATGTTCCCATCATTCTTTCTGTGTATTTTCTATTACTACGAGGTTTGTGTATAAATAATTTTTGACAATAACTACAGAATTCTTTTAAATATAGTTTTTTCTTCCCATTAAGGTACTAATTCAAGACATTAAAGCAGGTTTACAATATATATATATATATATATTTTACTGTCTCCGTCATCATTATGTGTATTAATTCAAGTATAAATATTATTTAGTAATATATGACAGTTAAGAAATTATAATTCACGCTTAAGTATGATTTCTCAAGGCATAATGAGAATGCAGTGAGCACTGTTCTCACAAACACCTGTAAATGATTGGGTCATGGGTTTTTTCAGAATCTAGAGTTTATTTATTTAGTAAGATGGTGGGGGTGGCTTTAGCTTAGACTAGTATGAAGAATTAGTAACTAATATGATCCAGGTTTAAAAATAAGAGTGGCAAGCTTAGTGTAAGTTGAACTGGCTTTATTGTTAGATCTATCAATCCTCCTGGCGCTTACTCAGCTTTGTATAGCTATTGAAAAGCTCCTTGAATAAAGAAGTAGCCTGTTTGAAGACATGAGGAGGGGTGGGGCAACTACATTATGTGCCACATGTCATTCATCAATAAGACTTGTCCCAGACAAGAGTCATTCATGGGTTGTTTAACCAAAGTATTATTATTATTTTATTAATGGGAATTATGTCCACCTTTTGTAACTCAGAGTGCTCATGTCTAACAAAGGTGTGGTTGGTTTTACGTCTACTGCCAAGAAAAATCCTATGTTTATTTGGCAGTCCAATCAATAATGCAACGTTTATCAATAAGCAACTATTAAATGGAGTTGGTGGAGTGCGTCTGTGTAATTTAAATTTATTTACTCTAGTTAATATGAGCAAGTAAAATTATCATTTCAGTTGATACTTTTTCAGGATTCTAATAAATTTTCATATTTGCTATATATGTATATGCCTTACACTTTTCTCTTCCATCAATAAGACTGTAGGGTTCTATTTGGTGAGCTGTTCTCCAAAAATACTCCCACGCCCATACTTTATTTTACCCACCAGATCTTGTGCTTCTCGTTCAAATCTGTATCAGACCTTTCCCATAAGATGGTTTTTACTTATTACACGTTGTCAGGACATAAAGACTTGGGACTGAGGAAAGTTGTGGACTTAGAAACAAAAAAACAGCTGCAAGACAATACAAATCATTAGATGTTTTACAGGACTTTTCATGACTTACAAAATTCCTAATCTTAGAAGGGATCAATCCCTAAATTTTTGAAAATGGAGGGAGTCATTTATTGTTATTTAATTCTGATAATTGTTCCCACGATTTAAATTTGCTCTTTTAACAGTTGTAACCCATAGTTTAATTGCAGTAGATTCAATGAAAATGTTGTTCTTTTATATATATATATATATATATATATATATATATATATATATATTAAAATTGGAACAGTAATAAAATAAGTAGCTAAAGAAATGTATAATAAAAATCACACGAAGTGCCATTTAATTCCCAGTCTTAAAAATAATGTGATTAATATTACCCTTGCTAATTAATTTAGTGGACTAAATTGAAATTCTTTGTATTAAGTTTTTAATTATTAATGTTGACTCTTAGGGTGTTACCACTTTCTACTGAATTTTTTAAGTACCACCACAATTTTATACTTTTTACACTGCAGTGGTATTGAGTTGAATTGAACCTTCAGGAGTGTTATACTTCAATAAGCAACTTTTTGAAATATAAAAAAAAAAAAAACCTTTGCACTGCTTCTTTTCTCAAGATTGGTACTTAAAACTCCATATAAATTATTATTTTAGATTTTATCGTTAATGACATGATTAAAAACATATAATATATGTAATAGACATTGATTTATTAAACCAGATATGCAACTATAACAACATATCAAGAAACATGTACAAATAAAATGCCATTCAATTTTATTTTATTTCATGTTTGCAATTTATTTGTTAACTTATGAAATAGTCCAAAAAAATTATTTTAATAATAACCAAGTTTTGGAAAACATTAATAATAAATGCATTTCCACTTTTCTCTTCCTCTTACAAACAAAACCCACTTGGAAGTAATAGGATAGACAACAAAGTTAAAGGCAAAAACATATACCAATGATTAGTTTGATAGCTATAAATGCAAAATGAGGTAACTAGTTTTTTGAGATTGTGCTAGGCGGTCAAAGTTATTTACCTTTGTTGTTTCAATGAAGTTTATCATTTAGACTCAGGAATAACAAGAGACACTTCAAATGTGGTGGAGAGTGTTGACAGTAGAGATGCAAAGTTACTGCTAGTAGAAGTATTGAAAATAAAAAGTATAGCTTAAGAAATCTTCATATGGAGACAAATTAAAACGAGGTACGAAAAATGATTTGTGTGCAATGCTGCTTTGTATGAAAGCTGAACATATAACTGTTGATGATATGTAAAGATAATAAATACTGTAATTTGAAATATATTGGTAAATGAAAATTTTATAATTAAATTATTTATTAACATCCACTTTATGCAACTAAGGCTAATTGGGACGGGTTATCTACAGGTTACCACCCTTTTCTAGCCAGGGTGGGACTAAGGATGTTATTTAATGAATTTCGTCACTAAATAAATTCCTTTGCCCAGGCACAAATCAAACTCTCCCTCTAGGTTTGCAATGTGAGATTATGGTTACGCTTTAACACATGTCTAACCTAAGCCCATGAAAATTTTAAAAAGTCTGATTGTTATAGTGAATCATTCATAATGGAAGCAAAAATATAATTATTTAGTCCTAATCACTGAGCCCATTTTGTCTCTTCTATGACTTTCCTCTCTTGGATATCTTTCCATGACACCTCCCTTCAGGAATAAGGGGAAAAATCACCATTTCATGGATGCTATTCATATCTCTTAATTTACAAATGGTTGTTCAATAACATCCTCCTTACTACTAAATCTAGAGTATATTCTTTAACGGCAATAGTGAAATAATTCCAGCTTGAACTTATTGCTTAAGCAATTCCAGACTCATTAATTAATAATATAATAATCAATTAATAGATTTTAATCATGGGGCTGAAGGTTTCCACCCGCGGCAGTTTTCTACTGTCTGGCTGGCCACTGCCAGAACTTAACAGGAGTAGGAACAAATTCCCATTATCCACAACATTTAACAACTCATAGCTTTTATTTAATTTTACAACTCATAGCTCACAAAACATTTCTGTGTATCACTACTAGAAATTCATGGATTTTATATCGGAGCTTATTTCATCGTGTCTTACAAGATGTAAAAACTGAAAACTAATTTTTTACTATCTCAGTTGTGATTGCTTTTATTGAAAACATATGGATAATAACTTTATTTACAATATATTCAAATCTTCAATTAATGAGTATTTCTGTAGAATAATATTTGGCATCTCCTCTCTATTAAAAATCACTAGTCCTCAATGGGCATCAGAGCTACTGGTAACTATTTACCAGGGCTCGGGGTTATCTACTAAATTAATAAATGGATTTTTCGAGAGTTGATTTAATTAATGACTTTAATTATTACTGACAGCACGTGGTAATCCATCTAATCTCATATTTTACTTTAATTCCACACTCTTTGTGACATAAAAGGTGATCCAGTTAGTCCGTTTTAATCTTCACTTTTGTTAGCCACAATTAAGAAGTTTCTTGTTGGCTAATATACTTTTTGCATAAATTAATCTTTAATATTATTAAAAGAGGAGTAATTGAGACATGCCCTTTGTATACTGGTTAAATTCGTTAGGGATTACAAGGGAATGCTAGTGGTATAAATATGAAAGGATGCCTATAAATACTGAATTAGGATGGATTTGGGTTGCACTAGTTTTGGCAAAGCTAATTACATACGTTACAAGACACTGCTGCTTTTTTTCATTCCAAACTAGTTAACACATTTTTGATTCCTATGTACAATAGTTTATTTTTGAAAATTGATTATTATGAATCTAGTTTTATATTTTATGTGATATTGAGTACAATTTAAATATTGTTATACTCTAATTTAATTCAGTTATACTCTATGTGGTCAAACCTTTGTCTCCCATCACGATATATATATTTTACTAACCTTTTATCATTTTAATCATATGAAATTATGTAATTTTTTTGAGAATTATTTTGAATTTTAAATGATGCCTCTAATTGATTTCCTCCAATTAGTTGTCTTTATTAAGTGTCAATTTACCTTTTGTTTTGCTTGCATTTCTCTTAGCGGAATTGCTAAGAACTAATCTACATTATAAAATAATTTAAATTTATCAATTTTCTTCACACTTTTTTAATTTTGTCAGCACACGATGCAATTTTTTTATCCATTTTATTTTTTAGACTTCATTTTAAAATTGTTTATGTACTTATGCCGTTATAACACAAACTTTTTGTTATACAATATATCTATGCAAGTATTTTCTTGACTTCATAGGTATTATTTTATTTACTTGAATGATATAGTCGTTGTCTGCCAGGTAAATCAAGCCAAGAAGATGGGTATTATGTGGTGGCAAAGTATGATTACGCAGCCCAAGGCCCTCAAGAGCTTGACCTGAGGAAAAACGAGAGGTATTTACTCCTAGACGACTCAAAGCATTGGTGGAGAGTTCAAAATTCTAGGAACCATGCTGGTTATGTGCCAAGCAACTATGTCAAAAAAGAAAAACATTCTCTAATAGATAGGTAAGAATAATGTATTAATTTATACAATATAATTATGTATGTAACAATTACATTTCATAGGCTGATATATTTTTCCTAAGTTTTCCAATTAAGGGCATTCAATCTTAAAATGATGTAATATGTCTTATTGGATCCCAGCCCTTTCTTCGTTATGCTTCTGTTATTAATTCAGGTTCTTATGAAATCCTTATTGTCTGACAATGACTCTTATATCTCAGTTATGGTCTTTAATTAAATAATAGTTGCTTAGAATACTTAATTGTCATTTTTATAGTGGGTTATTGATGTAAGAAAGAAATGAATTGAGTGTTGATAATTGGTATTGAAACTAGTTATTTTCGTCGGCCCTAGTTTGAATACTGATGATCCCATAGAAAGTATTTTAGAGGTTTAAAATTAAAAATATACATATAAACACACACGTGTGAGGGTGTGGACAGTATAAAAAAATGTCATCATGTAGGCAGTATTGATGGGCATATGAAGAAGTATTTGAAAGTCACATCATGAGTATATCAATCATTAAGGGAAATCTGCTTAACTGTTTCTTTATTCAGATGTGTGTCAGAAATACACTACATGTTGGTATCTCATATTTTTGTCGCTTTGAAGAATGGAGTGCGAGCTAACTTGAGTTTAGTTATTAACCTACATCACTCTTTATTTCCAATAAATCAGAAGGAACTGAGGGATATTGTGAAGTTAAAAATGTTTATTCCTGCAGGGTATAAGAGATGGTATGGCCTTATTCTAAAATTTGGAGTGGATAACGAGTGATAAGATTAATGTGTATATTAAAGTGATTATAATTCCTCCTAATTAATTTTTCAGCCAGCTCCTAAGCCTTTTTACCGCAAAGCTACGTAATTATCTGATACATATGGAAACACTATGCAAAATTTAATTGAGTGTGTAAACTGAATAAAGTCTTCATATTCTGTTAGCTCATTTCATCCAGAATTCATATTTATGTTAAGATTATGGTGTTAAAATATATTGGTAACAATGCAGTGACTACAAAAAAATTTCTTAAATTGTGAAATAAAATGATTTTCCTTGTTTTTCTCAAGAGTGATGTATTGGAAAAAAACCGAAGGTCGAGTTCATGAATGGCTGAAATTGGACCAGTGTGGGAGGAGGGGTTTAGAGGGGGGGGGGAGAATTTTAAAAATTCAAAATGTCTCTGTTGTTATATGTCTTATCAAAAAATTGTATAAAACACATTCTATTGCAAATAAAATGTGCTATAAACATTGTTATATACATTTATTCTCTCTCTTTAGTATTAACAGAGATATTTGCATATTTTAGTTTTCGTCCTTCAGTAAACCCCCACTCCTATCCCGTCATATTAACAATAACTTGCTATATTACCAAGCACTTAATTTGAAGCCAAATACCATATGGTATTCTCATTGAACTTATACATTTTGAGATAAATGCAAATACATGACGTACATGGGAAATCTGCTTAGTTAACGCAGCCCCTACGTGGCGGACTTTTTTTAAAAATTTTATAGCATTATTCAGTTCATATTTCATTTAGTTATGCTTAATTTTATTATTTTATTTCAGTATAAAGCGTAAAGTTAAGAAAAGTAGTAGTTCGAGTGGGTCCAAGACTCTACCAAGTGCAAATTCTGGTCGAGGTGCTGTTGATTCACCAACACTGGCTCGACGGCTACCTGCAGATCCTTCAGAAGCCATTGGCATGGCTGTTGTTAAGTACAATTATCAGGCACAACAGCCTGACGAACTGTCACTAGTCAAAGGAACTCGAATCCTTATTCTTGAAAAAAGTAATGATGGGTAAGAATGTTGTTATCTTTGATATTTTATATTGAGTTTTTTCATATTTGTGATATTTAACTAATACTTCTGATTATGTTTTCATAACTGTGATAATATATATTCTTCCAGACATATCTTGTAAATAAAATTGTCCTTGTGCATCATTGTAAATGAGGAATCCATTGTATAGTGAAATGTTCTATATGAAAAATATCAATGCTCAAGCTATAGAAGTAATTTATTCAAACTTTCATGATCCTTGAGATATTAATTATGACAGATTATTTGTTAATACAATTTTACTTCATTTTACACAACAGATTTTATAAAATACTTCCTTCTGCCTTGTTTTTAAAATGATATACATATTATGTATAGTGTTACTGTTTTCTTGGATCAGACCAAAGCAAATATTTTTTTGAGTAGCAGGAATCAACTTTGTGTTGCCTTAAAATTTGATAGTTTTACCTGATTGTACTTGCAAAATTTGATGTTTCACAAAACGATTTTTGTGATCTATTTATCTTGGCCATTACCTGCAAATCATGCAAGAAATATACTATCTCTCTCTCTCTCTCTCTCTCTCTCTCTCTCTCTATATATATATATATATATATATATATATATATATATATATATTTATTAACGTCCACTTTTTGCAACTTAGGCTATATATATATATATATATATATATATATATATATATACATACATATATATAAATATATAATAAGACAACGAAAAAATAGAGAAATAATAAAATATAGGTCAATTTAAACTGACTCTATTAATATATAATATGTATATTTTTTTTTATAAAGTATTTATGAATTTGACTCTTCAGGGTTGTGGGTTTTTCAAAGATAAATGATTACAATTTAATGTTACTCTGGTCTGCTGGAAAAATACTATCCTAAGCCCCATCTAGTTGATAAATAACCTACTTTCTCTAAACCAGTAGAGAGTCTGAATAAGTTTAATTATTTTTACTTCGTATCACCACATTTTTTTATATATATAAACTAGCTCAGATACTTGGCTTTGCCCGGGAATTCATTTGAGGCTGTATGATGATGGTATTTTTTTGGCAAGACTTTACTTTGCACAATATTTTGACATTTACCCGTCCCGGTGTTTAGGGTCTATACCCGTCGTTGCTGTGGATTTGTAAATAATAAAATTAATTTTTTATGTAAGACTTCACTGTCCTCCATATTGTCATATTTCCCGTCTCCTGTGCATTATGCATAGATTTGAATTATTAAGGACAAAATATTAACATTGATTTGAAATAATTTTTCCAGGTGAGGTACCTGGTAGTTCATGTTGGAAAGAATTGTTGAGGATATCAATATTTCTACGCACATTAATTGCTTCATACATTGTTCCTGAAAAAATGTACAAAACAAAATTTACTCTAAATAACAAAGTAAACAACTTTTGTTATATGCACATTTGTCGAAAAACAAATAGACAATGAAATATCGCAAATTTTTATTTCTAAAGTTTTAGTGTATATCTCGTTTATACTATGTTATAAGACAAAAGTGAATATCACAAAAGTTACTTCAAATAAAAAAATAAACTACTTTTGTCATGTGCATATTTGCAGAAAAACCAATAGAAAACGAAATACCGCTATTTTTAAATTCAGGCCTCCCTTACAACCCCCACTCTTGCCCGTCCCTAGAAATGTTGGTATGGCTTATTATAATAAAGGTGTTACTGCTAATACACATACAGAGCTTTATTTAGTTCGGTTGAGTCTTTTGTGCCAAATTAAATTTTTCACTTCCGCTGTAGGTTTTAGCGTATATCTCGTTTACAATTCGATATACGAAAAAAAAGTATATAACAAAAGTTACTCTAAATAACAAAATAAACAACTTTTGTTATGTTCTTATTTGCCAAGAAACCAATTGGAAACGAAATATCGCTATTTTTAATTTCAGGCTTCCCTTATAACCCCCACTCCTGTTCGTCTCAGAGAATATTAATATTGCCTAAAGTCTAAGTTGGGTTAGTAGTAATATACATACCAAGTTTCATAAAATTCTGTTCATCCGTTTATGTGTGAAAAGGTAACAAACAAACAAACATACATACACGAAAGAAACAAAATGCAGTTATGGTGTCTATGACATGTGAAACGAAATGTTATCGTGAAATTTCGAGAAAAAAATCAATGTACAGACAGAGGTTACAATTTTATATATAGATTTACCAAGGTATGTTAAAAAGGTTTTTACAAACTCAGATTTTTTTGCCAGTGTAAGAAAATCTGTGGCAAATACATTTGAGCAAACTGTCATTTGTCTAATCTTTGTATTTATAAAATTGAAGGTTTCCACTATTCCAACATAATCTCCAGTTGTTGGAATAGTATAGTAAAATTTATAGATCATTGTTTCTACGGGCGAGCATCAGTCTCTATATAATCAGTATATGTGTTTTCTCCACTTTACTCACGACAATTTTTTCAGGTGGTGGAGGGGTCAAAGTGGGTCTGCACAAGGTTGGTTTCCTTCAAACTACACACAAGAGGAGGTGGATTCTGATGATGCACTTCATACATATGCTATGGCTGAGAATGTTCTAGATATAGTTGTTGCCCTCTATTCTTTCTCGTCAACATCGGAGCAAGAACTGTCTTTTGATAAAGGTGATAGGCTTGAAATCATAGATAGACCTCAGTCTGATCCAGAATGGTACAGGGCCCGTAACAGTCATGGCCAAACTGGGCTTATTCCTCGAAACTATGTACAGGTCAGTATGTAGTCATATTCACTTTTGCGATCTTTGCATTTAGCCTATTAAATAATTATTGACAGAAAAATTTCTATCTAATGGTCATAGTGTCAATATGTCTGTAAATACAATATCGTCTTCATTAGATGTTACCAGATTACCCTTGAGGGAAATCAGCAATTGAGATTGTACTCATGACGTGGTTTTCAAAATATTTTGACAAATGTCCATCGATCCTATCAAGGAGATGACAAAAATTTGGCCCGTTCAAAATGGTTTTATTTATATACAATAAACTCTCGATAACCCGCGGGCGGATATTCCGCTTTGCAGCTATTCCGTGCTCATCCATGGATTTTTTTTTTTTAATGTTTGAATAAGAAAAGTTTTTATACGGAATAAGTTTGAAGAGTTAGGTCTTAAGGAACTGCAGTAGAGAGGAAACACATTAAATAGAAAGATTCAATTCTCTTTAATCAAATTATCTAGGTGTTGCCTGAGAATGCATTAGTCTTTTTTTCTCAGAAACATCTTATCTCATCCTTTCCTTTTTCCATATAATTTTCTAATAAGATCAGAATCTAATTTTCATTTCCAAACTCTTCTCATATCAGTTTAGTTTCTGTCTCATTGCTGTCTAGTAGTTCATTTCGCTCGTGTGTTTGAATCGCTGACAGTAGTTATCGTCAAAGTTTATCGTTATTTTATTTAATAATGACCGATAAAAGGAAAAAAGTGTTTTTATCGATTCAAGAGAAACTCGAATTAATAAAAAAAATCGAAAATGGCGAATCTAGGAAGCAAATTTGTTTGCAATATGGAATAGGAGAAACAACTGTTCGAGATATTTTTAAGCAAAAAGATAAATTATTGCAATTTGCATCCTCATTAGACAACTCTTCATCGATGAAGAAAAGAAAAACCATGAGAAGAAGCACTTATGAAGAACTAGATGCTGCACTGTTGGAATGGGTAAGTCAGTTGAGAAGTGAGGGAACTCCTGTTTCTGGGCCTATTGTTGCTGAAAAAGCTAAACAGTTTTTTGTAATGCTAGGTTTAGAGGGAACATTTAATGCATCATCAGGGTGGTTGACGAGGTTTAAACAGCGCCACGGGATAAGGGAAATTGGACTTTACGGCGAGAAATTAAGTAACGACCAGCAGGCAGCAGAAAATTTTAAAACAGAGTAACTTTTAAAGGGACAAGGGCCGAAAACCTACCAGTACATTATTTTAATCAGAAGAAAGGCTGGATGGACCAACAAATTTTTAAAGAGTGGTTTCATAAAAAATTCATCCCTCAAGTGAAAGAACATTTAAAATCAAGAAACCTACCCCAAAAAGCCATGCTGCTTATTGACAAAGCCCCATCACACTCATCGAAAAATATTTTACTATCGGACTGTGGACATTTTTTCGTCAGTTTTCTGCCTCCAAATGTCACTGCTCTTATCCAACTAATGGACCAGGGAGTAATTGCTTTGATGAAAAAAAAAAGTAGAACAGACTTGTTAAAAAAAAGGATTGAAGAGGGTAATGATCTTCAGGGTTTCTGGAAAGATTATACCATTCTGGACAGCATTTATGACATAAACACTGCTTGGGAGTCAGTAAAACAAACTACGTTGGTAAAGTCCAGGTGGAAAATTTAGCGAATTCAGTTGCTGGAGGAAGTGATGTCGATGAAAGAAATATTGTTGAGTGGATTAATTGCGATGCCAGTGATCCAGGATTCGAACATCTTACTGATGAACAAATAATAGATAGAGTATCAGGTATTGAATTAGAGGAGAGTGAGGAAGAAGAGAAGGATAACAGCAAAAAGAAAGTGTCATCACGAAGCCCTAATACACGTTAATGGACTAATTCAATATCTGGAAGAACAAGATGATGCATCACTGTGTGATAAAATGGTGTTGAAAAAACTTCAGAATCAAGTCAAGAAGAGATGTTTTGCTTCAAAACAACAAACACTTTTAACGGATTTTTTCTGAAAAAGTAAATTGTACATGTATGTGTATTACGTAAATATGTTTAATTTTAATTATTTTCATATTTATTGTTTTTTCATATTATATTTTCATATTTCACATTTTAATATTACTAAATAAACATTTTCCAGTAACATCCCTGTGTTGTATGTCTCCATTTTAGAATTTTGCGTGTTGTCCGCGGGATCGCCTAATCCGCGGAATCGGCTAATCCGCGGGTGTCGTGGCAGTCAATTCCGCAGATTATCGGGAGTTTACTGTACTAGCTAAGGTACCCGGCTTCGCTCGGGAAATCATTTGAGGCTGAATGATGATAGTATTTTTTTGGGGCAAGGCTTCAATGTTTACAACTACACTTCCCATTTGGGTGCATTGTTTTCCTGTGAGGGTCAGGCAGGCGACTTATAGATGAGAAATTTTACTTTTTAAGAATAAATAAAAATGTGTTCCTAATCTATCCCTCTCCACTTTTTAACTCACCTTTTTGAATACTTCAAACCTTAATCATGGATAGCATTTATTACAATTAAATATCATTTATAATGAAACATTTCTTGTCAAAAACCAATCCGAGCACATATTGTTTAAGCATAGTTTTGTACATTAGATTATATTGATAATAGTAGAGCTCAGTGGAAATCACTTCCAGTAATGCCATCATTTCACAGGAAATAAGTTAACTCGATGAACTCTTATAGCCCCGGTCACCTTCAGCTCCAGCATGAGGGCTATCACCATTGTTTTCCTTAAACTATTGATTCAAAGCATTATTTTAATAATTTATCTACTTGATGGAATTAAATAATAGTATTACCGTAAAAATAATTTCATTTATATTCAAAAAGATAGGTGAGGGGAAGAGATTGTATCCCTCCCTGCAAAATAAGTAATAATTTAAATCATATAAAATTTAAATGGATATTGCCTTTTTTCATAATAACATTACCATTAATGTCTAATTATTATGATGGTACACATTTGTTTCAATAATATCAAGATATCGGAAATGAGATAATATCCATTACATGAGATAACAGAACCAAAGAGTTTGATACCTATAAACTCCGCTATCGCTCCTTATGCCAATTCAGCATGACTTTGTTTAAATAATACATTATACAAATTAAATAACGGAAATGCTCTTATAGTTTACATTTCTATTGGAAATAAATAACAAAGTTATTTTCTAGGAAAAATAAATAAATGAGAAGGGGGCGACGGAGATATATAACCTCACTAATCCGAATCATATTTAGAGTTATCATATGTGACTAAAACATAAAATCATTTGTCATAATATGCATTCATTAAAAACACTTAAATAAACACTAATAAAATTAATGACGCTCCGCTATAGTTTTAGCGTATATTCCGTATTTACTTCATTGTACTAAAAAAGTGAATGCAACAAAAGTTACTCTAAATAATAAAATAAACAACTTTTGTTATGTGCATGTTTGCCGAGAATCTAATAGGAAACGAAATATCACAATTTTTCATTTCAGGTCTCCCTCATAACCCCACTCCCGTTTGGACAAAAAAAAATTAATATAGCTTATAATCATCAAAGAATTAATGCTAATTCACATACCGAGTTTTGTTAAGTTCGGTTCAGTACCCAACAAAATTGTTGGCTCCGCTTCAGTTTTTAATGTATATCTCATTTATACTTTGTTATACGGCAAAAGTGAATATAAGAAATGTTACTTTAAATAACAAAATAAACAACTTTTGTCATGTGCATATTTGCAGAAAAACCAGTAGAAAACGAAATACCGCTATTTTTAATTTCAGGCTTCCCCTACAACCCCCACTCCTGCCAGTCCCTAGAAATGTTGGTATGGCTTCTGATAATTAATGCATCAGTACTAATACACATAGCGAGTTTTATTAGTTCGGTTGACTCTTTTGTGCCAAATAATATTGTTGACTCCCACTATAGTTTTCAGTGTGTAATGCATTTAAACTTCGGAATACGACGAAAGTGTATATTACTAAAGTTACTCTAAATAACACAATAAACAACTATTGTTATGTGCATATTTGCCGAAAAACTAATAGGAAACGAAATATCGCTATTTTTAATTTCAGGCCTCCCTTATAACCCCCACTCCTCTTCGTCTTAGAGAAAATTAATATAGCCTAAAGTCTAAGGTTGGTTAAGTGTAATATACATACCAAGTTTCATAAAATTCGGTTCAGCCGTTTATGGGTGAAAAGGTAACAAACGAACAGGCAGACACCATAGAAACAAAATGCAGTTATGGTGTCTATGACATGAAACGAAAAGTTATCGTGAAATTTCGAGAAAATAAATCAATGAACAGACATAGGTTACAAGTTTATACATATATAATATTATATCTTATCTTTTATATTTGTATATAAGATATATACATGCATACCCATACACATCCAAACACATACATGTATGTTACCAGTCTAGCGGTCACAATTTTTGTTTTACCAAACTTGATATAAAAGTGTTTTATGTAAAACTAAAGAGTAAGTTTTTTAACGGCTAAAATCAGCCTATGGATATATACATATGCATATTTGTATTTATATTTTAATGTTCTAAAGGCTGGAATTTTTGTTTGATTGTACTCACTTGTTTCATAGAAAAAGTGAGTGAGGTGTGTGATTTTATGATGTCACCGTGTTTGGAGTGAAGTCTTGATAGAGAAATCCATTCTATAAGAAAGACTGATGGGATGTTCTGAAGGTGTATAAGCTAGTATATTCCATAGTCAAAATGTTACTTTTCCTTGAAAGAATGTCCACGTAGGACTAACCCCTATTTTAGGTCATTAATTTTGGTTGTTTTCTTTGTTGCTGATCTAGGTTGTCGTTGAGGTGAATTAGCTATCTTTAAAAGTTTTCTTTATTCTTATTTGGTGTTTTGTCATGTTGGCTACTCGGTAAGGCACACACACAGCTGGTTGGTAAACAGATATATTTATAAAATATATACATAGAAGCTACCTTATCTGCTATCCTATTTCTACGTTATACATATATATACACACTCATATATACCTATACTAAACCTTACAACATAAACTAAGACTTAGCACTAATTATATTACAACAGACATACCGCTGGGGGCCAAGGCAAGCAGACAGAGTTGTAGCACTATATCACACAAAACTGTTCACTCTCTCTCAGAAGGCTAGCATTACAATACCCTCATTTTCAGTAGTGCTTTTGTCAGCAGTCTGATTTGCCTTTTCCCCCACCTTTGCTCTAATTACAGCACTATTCTATAGCTAAATACAAATCAGTACACCACAATTGTGTACTAGAAATGGGAAAGGCTGAAAGTGCCAAAAACATTTTTTTCCCGATTTTGCGTGGATTGTGTAGTAAACTACATCGCCAATAACATAAAGATAGTTGTAATTGCCGGAGAAATACCTACTAGTTCCTAGAGCAGTCGCAACGAACAGTACTGTGAATGCGCCCGCTGACCGGCAATCGAGAAGGCTGTAAGTGCCGGCCGCCATGATGAATGTGCCTTTGCATTGCAGTACATGCTTTGTCACGAGCTAGTTCCGGCGTTTTTTTTTGTACTACTGCGAATCATCTTTCCCTTATCTGTGATTTCAAAATGAGTGAAAATCAAGCCCCTCCGCATCCGCCGAAGAAAGTACACTTTCAACAAGCAAGACGGAAAGCTCGTGAAAACGGACAGCTTTATACTACCAGTAAAGGGAAAAATGTGTCACATAAACCTGCCCCCCCCCCCCCTGATGTCGCAACTTGTTCATGCAAGTATTCGTGTAAAACCTTGAGTCATGACCAAAAACAGCTTCTCTTCATGGATTTTTACAATGTAAATGAACAAAATCAAGGTACGTACTTGCTAAACCACATGCAACTTGTACCTATCGGCCGCAGGCGTCATGGAAAGTACGATGATCCACAGGAAAGCAGGCGTTCTTGTAGTTTTACTTACAGTGTGCCAGATGGTTCAGGTAAAAATGTTCAAGTGTGTTGTAAAACATTTTGTCAGATTTTCGGAGTAACTCCCAGGAAACTTCAAACTCTTCAAACAAAAAAAAAACAGGGTTGCTTTGTTTACAAAGATATTAGAGGTCAAAACCCACATTCACACGAACATAAAATTAAATTCACAGAAAATGATCGAAATCTAGTTCGGCAACATATTAGTTCGTTTCCCAGGTATGAAAGCCACTATTCCAATAAAAGAACGACAAGTGAGTTTCTATCCCCTGACCTAAACAAAAACCGTATGTTTTTATCTTTCAAAACCCAAAATCCAACAACTAAAGTAACTTACAAGTATTATTCTCAAGTTTTTCAACAAGACTTTCCTAAACTAAAATTTAAATGTCTTGCATCAGATACTTGTAAAAAATGTGACGTGTATAAAGTACAAATTCAAGCAGCTGTAACTGAAAATGCCAGAAACGAAATTAAAGTAAAGCAGGAGTTACACCATAGAAAATCAGAAAAAGCACAAGCGTGTATGAAGGAAGACATGGTAGCCTCACAACTTCCAAGTAGTAATATTAACTGCTTATGTATGGACTTGCAACAAGTTATGTTTGTACCAATGCTCACACACAGTGATATGTTTTACTGCCGGCAGCTGTCATGTTACAACCTGGGTATCCATATGAGTAATTATGGGTCTACATACATGTGTATGTGGCACGAAGGGATTGGTGGTCGAGGGGCAAACGAGATATCATCTTGCTTCTTTAAGGTTGTCACTTCTGAAACCCTGTTAACAAGAAATAGGCTAGTGTTGTGGTGTGACAACTGTGGGGCACAAAACAAGAACCAGTTCCTCTTAACTGGAGTAATTTACTTGGTAAAAAAAGGATTTTATCGCTCAATAGATTTAAAGTACTTGGTTAGTGGACATAGTTACATGAACTGTGACCGGGACTTCGGTGTTATTGAAAAGAGGCGCATAACATGTAAAGCAATGGTTCCAAAAGATCTTGAACATGTTGCAACTGCATGTGCAAAAAAACCCTTCACTGTTGTTTCAATGCAAACTGAGGATTTTATTGACTTCAAAGTTCTTGCTAAAAAGTACCTGAACACAAAAAATCTTGGAATAAGTAAAATTTCACATTTTCGTATTTCACACAAGAATCCTGGCATTGTAAAAGTGGCTTCAGTTTTGTCACCGGACGGTGATATGGTAACTTGGGAAAAGGTAAACGTTTTAAAGAAGAATACAAATCTTGATGACCTCCCTTATTTGGATAAGTTACCAAAAATTCAGTTCAAGTGCAAGATATCACAAGAAAAGAAGAAGGATATAGAGGGAATGATTGAATACTTGGAGAAAGAAGAAGACAAGGCGTTCTACAGGGCTATCGTTCATGGAGCTAATCAGCCTGCTGTAGAGGAGCACGCTGCCGTGGACGAGCAAGATGACGACTTCTAGTAGACGGTGGAGAAGACGAGACAAGAGAGAGATAATATTTTAATACATATACTTTAATATACTGTAAATATATATTTAATACATATACAACTTATAATACCTCCTAAAAATTAATGTAGCCTAACAAATAAATTTTTTTAATGTTTAAACCCATTTTTTTAACATTTTTTTCCCACTATGGTTACAAAGAACAAAATCTAAAAAATAGATGTTACGTTTATAATGGCAACACCACTATGAACATTCATCGTATTTTAGTAGTGTGCGCTACACTTAAAGCCTTTCAACTAAAAAGGCATGGCACTTACAGCGTTTCCCAAAAAAAGATACGATGGCACTTTCAGCTTTTCCCATACAAAATCAAGAAATACATGTTCAATTAAATACAAATTTTTATTAATTAAATATAAATATATAATGTATTTTATAATGAATTAATTATACAGGTTTTATGTATACATTATAAGTTTTATAGTTTTTATTGAATACTGGATATTTTACTTTGTGGCACTTTCAGCCTTTTCCATTTCTAGTACACAATTAATAAAGACTCCACGCAAATACTAAGGGTGAGAATGTTCTATATATATAGTTGTCCTCTACTCTTTCTTGTCAGCATCTTAGCAAGAACAGTTTTTTCATAAAGGTGGTAGGCTTGAAATCATAGGTAGACCTTAGTTAGATCCCATAACAGTCATCCTCCCTTAAAAGTCCTCAATTTCATTTTATAAAGTAATGCCAACTTCAAATCGCTCAGGCTAATCGGGGCTGTTATTTTCATTTGTAATGCTTTTTATTTACCCTAAAAATAAAAATGTTTATCGTATGTCTTTTCAGACCTGAAATTGAATGCTCATCACTTTTATAAAAGTACTTGCTTCACTGCTATAAATATCTGTGTCTGTTGTGATAAGAGATCTAGAAATTGTTTTTAAAAGAGCATGGAAAAAAAGATGGAGGTTTTTGTTTTATTTCATAAATCATGTTTCCGGAGTTAAGATATTTAGCATTCCCCCTCCCTCTTTCTTTGACCTTTTTTTCTAACTCAACAAGCTGTCTGTCATTTTACGAATATGGAAAATGTTAATTCTGGAATACTATCTTCCACAAATAAAAACGATACAAATGACAAATTGCACTGCGGATTGGTGCTCAGTACTATCATTTCGTTATTCAAAAATGTCATTGTTGCTGTTATTTGTCTTTAATGTCCTCTTTGTGCTACTAAGCTAATTGGAAATGTAGAGATGTCTAATGGTCTCTGGTAATATTATTGTTCAATTCTCTCTTCATTACTCACTCTTTCTTGAATGAGTAAATATTTTTATTCCTTCTACTTTTGTTTAGTTAACTTTTTATCTTGTAGATTATCTATTATACCAGATTCTCTTCTTACTTTACTTTTCTGAAATATTTAATGTATATTATTATTTATGTTCTCTGTTTTTTTAGTTTTGTTATCATAAAAAAAAATTTAAAAATTTGTTGTTATAATTTTCTGTGGTAAGCGCAGTATATGTGTTGTGGGGCTCTGTGTGATAGTATATGAAAATGTGATAATATATTTATCTCCTCTTATCATTTTGCATCCCACAAACAGCATACTTTCCCTGTGGCAGTGCATTTGCTTTGGTCTGTGAATCTACTGATTATGTCTTGCTTTGAGGTTCATTATTAAATCATTTGAATTTTATTTTATCAGTTTCCAGTCTCTTTAATTGTTTAGTAAAGTTTAATCTATTTCTTTATACAGTTGATGCCCATATTTTTAAGTTTTTGTTTTCTTTCTGATATTTATGGTATTGTTTTATAAATTATTTGGGAAAAAAGTAAAAATAAATGTAGCCTGTGAATTTACTGGTCATGTTTTACTTTTGAGGTTAATGGTTAATTCATTTGCATAATAATTCTTCAATTTTGCTTTTGATTCCTTTAATCTTCTATATTCTACTTACATGAAAATAAGTTTCATGTTTTTCTTCTTCTTCTGATATTCATATGCATTTTCCTCATTTTGTTTATTCTTCTTCTTAATTTTCTGTTTAAGATTGGGTAGTAGTTTTCTTCCACAGGAGGTTAAATTTTTCATTTTAAATATAACTTGCAGATGTGAGTTTGCTATTTCTTTGTATAAATAGGTCCTCAGTTTTGTCTCAGGTTGCTGATCCCATATTTGCATAACTAGAGAATATTTAGTTTGCCACTCTTGCTATTGAAACCGAGATCATCTTTTTATGAGTCTAGCAAGTTATCTATGAATGCTGCTTCCCTTCATAATATTTAAAAATGAAATTAAAAACCTAATCTTATAAAAAATAGAGCATTTCTCTGTTTTTACTCGTGTCATTTGGATCGTATCACATTTGTATTGCAGGTAACCACTAGGCTTCAGTAGTTCATAAAGCCATTGAGATCAATGTCAGCTAATCTAATTCTTGTCTACAAAAGCATTGTGTGATAGTGATTTTGGAAGGTTTTAGGTGTTTCATATTTTCTACTTTTTAAGATATAAGATAGACACCTCCAGATTTAATAAAAATGCAAATATCTCGGTTAATATTCAAGATAGAGAAAAAATGTATATAACAATATTTATAGTAAATTTAATTTGCAATAAGATTTATTCTGTAAAATCTTTCGATCCGACGTATAGTAACGGAGAAATTTCGAATTTTCGAAAATCCTCCCCTCTAAACCCCCCCTCACGCTGGTCCGATTTCAGACGTTAACGAACTTGATCTTTCTTTTTACACAAAACGACTAAATATCGAGTTTGGTAACGATTAAACAAAAATTGCGACCGCTAGAGCGGTAACAGACAAATATATACATATATATATATATATATATATATATATATATATATATATATATATATATATATACAGTTTTAAACGGACCTCATTTTCGTCATCTACTAGGTAGGATCGATGGACATTTGAAGAAAAATTTCGAAAATTCTGTCATGAGTACAACTCAATTGCTGATTTCCCTTACGGGAAATCTGCTAAAAGTGAAATGAGAACAATATTTGGCATTTAAGCTTCAAAGAAGGTGCTTCATAACATAATAGAATATTGTTAATAGTAGATGAGTAGGAGTGGGGGTTTATTCAAGACCAAAAACTAAAAAATGCAAATATCTCAGTCAATAATCAAGATAGTGAAGAAATGTACATAATAACATTTATAGAACATTACATTTACAATAAGATTGGTTCTATATAATTTTTCGATCCGACACATATTAACAGAGTTATTAAGAATTTTAGAAATTCTCCCTGTCTAAACCCCTCCTCCCCCGGTCCGATTTTAGCTGTTAACGAACTTGATCTTTCTTTTTACCTAAAACGATTATATATCAAGTTTGGTAACGATAAGACAAAAATTGCGACCGCTAGAGCAGTAACAGACAAATATATATATATATATATATATATATATATATATATATATATATATACAGTTTTGAACGGACCTCATTTTCGTCATCTCCTGGGTAGGATCGATGGACATTTGAAGAAAAATTTCGAAAATCGTGTCATGAGTACAACCTCAATAGCTGATTTCCCTCAAGGAACATCAAAACAGCTAAAGATTGACTGATTGTTCAGACTGCAGTAGAAAAACAAATACAACAATAACATTACTATTCTTTTTAATTACAAATTTTGATATACAGTAGAGCGTCGATTTTCCGAACTAATGTTGTCAGTCGTGGTTCGGATAATCAAAAGTTTGGATAATCAAAATTTTTATTTATTTTGTGTTTATTTATTTTCTTATAAATAATAAGGAAAAGGGAGACTTAAAATAACTTCGTAAAAAAACAAAAAAAACAAGTTTATTTATTTATTTAAACATACGTAGTATGTATGAACATAGTGAAGAAACGAGTGTTATGAAATACATACATACATATGTAAAAGTTGTTGAGCTACATGTACAATACAAATATGGGTACAATGTACACCTCGCAAAGAACGGTTTGAAACTGAAAGTAAGCTATCCACAACCAGTTATATGAACGGAAAGGGTTTCACAGAATCTAATGCAATGAACAAATTAGGTAGTGTATACAGTTCTAAGTAAACCAATGCTATTCAACTTGAACCAGATACAAATATGTAACGAATCAGTTTCTGAGAAATAATTAATGATGGATTCCGTTATAGATGTTCTGAGAAAAATAATTTTATTTTTGTTTAATTTTATTCAAAGTAACAATAATCATAAAAAAAAACAAACAAAAAACTGGTTCCGATAATCGAACGTTCGGATAATTGATGTTCGGATAATCGATGCTCCACTGTATAAGCAAGAAACAATGATTGAAGTTTACTGATTTTATACAGTTCAGAAATATAACAAGAAAGTATGATCTACCTAATTAGAATATATAATTTTGATAATGATGTAAGGTAAATTTAAATCCATAAGCTAATTTGTTAATATCTCTTAAAAAAAAGAGAGTTTTATTATTATTATTTATTAATGTCCACTTGCAACTATGGCTAAATGGGAGATAGTTTTATTAAAATTTAAAATTAAATCAATACTACAATAAAAAACCTAGTATATACAGAAAACTATTGCATAAATAGTATACTTTTAAAATCTATTTACAAAAATACTACATTTAAAATCCACATCCTAAACTAAAATTAGTAGAAAACCTTACTGGTTATGTTAGTATTTAACTTAACTCAGAACTGAGAGCGTGAGTGGTTAAGGGAAGTATGTATAGATATTTTAGTAAGATCTAGGGAATCCCATGTTGAGCATAATGACAGTGAGGAAATTTGAAGGATTTATCTACTTGATAAAAAAAAAAATGAGGAAGCAGATGTGTTTTGCTTAAAAGAGGTTTATGCTGAAAGAAATTTGAAAATAAATCCAATGCCAATATAATTGTAATCTTGATATGTGTTTTATGAAGTTATTTTTGTATTCCTCACATTCTTATTGTATTAACAGAATTTTGCCATTTTTTAAATTTTATTGTTCCTTTTGTGTTTTTTAATTAAAATTCTTTTATGTTTCTTCTTCTTTTAGAATGTAAGTCCTTATGTAGATATATTTCAAATTACCATATGTATATGTGTGTGTGAACACATGCTCTTTTGCATTTGTCTGTACCGTTAACAATTTGAAGGGACCCCATTTTTGTCACTTCCACCTGCTGATACTAATTATTTTTAACTGGTTAAAAACTAGCACTAATTAAAGTTTATAAGTAAACTTTGAAAACATTGTAGCTTGCAACATTTTTTTTATTTTAGGAGCTGAGTGAATATCTAACACAGCCATTGAGGGAAGGGTCAGGGAATATTTCTGCTGAGAGACCCCATCTTGTGGGAAAAGAGTGGTACTATGGTTCAATAACCCGAGCTCAATGTGACGCCATACTTAACCAAAGCGGTAATGATGGAGATTTCCTGATTAGGGACTCAGAGACAAATGTAAGTTTAAGTTGTTGATTCTATTGTAAAATCTTTAATAACCATTTTAATTTTGTTTGCTGTTTGTCCTCCCTAATTAAATACACATACTATTATCTTTAAATGCCATAATTAATTTTAAAATACTTTTCAGTTGGGAGACTACTCTGTGTCATTGAAAGCTCCTGGTCGGAACAAGCACTTTCGAGTTCATGTGGATGGCGCATTGTACTGCATTGGTCAGAGGAAGTTTCACACACTGGACCAATTAGTTGATCATTATCAGCGAGCACCAATATACACGAACAAACAAGGAGAGAAGCTGTACCTCGTCAGGCCATTGCCGAGGGCTAACAACAACTGAGTCATTTCTCTAATAATGAAAAGAAATATGAACAATGTTTCATGCCCACCTATTAATAATTTCTTCCTAAACCTCCCCAAACTGCAATCTCGACTATTAATATTCCGACCTTCTCCAACAACTATTAAGACATTCATGAGCAAAATAAGTGGATTAATTGTTTTTGAATTATTTTGTTTAGATTAATTGGCAGAGTTTTATGTTTGAAATGATAATGTTAGAAAGCATGGTTTTACTACACAATTGGTATTGTTCATGAGGAAGTAAAATCTATAAGTGTATTATTGTCTCTAGTACACAGCATAATAATATTATTTAATTCTTCTTTTAAACTGTTATACATTCATTGGAAATTATTTTTAAAAAATCCTTACAAAATTAGTTAATAGTTTCTATATAATGATGTCTTAATATTATTTTTAAAAATTGAAATTTTATTGCTATTAAAACATTGTCATTTCTCATATTCTAAATTTGTATACCTTATTTATCCGTCAGATATTTGTTTAGAGAGGTTCAAGGATTTGGTCTCAGAAAAATGAATCAATATGTTTATGTATTGAACCAATGATCAAGAAATTAAATTAATTGATCACTTTTGGCCTTGGTTTCTCACTAATATAGTAAGGCTTTTTATAAAGCCTCCTTACCAGGTTTGGGATACTATATAAAATTAAATAAAGGATAAATATTTAATTCATTATTAATTATTCAAAATTAATTTCAGATAACTAGTACTCAAAGTGCTTAATGGTTTATGTTCTTCACATAGATATGTTCCATACAAATTTTAAATTAGTGTCTTAATTTATATATCTGATCCATAAAAAACATATGCAATTTAAAATCAAAACAAATTCTTGAAGAATGTGAAAGTATTAACGTTTGGAAGTTAACCTTTCACTATGCCCACCCTCTTACCCATAACATTTACCCTATTTGGTATTCCATTTACATTATTAATAGGGAAGTAATTTATTTGTTTATTGAAATGTATATGTTCAGTTAGTTTATTTTATTTTAGTTATTTATTAAGTGTTTATTTGTATTGAATAAAATGGCTGTTCATTATTAAATATTTAGTAAGCTTATTTAGAAATTAATTTTTTTCTTCATCTGACCATTTTTGGACACACTTGAAGGTAAACCTAGTAGGCATATACCACCTGATTTAATTCCTGGACAAAATTTCAAAACCGAATATAGATTGTGATAGGAAAAATATCTCTTAAAAATTTCTTATGGAGAAACAACATTAGTTTCTGTAGTTGCCTAAGAGGGGGAATAATGTTTATCAATAATTTGGCCTTTTTTTTTTGTCAGTAGGGGTTTGTTTCTGGAAATTTTCCAGTTTCTATGATTGTTCTTCTTACATCCTGATATGCTAAGCACCCTTCAAAGGCAAAGATTTAGCTTAAGTGAAAGCTGGTTTGAAAAACAATGGCTTTTGAAATTTACAAATTTATTATATATTTTTGAGGTTGCAAAATTCAAATTGTCTTTTTGTTTTTCCTTTACACCATTACCGTCAATGTTCTTGAAATTCAGGTTATATCTGATAGTTACTGTTATTAACAAGCTGGCGGATAAGAGGTTCATCTATTCTATGTTATGGATTTGCCAATTTAAATTATAATTTATTGAATGGGCAAAAGCTTCTATTATTAAGTGAAAATTCTTGAACAGAGTCTTCCATAATTTATTAGTATCATTAATAATTTATTTTTATGTTATAATTTTATGTTTTATGTTAATAAGTTTCAATAGATAATTATTCATTATTATTATTTTAATTACCTCATCAGAATGATAGAGATTTCATTGAGGAGAAAATTATTATGATGGAGAAAACATTAAATTTTGATCTCTTTAATCACCTCTTGACTATTTAATTATTTTTTAATGTAAGATCATTATTGTGAAATTTAGTGGCAATAATATTTTGGAAGGCCCTAGATAGGAGTTGTACATTTAGGTTTATTTTTTAGGCCTATTTCTGTAACTGCTGTTCTGAAATTTAAAAATAGAAGTTAAGTCCTATTAAATCAACAATTGATCCACTTATATTTTTGCTCACTGTTTTCTGTTTCTTTAGTATATTAATAAGTAATAAGACAGGAAATCAGGATTTTTTTTACTGTTAAATGAAGCATTACTATGTAATTACTATTCAATGGGTATTTATGTTCTTAGGTAAGGAAAAGTTCATGTATAAATTAGTTAAACAGTAAATAGACAAGACTGATTTACTTTATGAGTACTCAAGAAAAGGATTTATAGAAACTTATGGTTGTATTTATTTGATACAAATTTCAACAATTGAATCATGTTACTTTTATATTATACCTGCTTTAGAGCAGTTAATTTAGTTTGCTTTGAAAGCACCATAATTATTTAATAATCGTATAAAATATACTGTGTTTTTAACTTGTTTTGAATATTTACTGGCAAGTGAAAAACATAAAAGAACTATATGTTCTTTATGCAGCTGACATAAACAACTTCTGTTAGATTAATATCTTGAAAATCTCAATGATTAAAATATTCTAGATTAATAAAAAAAAAAAAAAAATCTTTTGA
Organism: Riptortus pedestris; assembly: GCA_019009955.1. Taxonomy (NCBI): domain Eukaryota; kingdom Metazoa; phylum Arthropoda; class Insecta; order Hemiptera; family Alydidae; genus Riptortus; species Riptortus pedestris. The sequence continues at coordinate 83,609,249 of CM032229.1, forward strand.
ATCTAAGCCTTTATATTTTATTTTTTAATTTGTGTCTTCTTGCGTCTGTTACATGATTTTCAGCTTTATAAACTCAAAGCATATTAAATGTCGTTATTAGTTTTTAAAATATATTTTATTTTAATACAATAAAATGGACTAGGGTGAACAAGAGATATAGAATGGCAGGAATCATTTCATTTTCTCATTAATACTCTACTATTATAAGAACTCTTTGTTTTTATTTGATGCATTTATTAAATTAACAATTTACTTAATGAGATGACTGTATCTGGAAATAATTTTATTTTATTATCTTACAACAGCTATATAAGCATAACGTTAATATTAATGAATTATTCATTCAATTATTCATATAACTACAAACCTCCCAAAACATGGTTCTTCTTTTTAAAAAAACAAACCTATAAATTTTATTCCGAGTACTCATTAAATTGTAAAACTGATCTTAGCTTCAGAATGTGTTATCATTCTAGGTCTCTAACAATCAGTAGAATATTAGTTTATTGCTTGAGCTTTGTTGTTACTTGAAGATTTAGTGAACTTTTCCAATCTGAGAATAACTGCAATTATTATTGTCAGCTTCATCAGTACGTTGCTTTGGCAGTTCTGCTATATATTATTACCAACATGACAATATGTAATTGAATATATTTATTAAAGAGCTTTGCTCTCATATATTTCATTATATTCCAAAATTCAGTTGCTTTAGCTGTGATTTACTACATTTCCAGGTCAATTGAATTATTTCAATATGCAGTTCAAGTATTAATAATTATTTGTATCCCAAAATGAATATTATCTAGTCTTAAGCGGAGTTATAGAACTTCTCTTTGGTCCTACGTGAACCAGACTGTTTTTTGTTATTTTAATTTTAATATTATTGTTTATTTGAATGATTTTATTGTTTGGCCCTAAATTTCATGTTCAAAGGGACATGTTACGAAGCATGTGTTAAACCAAAGGATTTTGATGTGATACGGACTGACTGGGATTGGCCAGGTCACTTTTGATACTAAAGTTTGATGGCAAGGAAAAAAGGATTTCTTTTGTAATTTTTTATACTGGCTCTTTTCGGGCATAGAATGTAATTGTAAAGCGAATATTAAAAGTATATTTTTTGTAGTCCTAAATAATTTTAAGTGTCGTGTTGTGTCAACAAATAGTGATGTAATAATCTTTTGTTTTTATTATTTAACAGAGGGTTGTATTAGTTATCTACAATTTTTAAATTGGTTTGTTAAAATTTTCGAAGTTTTTTATTTATTTATTTACCTACATGCTCAACGCTTCTTGCATAATTATTTTACCTTAGGAAACCATTCTCATAGGATAACGGGTTTTCTAAAAAGGGAAGGCAAAAATAAAGTATTATTTTTTCTGTGTAGAAAACCAATTAATACATATGAAAATATAATAATGTCACCAGTAATTTGTTACTGCATCTCTTCGATGAGTGCATTTTATATATAACATTAATTGCTATAATATATACATTAGATATTCATTTATTAAATCTGTCACACTTATCTTCCAAAATTTAAGCTGTAAGGTGTCATCTAGGTAGATAGGACTTATTATAAATAATTTTAAATATCGAAAACCAATGTGTACCTTAGCTTTTATAATTTTTTTGACTAATCAAAATAGTCTATTGTTTTTAACATATCAAAAATAAATTATATTCATTTAGTGTTTCTTGTGAGATGTAATATATTGGTACATATAAATATTCTTAGTGTATGTTTTTGTTAATCTATTTGTAGTAGATATCAAATGGTTTTCTGTTAACAAGGATATAAATTCAACTCCAGTTTTTATGGTTTATTATTTTCTAATTGTATCCTTTTGAGTTATTTTTATATTATAAGTTCAAATTTATTTAACATTTTAAGTGTGAAGTGTGATACTTAGGAAGGCTTATTGTGGTGGAGATGGTATTAACAGACAAAATGTCTGAAATACGAATAAAAAAAAATGAACAAAACTTTTGAATTGAAATAACTATTGGATTATTATTATAGACCATTGTAACTTGATGTAGAATTTTCTTATTATGTGTGAATGATGGATAAAGTCATCAACAGGTAGCTTCCAAGACATATGTTTTGCATCTTTTCTCTTTTCTTCTTTTGTATAAATGAATTGTGAGAATGACCAAATCCAGTAGAAACTTGTAAATAAGCAAATTAAATGCAGTTGGAACAATATTCTGTCTGAAGGATGTGAGAATTGTGCTGTGCAATGTTTATGTATGGTCTTTATGCATTAAAAACTTCTTTTTTTTTATGTTTTGTTTGTTCTACGTTAATTTTTATTTTAATTGAGCACTTTTATTATGAATTTACACTCATAAGTTTATCATTATGTCTATATGTCTTTGCAGATGTTTCCTACTTTTCGTGTTTTATAGAAATAAATTGTCCTGGTGTTAAGAGAAACTCACCTTGTGTAAATTCTGTGTTTCACTACGTTTGAGACTGTTTTCTACTAGATACAAAATGTGCTTGTAAAATAATTTTCATTTACATATAATATTATAACAGTGTCATAAAACAGAAGCATGTTCTAACTTGCCATGCCTTGTTTTCTTCATAAATCAATGTTTATTATGTATATAATTTATGTGAATTGTGAATAATAATTATAAATTAATATTTATTATATATTATAATGCATGATATTTATTTGTTTTATTTTATTTAATACATCTTTAACAATATCACAACTAATAATTGGTTCAATATTTAGATCAGCATAGATGATTACATAGCATCAACATCAATTGTTTCTTGTCTGAATGTTTCTATATCTGCTTGGCTGTCTGCTTGTATAAGCCTCGGCTTGGATGGCTGGAATCATAATTTTGAATTAGTAAAGTTGGGGGCCTTTTAAGATGTCATAAAAGTTATCTTTTTTTAAGTTGTCACCATTTAATATAAATAATCCCTTTAGGAAAATCTTGGGATATATATTTATTAACCAAATATTGATGAGCCGATCTACAATTATTGAAACTAAGCCATTAATTTAAATAAACATGAAAATACTATTACAAAACAGTTCTCTGGCATCAACACTTTGCATGAATTGTATAATTTTCATTGTTTCAGCCTATTAATAGACCTCAAAAAAGTAAAAAAAAAATATGAATTTTTGATTTGTTTTATATTTAAACAAAAATTCAAGTTCATTTAAAAAAAATATATCAACTTGAAAAATTTGAATGGAATTTAATTATGAGCAATTCCTTGAAAATCCTATAACTTTTCTGAATTTAGATTTCAGCTTTGTAAAAGATGCTCAAGAGGAATTTCATAAACTTCTATTTGAAAAGTAGCACAATTTGAGCTAAATAATAATGAAGTGGAGTACTTGTGGTAGTTCATTAACTATTTCATAAGCATTTAAACTGAATTCTGGCTGAATAACTTTCAAATGGATAAACTAGCATCTGTAACATGAAATTCAACATCTTTATGGATGGTTATTCTAAACTTTATTATTTATTAGAAGGAATGGATTACGCAAAAAGATCTACCCATTATTTTTACCTGTGATGAACTTATTTATTTGTTTTTTGGTTTATCATTATTCTTAAGAGATATGTGCTGCTACCACCTTCTTAAACCAAAAATCAGCTAAATTTACCTATTATAAAACAATAAGACTTCTCAAAGATACCTGGTTATTAAAACATATCACGGAGCACTGGAGTTAGCTTGCAATCAAAATTATTCATATAGGGACTAATGCCCACTCTTACTGTATGAAAAACAGCAGCCTATTCTTCCTAGGCATCCAGTGTTTAAATAGAAGTTTATTATTGCTGAAATGTAAAATTTGTTCTTAGACTTTAGTGGCTATTTCAAAACATTTCATTACTCCATTTAATAATAGTTTGTTTAGTGACAAGGGTCATTATAACTCAATATCAATACACTGACTACTAGCTATATATCCTTTATATTGCTTGCTACTGGAAGCTTATAAATCAAAAAAATATTCTTTGAAATGATTATGGTCTTACTTAATTTAAGAAAATGAAATCTGTTTCCTTAAAGAATATTTTGTGCAAACATAAGTCATAAGTATTGACTCATATTTTTTTTTAAAGAAGGATATTTCTAAAAACTTTACCTTGGGAGAATATTTGGCCAAAGTATATTTAGTTTCTTAGCTGACATTTAACTGGATTCTGATTGGGTTCACTAAAAATAATATGCTGACTAACTCTAGCACTGCACATTATTACTTTTTTTCCAATGGATCAAAATATACTTTTTTTTTGGTGTTATTTAAATCAACAGATTACAGTTAATGTACAAATGTAATACTGATATTGACTTACTTTAGGGTGCATTATGATGACTGGTAGTTCTGCTGTAAGTTCTCCGCTTAAGGCACCCAGGTACAGTTTCACCTTCACTGCATATGACACAACTATTCCAAATATGTCTTTTTGGTCGGGGCATGCAAACCTTGATATAGAAAGGAAATAAATATATACATTAATGCTTCACAAGTAATAAACTGAAATAAAAAATTCTACAATGCTATTTGACATATATTAATAGTTAATTTAAGGTCTGAAATGTTTTTGTCTAGGGCTGTTCCTTTTAGGTAAACAATACAAATTTTTGGGTACTCCGCCTATTCCAAACATTCCAATATAACTTTTCTTATGCAACCTTGGTCCTCGGGCTTGCTATTCAGTTTCATTTGTGCATTTATGGTCTTTATACACAATTCACACTTCTTAATAGGAGGGTAAGCTTTTCTTCTTAGCAAAGGCCTATACTTATCTGCAGGAATTATTAAAGGTCTAATGCCATTAATTTTGAGTGTTGTTCTCTGAAGTTCTATAAATTATTTTAAAAAAAAAAAAATTGAGGAATTCTTTCTTAGGTATAGAACCAATCATTCGGTTAATCTCTAAGTAGGAATGCCATTTGCAGTAGGATTTGAGAGCCTAAGGCAAATAATAGTGTGTCCCAATATTGGCTGCTAATGCCATATGAGCTATTATAAACACAAAAAAAAATATAATATAATCTGATATAATTTCAGAAAGATTTTGTTCATGAGAAAGATAATTTATATAATTACTGAAATCGGGATCGGCCATGTATTCAATATTAATTGAAAAAATCGAATGTGATGAAATGCAAATTTGTGCCTCTAACAATTCTCTTTTAGTGTTAGAAATTATGAGTGTTACAGGTAAATCAGGAAACATTTTTCTTAGACATTTTATACTTTAATAATGTTCGAGACATTATTTTGAATGAGCCTGTTTAGGGAGGGGGTTAATTTGATTAAATTTGAAATTGCTTGTTGTATTGATAATATGATCAATAATATTCTATTGCCTAAAAATAAATAAAAATTATCCACCAGTTATAGATAGCCCATTGAGTAGTAAGAATAAAAGAATTCATCTGTTAATTAATACACTTTTCGATGCAATTAATTATTTTAATTAATGTTAACTACTTAAAAAGAGAGAACTGATAATTGAAAATAGCTTCAGATTGAATAAATTGGGGCCTTAGTCTTATTAATATATAGTAAGTCTAGATAGTGGGTTCGATTCTCAAATGGTCAATAGGAATCAATAACAATACATTTTTAAATATATTCTTAAATTAGATTAAAAATTGTATTAAGACCATGTTTACATACTTCTATTTCAAAAATATACAATTAATATTATAAATTGTAAAGAATATATATGAAATTCAGTTCCTTTATTTAGGACCATCATCAGCTCAAGAGTGGAAAAAAATTGAGTGAATTTATTGAAGGAGATATACAATTATGTAGAATCAATAAGGCTCATGAGTATATTTTATACAGAGAAACTATTGCCATGACAAATGGAATAGAAACAAATATCCAGAGATTATATCCCTAACCTGCGTTAAGTAATTTTCAACTATAATTTTTCAACCAGTAACAATCATCGCACATCTAAAATCTCAATAAGAGATGGGATATAAGTTTTACTTTGATATTTCAATAAAATTCCTTCACTTGTCTTATTTAGACTAGGAAAGAAAGGGGTCCAGTAAAGTCTATCTTGGTATATTCCATAAATTGAATGTAAAATCTAAAAATAACAATAAACAAAGAGCTTACAATTCAAAATAAAGATTTTATGTTTCCCTTGGGCTTCTTATTTTCCTATATGATTACCTAATATTTCTAATTAAACATGAAATTGCTTTGGTTATTTAAGTAAATTCTTTTACTAATTTTGTGATGTGATTGAAAAATATATTTGTTGTTGGCTTACAGTGTAGATGAGGCCAGAGTTGGTTCGGTATTCTTGATTTGCCCGTCAAGAGCGACTCCTCTTCTGTCTTTGTTGCTAGAAAGTTCTGGAACGAGGTAAATCACTTTCTGCATGCTTGATCCAGGTTGTATTGGGCACCCTTCACTGAAATCAATTAACGGTTTTTATATCATTACTTTGCCCGTGACTTCTTTAGTAAGCAGTGAGTACTTTTCAATTTGATTCAAACTTCATTTGTAAAGTTCAAGGTTTCAATTTTAATGGAATATATTTTACTAATTTTTAAAATGTTATTAATTATTTATAAACTTACTACTGGAGTAGAGTCTATGCACCGATGGTGATAGAAAATTTTCACAATGTATTGAGTGTGAAAAAAAATGTATTTTTGTTTTTGATACTTAGCAATTGCTTTAAGAATGATATAAACAAGTGTAAAGTGTTGTAAGACAATTTCTGAAAACGAATTATATTTAAGCAACCACTAATGGGAGGAATCATTTCCCCCACATTTTATACTTAATTTTTATTGAAAATATTAATTATTTTCTTTTTATGAAATTAATGAATTAATTAAGTGAACTTATCTGTATATTTTCAATGAGCAAATAATGAGTGAATTAAATTAGGCAATTCATACTCTGTCTCCATAGCTGCAATAGTAGTGCGATACTGTCCATTTTGGAAGAGCATGACGTCTACTCCTTGCTGAACCATGGCTTTGATCTTTTTCACAACTTTATTGCTGTTGTTTCTGATGCAAACATTTGTTGCTATTCGTTCACCATGATGGTAGACCTGGAAATTCAAATACCATTATATATTACTTCAAGGAAATAAATGTTCCCTTTTTATCTCATTTAAATAAATAAAAAACTACACTGACCAATGTGTTTAATTGGAGTTGTCATCATGTTAGTATCATACTATACTGGATGTCAAATTTTATTAACTTATTGACAAATAAGTAAGGTAAGTTAAATTTATTTAGGAAATGTAATTTATTTATTTCTTATGCTGTTTATTATTAGCTTAGACATGCCTCTGACCAAAAGAAGTTTGTCTGAAGTTGCTGAAAACTGTACAGATCTAATGACTTTATCATGTATTCTATTCCTCGCTCATGAATTCTATTTTCTTAAGTTTGGGATTATATGTTTTAAGTATTAAACAGTCCTACCCTTTCCCTTTTGACTTTGGTTGCATTTGATTTGCACTATGAATTTTGTAACAAGGCCAAGCAAACTATACATTCTTATTTGAGGTCTTAACAAGAACTTTTGTAAGGTCCGACGGATACTCAGATTAGCGTTAAGGCACATTATCTTATCGCACTTGGTAAACCTATGATTCCAGGAGTTTATTTAGTGACAAAATCACTAAATAAAATCCTTTGTCCCAGCCAGGCTAGAAAATATAGGTAACATGCAGATAAAGTGGATGTTAATAACTAACATCTAAAAGGATACCTTTGGAAACATCATAACTCATCATTTTAGTTATGAGTTTTCAAAACATTGCTCCTTATGTATTGGAGACTGTCTAAGCTCTTGAGGTTCCAATTAGCAGATTTGTCTTAAGTAAAATTAAGCTGAGAAAGAACTCATGAAAACTATCTCCAAATTTCCATTGATTCAAATTGATATGTACAGGTGTCTAGACTCGATGTTCCAGGCTGATGTCTCTACAACCATCTTAGATAATTGAGTCCAATTTTTTTTTTTATAGGTAAAGTTTTGAAGATCCAACAAGTTTTTATCCAATATATTTTAAACAATTGCGTGCATGCACAAAAGTAGCTTTATAATAAAGGATGGCTTATTGCTAGCTCATATTTTAATTTTTTTTTTTCCTGGAAACCACAGTGAAATTTGTTTTCAGTGAAAATACCATGATCAATAAAATGTTATTGTCCTCTACAAGTTATTTACTATGCAAAGTGTTTCCTCCAGTGTAAACATTTAAGGGGTATTTTATACTTTGACTTTGTCTTTCTTCAATATAACCATTTTGTTTCTTATCTAGTGAATTAGTTTGTTGTGTTTAATTAAGATGGTCTTCTATTTAAGAGAAGTTTGCGATGAAGATTTTTGGAGAGCACTAGGAATAGTCTGTGGGCTTCCCCCTTATATTCTGTATGCAAACTAGACTGACCACCTATTTTTCGTGTGGGATTTCAATGTATTGCCAAGAGTGTAAAACCAAATTTTAGAGGTCTGGAAACCTACTCACTGAATATAGCTCTTGGAGAGAGTTGTGACTTCTAAATGAAAATCCCCAAAAAAATATGAGACAAATAAGCCAGTGTTCTTGATGTTAAATCATTTGTTCATCAGCAGGAAAGAAGATCACCCGTACCTTTGGGCTCAAATAATAGTATTAGTTATTTGTATTTTAACCTTTCAGTATACTCCCTACTCCTACCCATCTATTTTATTTTAGCTACTTAATCACTCCATCCAGATACTTCCTATTTTGAGTCTAGTTCCCATAGTTTTCTTATTACAGGATAAATAAACAATAAGAATATATAGAGTATAAGATGATATCATCAGTTGGCTTTCTAGGATGTGGGCAATCTAATTAGCTTACCAAGCCCCTGTAGATGAACTTATATTGCCTCATCATTAAGGAGCTGTAGTTGAAGAAAAAAACTAAAGGTAAAGTCATAACTTTAATCTAGTATCTCACTAGACATCTTATGTCCAGTTTAAATTTCAAAAGTTGCTGATAAGTGAGATGTTATCATCTCAAACCAGCATATGGGAATTCTGTTTAGTTTACCAAAACCCGGCTTGTCAGAAATTTTCTTTTTTCCAAATGTAGATAATGTCTTCACAATTGTGTCTATGGGATGAAATGGTTCCTAATAATTCAAGTAACAATGTTGTTTCAGTACTGATTAGTAGCATTTTAGTTTTAGCCTGAAACAAGTATTTTATAATTTAAACAAAAAACTATGTTGCATATTTGAATGTTCTATTACCTGCTTATCCAAAACAACTTCTAACTCTAGCTCTCCAGGACTTAACATAAAGTCTTTCCGTACAATGGTGCAAGGCTGCCTACCAGCTTTTGATGGAGCAAATTGAATTTTCCTTATCCCCAAAGAAACTGTGCTCCTATAATGTAATAAACATAATAAATTCCAAGTACAATTCAATGCATAATTCATGGAACTTTTTTGAACTACATTAGTAAATTAACATCCATTTAATTCTGAAATGTTATTATACTGTTTCTCTCTCTAGACCATTTTTAAGTTTTAGGGCCTTATGAATTGAGAACTTCAAGAAGTTTAAGCATAACATTTATTTAGGAATTTGTAAAAATATATATATTGAATACCTGAGTCAATAATGACTCAATATAAATACTGAGAGCTTCAAGTTGTAAGTTTAGGTACAGGCCACACCTCTTAAAATTCTTTTCTAAGGGATTACAGTCATATTGTTTATGGTTGTCGAAGGGCTTATGGGTTTAACCATTTGTAAGAATGGGCATTGACATAATGTGCTCTGCATATTATTTAACAAAGGGGTTTTTTACTACTAACATAAAAAAACTGCTCTAGGCAAGAACTGAACCCTCATTTTTTTATATATAAAGAATGTAAAGGAGCTGCTCATATTACAGTAACCCACAATAGCATGTATTGAATTACTGACTAACTTTGAGTTATGATCTTAACTTCAGTATGAATATAAGAATTTATTTCATGATGGACTTACCAAATAGTGCATGTTATAAAATGTATTTGTTATCATGAATTCATGCATTCTATTTACAAAATAACAAACATTTTCTTTCAACTGTTCATATTTCCTATTTTGACACCAACATTACCTTCATTTATTATGAAATTAAAGAATTTTCTTTTGGCAGGGTTAGATATGTTAATTTTTTTTTCAATTCCAGTATAAAAATTTATTGAATGCCAATTTGATAAATGAAATCACAAGCCTAGAAATCATCAGTAATCAGTAGATAAACCAATCAGATAAGCTTTACTGGCTTAAAGTGATCATTACTTGAACAAAGATAATTCCATTGAAATTTTTCATGAGATATCCAATTTTTTTAGACCAAAACCAAAACTTTGTGTTAAACTGGAGATATCCAGTTTTGTCCTAGACTTCTCATCTAAGTTGCTCAAGACTCGGAAATGCAGTTATTCTATCCAATGCTCAATGACCTTACCTTCATATATATATATATATATATATATATATCTATATATATATATATATATATATATATATATTCATATATACTTGTGATGAATTTGCATTGCTTTCATAAAAATCTCATAACTCATATTCAAATGATTCATGGTAAATTAATTATCAAAATTATAGATTTAGGTCTCTTAATTTACTAGGAGTGTCCTTAATTGATATTTTACTTTTATTTATCATAACTAAATCCTCACAAATCATATCAAGCTGATATCAATGTAGGTTTATATGTTTTCCATTTTAAATAATGTTGTAAAAAAATAAATAATTTACCTCCGATGCGACCTGTCAGTTTCATGTTCGCCGACAAAAATTTTGAGAAAATACTGGACACCACAAGGCTCTCCTTGGTCTTCAGGTCCAGGTTGTATTGTAATTGAGGCTGGAGCATTTGGAGGCATTTGAAACATAAATGGAAATGCATTTGGGCCCAACTTTTTAAGGAGGCGTTCCTGCAATAACACATTGATATTAACGCAAAGAGATTTGAGCATCCCAACTTAGTAATCATGCATATTAAAAAGATATTCCAGGGGTTTTTAAAAGTAAAATAACCACCTGATCTTGGGACCTTCATAGTTTACTTTCAAATAAAAGAGGTGCTTGCTAGCCCATTTTTTAGTTTCAATGAAGGACTATGTGATTGAAAATAGATTTAATGAAAATATTAACTCAAGGATTAGGCTAATACAAGCAACAGAAATTCATGTTCTGCTGGAGACAGGAGTTTATCTGCAATCACAGAGGAAGTATCACTATAAATACGCAGATCCCTTTCACAACATGCACAGACTAAAACACCCTCTGACATCAGTGATACACTGACAAGCGTGCTTTGTGGGGAGGGGCACTCCCACTCTCTATAAGAGATGGTGATGGTGTGCTGCAAAGTTAAAGATGAAGCTGAAGACTGAAAATATTTTACGAGGGAAATTATACTTTGTGTGTGTGTTTTTTTTTTTTTTGGTGGTAATACAAAATTTTACTCTGCAAAATACTGAAGTATTGATTGGGTCTAGTCTCATTGAAACAAGTAGATTAATTAAAAAGGCTTATGGAACTAACAAACTTCCGTTGTATGTATTACATGAGTCTTCTGGCATTTTGTAACTATGAAATAATTCAGTTTATTTTAAAATTTATCTATTCCTAAATTTCCTTGTATATATTTATTTAAAAATCACACTTGCACTTATCCAGCAGCTCTTAAGTGTGGAATAGAAGGGAATATTAAATCTTAACAATTATTAATTTGTGTTCTACTTTTACTTTTGCTAAACGGTTTCCATTACTTCTTATTTTTTTTTTATCAATACTATTTTTTATTTTTGTTTCATTTATATATTGAGTTTAATGCCTAATTTGAAACTAGCTTTTATTAATATTTTTTTTTAAAAATGTACTGAATATATTAGTATTGTACATTTAATAGCTCTGGTTTAGATAATTTCTTGAATATATTTTGCCATGCCCATCAAAAAATAAATAAATTTGCTACTCAATTAGAGTAAAGGGGCTCAGCCATGTGAGTTAAAGTGTTGCCTTTAATCTCACCTGGTAATCCTAGAGTGGCGAGTTCGATTCCCGCCTGGGCAAGGGAATTTATTTAGTGATGGAATTCATTGTAGATAATCGGTCCCAATTAGCCTTATTTGCAAAAAGTGGACATTAATAAATAATTTAAAAAAAAATTAATTAGAGTAAAAAATTGATTGACTTTTTTTAAATTACCTGAAGTTTTGTAAGGTTATAATCTCTCTTATCTGGTGACGGATAAATTTGAGAAGAACAAAGATATAGGTCTTTCTGGAAATTCAAGCCCATTACTTCATCTTCTTCCCTGCCATACCTGAAACTGCAAACAACCTGCCCAAAGACTTTCCTGTCTCCGAGGTAACTATCATCGAGGAGAACAACTCCATCTATAAAAAAACATATTAATTACGTATATAGGAATTCATTCAAAAAAGTAAATATTAAATAAAATGAGGGGGTTCTCAGAGTTTAATCAAGCTCAATAAAACAGTGCTTATAAATTAATGTGTCAATTTTCCAATTTTTTAGCCTATATAGTATATAACCCAATTTCAGAACAATGATAGGAAATACTGCCACAAATAAGTTTAAAACAGTAGGTCCCACATTAAACACGGAAATGTAAAGAAAAACGTTAACTTAAACAATATGAATGAAATTGAATTTGTCCTATAGTTGACAGCAAGAGGAATATTTCTGATCACATTAAGTATTGGCTCATTTTGAAATTTCTTACAATCTAGATTGAAGCTGTATCATTTTTGGTTGAGTGTAAGTGAATGGTAGTGCTTTGAAATAATTTATAATTATGAAAAGTGAAAAAAAAGTAATATATTTTCCTTAATATTTGGATGACAAAAGAATATGGGAGAGTGGAGTCTTTTTTATTTTAAACTTTTTAATTTTTTAAAATTTTAATTTTTTGAAACTTATTTAGAAGATATTATATTTTATAGATATCATATTGATTTAAATAGAATAAAAAGGTAGGCACATTTGTGAAATGCTATACATTTTTCTTATTATTTCAAAAACTAAAAAATATAAACTTTTGGCCTAAAAACAAACATATTAGAAATTGTTTATAATTACCTCTCCTCCCATAGACAAGAGAATAGAAAAATATGCCCCTGTTAAACATATGGGATATCTTTTATTGGGTGGCAGCTAGAATGTGAATACATTTTTTAATAGATGGTATATACTTTAATGTGGATATTGGGCTCAGAAAATAAATAACTAAAGATACAGTGTAACCAATATTTCAGAAATATATTTTCTCAAAGCACAATATAAACACAATGGTTGTGTGCCTTGAGGAAGGAAATATATTTTCCGAAATGTTGCCTATACTGTAACTTCAGTTAAGTTACTTTACTCTCTGTGGGTAACACACACATTAAAATATATCACCTAATCGGGTTAGCAGCCATCTCTATCAACAATATATTATTTACAATGCTTTTAAAACAGTAGGAAAAAATAAATTAGATTTCTGATTTAAATTGTAAATATCAGGATCTTTTGATACATGGATTTATGAAACGGCAAAAGCTCAATTGATACATTTAGGACGTGCATTCGCTGTAGGCAGATGATGACTAGAAGTCTTATACCCCAATAAAATATTTACTTTCAATGAAATCTGTATATTTAAGAGGAGAGGAAGCAGTGTGCCAGGAATTTCCTTTGTCGAGTTCCAGTCACCTGGCAGCTAGCCTCCTTTTTTCAGCTCATGGGCATACTTTTAATTATATATTTAAAGTAGTTGTATATATATATATATATATATATATATATATATATATTTAATATATAATTAATATATATTAGTTGTATATATATAATTATATATTTAAAGTAGTTGTATATATATATATATATATATATATATATATATACATATATATTGTCTGCTATCAAATAAACAAATTCAGTTTATTAATTTCACAGTTGTTCAAATGCAATGAACATTATCTATAGAAACATTTATTGTAGATGAATAAGAATTAGAAAGAAAAAAACTACACATTTTGCTAATTAAATTAAGTAAATTGGTGTAAAACTTGAAAGAAATATTAACATATATAGACAAGGAGAAAACTATCTATTAATTTTTAAAGGTTATGAATTTATAACATATTTTTCATTGTGCAGAGACAAAAATAATTTAAATACAAATTCAATTATTTAATTTGGAAACTTTTTTATAAATTTAAATAAAATGAAACATTGATAAAGAGACAATAAATAAAATATAACAAGAAGTAAGAGTAAATTTAGAAAATATTTCTTTTTATTATTATTGAAAACTATGACAATAAAATACATAAATAATTTAAATTAATGGTAGGTTTTTTTTTCATTAATTAATAGCTGAAAGAGCTCTCAATTGAATATAGTTATGAAAAAAGGAGCCAACTCGCTGCAAACTAAAAAGTTTGTTACTATTTTTAAAAAATAATACATTTTAGGCTTCAAAATTAAAGCCTGACTGGTAGGGTCAAGCTAAAACTATTGCACCCAATAGGCTAGCGACATCAAATTTGTCTGATACACCAACCATGCAATATTCAGTAAGGAGAGAGAGGCTCAGATGTGGTTGGATGAACCGAATGACTCACTGAACCATCGAGTCCCCCAATGCTAACCAAAGTGAATAGTCTAAGATGGAAGCAGAGATAAAGCTCCTACAAAAACCTATTTATAATCTTAAAAATATTCTCAATTGTTAAATAAAGAAGCAGAACATGTTGAGGTGTCAATTTGAAAATTAGGAACTTAAGAGTTTGAATTGTTGTGAGCTTTATGTTCATGTTTTAAAATCTGAGACCTATAATACAATCAATTACTGGAATTGCAATAATGAGGATTTTCTATAAAAAGTTTATAAAATTTATGATTATTTTCTTTTGCCAATTTTATTTTATTATTTTAGAGCAAACAAAATTTTATTTTAATATTTAGAAAGGACACTTTTTAGATTCTTCTGTATCATAATTTTTATTACGAAATATTTTAATGTTAGTGAAATTATTATGATCCAAAGTGAGAATTACATCAACCTTCTTACTGGCAGAGTATTTAAAATAAATGGAAATTTGGGGTTTATAAAGTGAGTCATTTATTATAAATAACTTAAAAAAAATTCAAATCATTTACCAATTTATAATACTTGATTCAGTATTTTAAAAAGATATATCCATTATCTTGAACAAAATATGGCAGAGGATAAAGTCATATTGGATTATTTACTTACCAATGGGCTCAATGGCTGTAACATGATCCACAAAATCTCTTTTCCCCAGGTACACTGTCACTTTACCATTTGGAGCAACTTTCTTAAACACTTTGAAATTAGCAACCATTTTGTCAAAATAGCTTAATACAATGAATACCACCCACTAGCTTATACAAGTCACATAAGTATATTCCCGTTTATATATTGCTCTTGTGTAAGGCTTCATAAACCAATTAAATTATTTTAAAGTAGATTAAAGGTTGGCTTCACATGAAGCAACATTTTCCTATTTTGATAGAATGATATTGATTGAAAACTCTAAACCTATATTATTCATTTCTTAGAGTTCCTACTCTAAGAGAAATGTTTATTATGAGTATATTTAAGACAGATTCCCCTATTAAAAGAATAATTTGAAATCAATTAGAAACCAATTAAATTTAAAGTATTATAATTCATAAAAAATAATTGATACCTTTTAAAAATCATTAATTCATAGTAGTCATGTAGAAACTATATAAAAGTCCCCCTTTAAGTTTAATTGAATAATAAAACTTCCTCAGATATTTTAGTTACAAAAAGAAGCGAATTACCAATTATTGAGTAATGTTGGTGGTTCTTATGCTACATCTTAGATTTTTCATGATGACTACAGGGGGTAAAAAGATAGCTAGGATGGAAAAACCTTACACTCTGGTTTCGTCTTTTGGCAATAGCAAAAGTATTTTTCACACAGTTGTCAGGGTAGCTGCACACCACTACACAATTTAATGTGTGTTCAATAAGTTACTTACTGTGTTTTTCAATATATATATATATATTATATTACACAATAAATTGTATAGTGAATTACAATTTTATTGATTCAAACATGTGAAATTTATATTCCATTTATTTGTTCCTACTTATATATACACACCTATATTCCATTTATATTCTTACTACTACAAATCAGTAGAAAATATTTTGTAATTATGCATTTAAATAATAATGACACATTCTGTCTGATGGCCATCTTGTATATTTGTCTTTCTGCAGACTAAAAAGTAGAGTTAATCCCTGTCTTCGATATCTTTGTAGAACTCATGGCTCTCACATGTCTGAAAATGCTTCTGCATCTCCTTGAGTTTCCTGCTTCAAATTCTCTTGTAGTATTTATTCTATGTGTTGTATTTTCCTTTCAAAAACCTCTGCTACTTCAAATTCATCATCAAAACAAAAAAAAACGCCCTCCTTTCAACCTGCTGCCCAGCACTATGTGCTACCTCGTTGGCCACTTTTCTGAACCTCCTACTATGCACTTAGTTTTTCCTACTGTGAAATTTGAAACTACAGCCTATCGAATCATAAAATAATATTTTGAGCAAAGGTTAATTATGTATTTAACTAATATAAAAAAAAAATAATAAAGAAAAATTATTTTCTTGATCTTGATGACTCTTCTTTCTTGATTTTGATAAAATTTTTGAAAAAAGAACTGAAGATTACTTGTTTCCCTTACATACTTGACTAAAATTCAAGCTTTGACTGTAAAAAGAAAAAAAAAAGTCAGGAAATAAAACCATTTTTGATAAGGATCAATAAGAAGGCAAAGTCCTCTACTGTTTTTTAATATAATGCAGAGTGCACTTTCGGAGTCAATGCTCCATCCTCAGTGCCTGCTGACAAACACAAACCTCGAGTTAATTTAACATTTACAGCATGGCCAAAGGCAAAATAAACAACAGTCATAAAAACAAACACAAAATAAAGAGTAAAAACAATGGAAATTCTTAAAACTAGTCAACTAATAAAAATATAAAATCTAATGACTAGTCAACTACTAAAAATTAAAGCCAAAACAATAAAAAATCTAATAACAAGTCAACTAATAAAAGTTAAAGAAGCACACAACGTTAAGCATACGCAATATGCTTATGCCCTACTTCAAGCTTCATAAATTTCCGTCTTCCATTAACATAATCCAGAATATTTATTGACTATTTTTTACAAATAAGCAAGTAAACAGCACCATGCAATGAAGAATAATGTTAATGTTATATATTGATATCCACCCACTTAATGCTACTATGACTTGGGTAGTCAGTCGGGATAGGTTTTCTACCAGATACCATACTTTTCTAGCCTGTATAGGGCTAAGGATTTTATTTAGTAAGCTTACAAAATTTGTCCAATCCCCTAAAATGGGGAGTAAAAGAAATATTGCAGAAGTAGATGTAAGTAATGGCCATCCATTAAAAGTTATATATTCATACGGAATTTCATGAATTCGTAATTACTAATTGTAAATATACATATGGACTCAATGGCAAAACTATAAGGATCCTTGGGGAAAGTTTACAGTAAAAATTGACCAAGTATAGAGTGAAAATCACTCAAGATGGTGTACCTGTTGATCTATCGTTGTTCAAAAAAAGCAATTCACATTTATTTTGAAATACTGGTACAAAATAGGGGTGGGGGCAGGGCACCCTGGAAGTCATATCAAAAGTATTCAACTATGGTTCATCTTAGTCGTGTTACTATTTTATCAAAATTCATGAAACAAGGCATGCCACAAATAATGCATTAGAGGCTAATACTAAGCAGGTGATGGAGAAGGGAAGACTGATGCCTCCAGTCTTGGCACTCCTTAACCCTTTGAACAGAAAGTATAATATTAATATTATTTATAATTTTTTTAAAAGTACTTTTTCCATCAGCAATGATATAAAACAGCTACCACACAATAGGTTCTTATTCAATGTTTAAATTACTATCAAACTAGCTCAAAATAAAAATTATATCTCAATAAGGAAGCAAAATGAAGAAATCAATATATTATTGGTACAATATAATTGTAATGCCTTATTAGCTGGGAGGTTTTTATCTATTTAAATAAGAGATCTCTAATAGGGTTAAAGATAAGAGGAAGTAAATGAAATTTCAAAATAGATTTGCCTTCATCTTAGCCATTTTGGATTTTAGGAATTCAAAAACATATATTTATCAGGAGTACTTAATGACACTGCATTGTTAAATAAGAGAGCAATCCCTCGTCTTGAAGCTGATTTATCAACAATGGGGAATAGTGCGTTATCCACCCCTCCCCCTTTCTCACCATACCCCCCAATGCGAAGAAAGCTAAATTTTGTGAATGTGACTGTTAATAATGATTAAGCATAACAATGTAAAGTAGCAAGCCGAAAGTAATGAATTAATGTATAGTCATTACAAAGTTATAAAGGCTGTGAAAACTGAATGTACGGACTGGTAAAATCATAATGTCTTTATCAGAGAATATTGGTTCTAAAAACTTACAACTTTCCATATCTAAGTTGAATTACTGAAAGAATGATTAACAAAGTTCAAGCAGCTCAATTCAATCAAATTGCCTCTATGGTTTCTAATGTAAAAGGTTTTTGTTTTATTTTATTATTGTTATTATAGTAAAAGATTATATTAACTACTTGGATACAACCAAGCACTATTCACAAATAGAACCAACTTTTGGTCTGCTAGAACTACTGAGCACATATGTATTTCCTACACAAAATATGACATCTGCAAGAGTGAAGGAAATAAAACAAAATTACTTAGTTTTAAAATAAAGAAGTTTAAGAAAAATAATCTCTAGTCAGAGGTAAAAATTCAAATTGTAGGAAATATATTCAACTACAATAATCCTAAGAGAAAGAACTAATATTTATCTTAGTCACTGATATCCATGAGTTAAGTCACAGATTGAGGAATGATATTTCTTTCATTTTTTAATGAGATAATAATATGAACTAGTTGCAACATAATAATACATAGAATACTATAATTTAATGAATAATATTGTAAAATAAATGTAATGTGTTGATAAGGCAAATCTTAAAAGTACATACCATTCATTCCTCCATTAGGGTTCAAATAGAATTTCTGTCCACTTGTAGAATCAGGATGCAATTCAAACTGCTAAAGAAGGCTACATCATTAATTGTATACTCTTCTTATTCTTACTTTAAAGTCTAAGGAACATACTTACTTCTGTCCACTTGTGTCATTCTAGATTTATTATGCTATTCATGCTCACTATGAATGAAAGCTACCTCCTTAATATAAATTCTTTTATTTTTATTTTTAAGACTAAAGGAAAGGGCTTACTAAGACTATAAATGAAATAGTATAGAAATATTAATTATATATATATTTAAATTTATGCAAATAGGAACACAGAACATAAAATTTGTTCTAAGGAACTACGCATTATACTTTTAAAATATATAACAATTAGTACATTTACAGAAAAACTTTTAAGAAAATAGAAATACAATGCTAGTTTAAAAAAATTAAAATAATGTAGGCATATCTATAAATCGTTGTATAAAAGCCATTTGAGCAGTCATGACATCAAGTTACAATACTATGAACTACCAGAACACATTGAGAAGTTACAAGTAAAGCTTTAAGAGGGACATCAATTTGTAAGCTGTTTCAAATCGGGTATTAAATCGAGCAGTAAGACAGTCTTCAATCATTGCAGGCAGCTGTAGAAGCTCAGAAATTCCTGAGAGAGGGCTATGAAGAAATCCACCCGGAAAAAGAGAACTGTCTGCAAATATTTCCTAAACAGTTAATAGTTAAAAATTACAATCAATTTACTACAGAATGTATTTAGTTGAAACTTATTATATACCAGAATATTTAATCTATATCAAGCAAAAAACAATCTTTTACTAATTTAAAAAATAAATATATGGTATGTTAATATCACAATTTTGGGCTGGAGTCTTGACATGAGCATCTCAGTAGTAAGGCCGAATAATTATATATATATATATACATATTTAATTCTACTGTACGTTTGTATGCCACTGAACCCCTCCTAAACGACTGGACCAATTTGAATGAATTTTTTTGTATGCGTTTGGGTAACGCCCTGGATGGTTTGATTCACAATGCAGATGGAGCAGGAGTGGGAGTTATAAGGAAGGCCTAAAATTAAAAATAGCGATATTTCGTTACCTATTGGTTTTTCGGCAAATATGCATGGGATAAAAGTTGTTTATTTTGTCATTCAGAGTAACTTTTTTTATATTCACTTTTTCCGTATAACAAAGTATAAACGAGATAAACACTAAAAAACTAAAGTGGGAGCCAACAATTTTATTGGGCAAAACATTTGAACCAAACTTAACAAAACTCTATATGTAAATTAGCATTAATTCTTCAATGGTTATAAGCTATTTTAAATTTTTTAGATTCGAATGGGAGTGGGGGTTATAAGGGAGGCCTGAATAAAAAAATTGTGATATTTCATTTTCTATTTTTAGGCAAACATGCACATAACAAAAGTTGTTTTTTGTGTTATTAAAAGTAGCTTTTGTTTTAAACATAATATTATTAAATTTAATATCCTAATCGCTTGAATTATCATGCAGGACAACATCTGTCAGGTCCGCTAGTATATATATATATATATATATATATATATATATATATATATATATATATATATAATATACACACACACATCCACACACACTTATCTGTTACCACTCTAGCTGTCACAATTTTTGTTTGGTCATTACCAATCTCCATATATAAAGGTTTCACGCATAACTAACCTTTAATCTGACAACTCCCTACCAACCCCCAAACAGCCGGTCAGCTGGCAAAAGGCTGACATCGACGAGCCGCTAGTCGACCTTGTCCGGCTCGCTGAGCCATCCCCCTAAAAGTCTCTGCACCAACCCCCCCCCCCAACCTACTTGTACATAATGTAAATACAAAGTCTACAGTATTAATTAGCCCTAGTTTTAGCAATTAGATTAGTTTAGGATTAGTTTAGTTACTAGAATTAGGCAGCCGCTCCCCCCCATGAATGTCCCTGAGGCAAGCGAATACCCCCCTCCCTTAAGTAGAATAAGTTTTTAGATTTAGGTAGTTTTAGGATTATTTTACTGGACCCCTTTAATCTTTTACTTCCTCCTCTCCCTATACTCCTTTCTCTTCTTTCGCTTTCTCTATCCACTCCTCACAACCCAACCGATGATATCCGCCATCAGTTAACATACCCTCCCTATTCATCACCATCCTATCAATTTCGAACAACAACCCCTTCAAATGAAGCCACAGGCTTAGCACAAGGGGCCTATCTTCCTTCACCCCCGGCAGTCACCTGGCTGCAAGCATCACAACAATCTACATCTGTACAGCGAGGTATCATATAAAATAAAAAAAAAAAAAAACCTTTAATGGCTGAAATTGGACCCACTGGAGGGGAGCTTAGAAAATTCCAAATATTTCTATTATTATACATTGGATCGAAAAATTGTATAGAACCAATCTTATTGCAAATTAAATTACCTATAAATATTGTTATATACTTTAATAAAATTGAAAAATTAATTAATTATATAAATCATTTCTTTTATATATATATATATATATATATATATATATATATATATAAATATAATATGGTTGTGATAAATAACCACACATTGATTCACCAAATGTAATAAGATTGAAAAATAAATAAAATATATTTCCTTTATGAGTTTATGTATTTTATTGTGTCCTCGAGCAAGTAAATGTCATTATAGACAAAAAGAAGGTTCATTTAACATGACCAGTAAAAGTACTAGGCTTATCAACGGAAGGATCAAAAAGGTCAAACACCTCCACTCTTAATACTTCTTTTATTAAAGGCAAAGTACTTTCGGGGCGAACCGTCCCATCATCAGTGCTCTAGAGTTGGTCCCTATTGAGCCGACATCTCCGGCGAGCCCCGAAAGTACTTTGCCTGTAATAAAAGAAGTATTAAGAGTGGAGGTGTTTGACCTTTTTGATCCTTCCGTTGACGATGACCTCCACCAGCCAGCACAAATCCAGAGTACTAGGTTATGTTCATGGTACAAAAGATTAATAATTACTAAATTAATTAGTGGAGTTAATAGTACTATTTCCTGTAAGTATCAGAGTAGATGGTAATTGTTTTGGTTTTCTTGTATAAAAATGTTTTAAAGTGCAATGAATTTTTGGTCATTTTCTATCTTTCAATGTTTTCTGATTAGTGTGTATCTCATGTACTATAATGACAATCTTCTGAACGTAAGAGGTATGTATTTACTTTTTGATGCTAGATATTTTGTCAACAAGTACCTTTTTTCATTGTCAAAAACGTGCTTTAACCTATGTAAAGTATACTGTTGAATGTGATTTTTGTATTTTATCAAGTACCCACATGCATTAATGAATAGGTTTTACAATAAACACACACACACTCACTCACGCATGTGGAGGGTAATTGATTTGAAAGCTTTATATTCCATTGAAAAATTCTTGAGAATGGATATAAATATGATTGATAGACTTCCAGTAGGCTTATAACTATACAGCCATGTTTGAGTTGTTGAAGAAATACCTAGGAAGCTTTTTAAATAATAAGTTTGATTCTAGAGAAGACTTCTTGTAAGGTCAAACAGGATTTTTCATTCTTGATAGTTTTTAGGTTACTCTCTACAAGCTCTAAGCAAGGAGCACTATAAAGACCCAGACAAATGTGGCTAGTTTGTGTCTGTGGCTGGAAAACCTTGATTAGTGAGCTGACAGAAGCCAAAAGCCCTTCAAGAACTATCCAACCCAGTAGTAATTATTTCATTCGGAACCTTTTCAGTCATCAGTGCTTAAAGAAATATTTTGAATGAACTTCAATACAAAAGCCATATATGATTTAATGTTCAAATAAAATGGAAAAAATATACTCTTTGGAAGAACATTGTGGGCGAGATGGGGGAAGGTTAAAAGTTAACACACAAAAAAATTACCTTGCAAAGAGCATAAATGTTATGATCACTAGTCCGATGGAGGCAAATTTCATCTGATTCAAAAATAATGCAGTCTCTGCATTCAAAATGTTTGCTTGAATGATTATAAGCCCATTCCTTCATTGAGTTGTCTGAAATTAAAAGTTGTACTAAAAAAAACATAAATGTAGAAGAGATTGATGATAGTATTTTTCAAATGTACTATATAAATAATAAAAAAAGATTTTTTTCCCAATGTGCTTTTAGGGAAAATTTCTACATGAATATTATTTACTAAAAAAGAGCCCTTTATTTAATAAATTCATAATTTGTCTCATATTAATAATAATATATTCCATAAAAGTTCTTCATTATATATACTTCTTTTCATATTTAAACAACAGGACACTAGTCAATAAGTCTGTTTTACCATAATGGATAATTTTTCACATTTTATCAACACTTGAAGAAATGTTTACTCATGTAAAAACTAAATTTGACAAGGAAAGCTCGACCAAAAATAGAGAATAACTTAATTAAAATATACTACAAATCGTCCAGCACAGGTATCTTTAAAATGGTGGCTGATGCTTGTTGTCATTTAAATACTAACTTCTTGGTAAATTGCAAAAAATATTACGCTTTTTTGTCCTGCACAGGTAAATTTGAGATGGTGGCTGATGCTTGAATTGTAATTTAAATATGAACTACTTGGTAAATTAAAAAAAAAAATTATAACTATAAACCAAATATTAAAAATTAAAAGGTAATTAATACGTAAATTAGGTCCTTCATGGATAATACATATTTTACAATTAGCAATATGTAATATTATTACTTTGTTACTAAACATTTTATAATCATACCTTCCAATTCAGGATGCTTGTCAACTATAATAACATTTTCCAGGTCAATGAATTTCACTTGGCCATTGTTAGCAATAGCTATGTTATCTGGGTTCATGTCAGTAAGATAAAATCCAAACTCGGGATCTTTAAAAGTGAATTTGAGAGCACTTTCAAGCAACTGATAAGAAATATTGGCCCGGATGGACCAAGGTGATCCATAAAACTGTGATAGCATTAGGCCGCAATCTTCCACAACTATAAGGCGTCCACAGCTTCCATAATACCAAGGAACAGGCCATTCTGGCGGTTTCAGCATCTTAAATAAATATACAGAACTTATTTATTAAAGAGAGAACAATAAAAGATAAATTAAGAGGGATCAATTTGTCCTCCAGTCCACAAAAAATATCGACATTCATTTTTTAAAGAGACAGAGGACAGAAAACAATAAACCGTCCCAAACTTTAGAATAGTAAATAATAACAAGCTTAGAAGAAAAATCCTTCACTCAGGGATGGTATAAACCAAGGATATTTCCCATTGCTGGACATATTACTGATCTATTTTTCATGGAATAAAAAGCTTTTGTAAACAGGACTTAAAATTTAAGCTGAAAATAAAATGTCTAGTAGCGCAGGTGGTTGAAGTGTGGGTCACATTAGTAGAAGTGGGGGTTTACAGAAGGCTAAAACTAAAAGATGCAAATATCTAATCAGTTTATCCTATAGTTTGTAAAAAATGAATAGAAAAGCAATTGTATTTACAATATGAATAACATTTTTCTTATACTGTTTTAACATCCTCTATATAACAACTTTTTTTTATAATAACCCCGAGATATTTTAAATTTGCCCCTCCCTCTCTCTACATCCCACTCCTCCAGGTATAAGTTTAGCTGTTAATGAATTTTTTTTTGTTTTTGAAACAAAGAATTTTAACTTTTAAATATCAAGTTTTGTTATGATCAAACAAAACTTACAACTGCTAGGGCAGTAACAGATGTATGTATGTATGTATGTATATATATATATATATATATATATATATATATATATATCCTCATTTTTGTCATTTCTGGGTAGGATTGATAAACATTTGAGGAATGTTTTTGAATATCAAACCACGAGCACTGTCAGAAAATTCAAAACAATAATTCTCATTTGTTTGTTTGTTTATTAATAGTGACTATATTGTTTGAGCACAAAAAAAAACGAATAAAACAAATTATATTGAAGCTTGGTTACCTATTTCATAAATGACTAATTCATGATTGCACTTGCTAAAAAGTTGAAAACATTTTTTCAGTGGTTATGCTTTTGCGGTCAATAATGGTTCAATTACAAGGAACGTTTTATTATTAACTCTACAAAAGTCATCATTTCAGGTCTTTCTCTTTATGCTTAACATGTTTCCCCTCTGTCATCATTCACTACAAGACTTACAATTCCTTCCAACATCTTTGAACTTGGAAAATGTTTATTTTATCTATACCATACTCTGTATTAAAGTTTCATTCATCACTAAAGGGTAAATTAGTTAATTGAACCAAGCTGGAGCTGAAATTGGACCAGAAAAAAAGGGGGTTTAGAGGGGGAATTTGAAAAGTCATTTTTGAGTCAGTTTGAAAAAAGTTATAGAATCAATATTGTTATACTATTGATTACACTACAATTGTCGTTCATTAAATTTTTTCGTACCTCAAATATTAAGTGACTTATTCGCACTTTCTTGTTTTTAGCCTCCACTAAACCCATCAGGTTTTTACTTAGAAATAGAGAGATATATGGTCAGATGTGATCACAAGTGTCATACCAGAAGGTGGAAAATCTTAGTTTACAGAGCCCCTGCACAACAGACGTTTTTAAGACTATCAAACTTTGAATCTGTTTTATAATTTAAAATATAGCAGACATTTAAATTCATCATGTCATATACCATAGTTTGATTCAATTCCAGCTAGCACGACATATTTTTGCAACAGCATTGGATTATATTTTTGTCAACCTAGCTAAACCCGATTTCAATACTATTACAACTCGTAATATGATACATATTAA
The DNA here is from genome assembly GCA_019009955.1 of Riptortus pedestris. Taxonomy (NCBI): domain Eukaryota; kingdom Metazoa; phylum Arthropoda; class Insecta; order Hemiptera; family Alydidae; genus Riptortus; species Riptortus pedestris. The sequence continues at coordinate 83,635,242 of CM032229.1, forward strand.
AGTTTCTTAATAAACATTCAAATTTAAATTATAACAATATTTCTCTATATGTGATTCAACAACACATCTTTACCTGAGTTACTTTTTTTCAAAATAAATAAATATATAAAAAAATATTTAAATACATACATAATATATACGTACGTATATGTGTTCATTTATATATATATATATATATATATATATATATATATATATATATATATATATATATATATTTATAAACAAAAATAGATTATTTATTTTTATTTTACTTTTAAAAGTGTCAAATAAAAAGTCATTCCTCTTAATGATCTTGAAAGAGTGCTCAATCAATTCTACACATAATTTGCACATACTAAAGTGTTTTTGATCCTGGGCAAGCATTAAGTCATAATAATTCATATATTTGTATATAAAGAGATACATTTAATCACGTATATATGTTGGCTAGTTTATCGACATAACCGTAAACACAAATATGTATAAATGTGTGTATATATAACCCATCCCAGTGGAGCTTCGCCGGATGGGCATAAGTATAAAGGCTTCAGTACGTAAGTGGGTGAATCTCTCTCATACATCTTGTAATGCATCTATTCATGCTTCTGGGTGTGACGGTCATCTGGAGATTCCTTAAATGGCTTGCACCGTTCCTTTTGTTAGAGCCAGGAGGATAGAGAAATTACAATATTAGTTGGATATCAGAAGGGCATTGGTTAAGGGGGGGGGTAGGGGTGAGGTGAGGTTTAGGTGTGTTTGGGTGGCGTGTGTTGGTACCATCAGATAATATTGTAAGTGTGCGTGAGCTTTGCATGAATCAATTTTATTTGAGTGTGTATGAGTGAATATGGTAAGATTCCTGCTTCTACAGCATGGACATGTTGAAGAGCTGAGGATTTGACTGGAAGGCATTTTGCAGCCTTTACTAAGATTGTAAATTCTTTCTTGGGTTAGGACTTGTTTCTCATGTTTTAGGCGACTGTATTGCTACCAAGAGACTTCGAGTCCGTCAGCATAATGATGTTGTTGGGTTTGTAAGACAGAGCTTTATAATGCGGGGATGGAATATCTGGTACGAGAACTTATTTGTAACCCCATATTGGAGCCTTTCAGTCAGATTTAGTTGTGAAGTGGCGAAGAAGTGTAGCAATTATAGATGTTCATGTTTTTACTGCAGCAAGACCTTTATTAGCCATTTTTTAGAGGATAAAGTATATGTACTACAGGCTGGAGCTGAAGTGGATGGTTGCCCTGCTCACTGAAGTTAAGCCAGGCATGGTCCGAGTGCTCCCAGTGACCCTGTCTTACAAAGGTGTTTGGTGTAAGAAGAGTGCCAACGGATTGCAGGATTTGGGCATGAGGAGTACTGCAATGCAGTGGATCAGCATCCTGGTTCTTTGTGGTTCCTGGACTCTCTGGGGCGTATTTGCAGCAAGGAATGGATAACTGAGTGGAAGACAAGTCATTGGCAGAGGAATTCCACTTGGCAAATGTTTTCCAGGAGTATGGTGTGATTTGTGATCCTTTATGATATTTTAATGCAGAGCATTATTTGATTATGTATTATGAGTTTTCCTTTTTGCATGTAGACGAGCAGAACTCCTTCTGAGGGTTCTTGCACTTTTATTAATGATGTCCCAGTGGGGCAATATTGGGGTTAGGGAACCCTAATTCATGCATGGAGTTGTTTGCACCTCAAAATATTAATTGTGTAGGGGAATATTTTTTTGTGTATATTATATATTTCTTTTTATTTTTGTATCAAAACACAAATAAATAGTCTCATAATATATGTGCATGCATGCTGTTTAACACTCTAGTTGGTACAATTTTTGTTTGACCATTATTAAATTCAATATGTAAACTTTTCATAAATTTAATGATCAAGTTTATTCAAAATGAGAAATATGACCAGTAGGAGTTGGGCTTTAGAGAAGAGGTAAAATGAAAAATCAAAATTATCTTCATTATTATTGGAATGTTACCTTGTTATTATTATGAGTTGGAATGAAAAAAAAAAAAAGCAACATAACCAATCTTTTGTTGAAGTATTCTGCTACAATTGTTCTTCTATAGATTTTTCTAAAGCTCAAGTATTAGCAGAAATGTGTTTCTATATTTTCAGACTTTAGTAAAAAGATAGATCCAGATGGATGTGATAACATAATTTGTCTGGCATTCCAAGAGGTAGGAAATCTTCTTAGTTTATGCCGCCCTTATGAGACAAAATTAATTAAAGTGAGTGATTTCAGAGTCAGTAACATGAACTGAAATATGCTACTGGAACAATAGTTTGAGCTAATGCATTTCATTAACAGTACCTTTAAGGGTAGAAATATATTCTTCTTTAAATTTTATACACCATGAAAAATGCCAGTAAGAAACTGTCTGGTTGAATAATAATAGAATAGATAGTTTAAATCTCCTGTTATTCAACTTGGATTTCAGGATTGAATATCCAATGGAGATTGATTGGATCGACTTATTATTCAATCAGATTTCAAGAATTGATTCAGTGAGTCTCTTCTCTTGATATTTATTTTGCGGGAATAGATTATAAGATTTATGTTCGAATTCCTTCGCCACAAGTCAGAAATGTAACTGCAGAAACTTAAATTAATAGGTTAAAGTTGTGCACTCAATCCAAATTAAGATTGTCATGGTTTGTGACTCATTAATAATGCAAATCTGTCCAAATAGCTTTTACTTCTGAAACTCCTATACAAAAGCAGTACTTTGTCTCTCAAAAATTATGTTAAAATTGTTCACTTTAACAGATAAAGCTCATGACCAATGGCATTGGACTGAAGAAGGTTTTTCATATTGGGAGACAGAACTATCTCTTAAATCTTCACAGTATATACATAACAAATTTAAATATATGACTATTTAATATTCAGTGATAGAAGAACCGCCCAATATTTCATTCTTACTCAACCTCATGCTTATATTACAATATTACATTCTTACTCAACCTCATGTATATTTTTCCAGCTATAGATATAAAATACACTTTAGATCCCATGATCTTAAAAAGGATTAACCCAATTCCTTATAAATCACAACTCACTGCTTACAAATGTCAGAATGCCTCCTGTTCGGACTTAATTATGCCAAGTTTATGATTTAATAAATACAAATATAAAGATAGTAACTCCAAAAATACTACTCTACTGAATTTAATAACGAACAAGACTATGCTTCGTCTTTTATTAAGTATTTTAATAAATTGTGGGTATCCATAATATGCCCTGTGGTGGCAACCAAGACGTAGGACTATGGGATAGAGATAAAATTTCCCATCAACAGGACCAAACAATGATATATTGAAAACTGCAATCGCTTGCATGGAAACTAAACATCATGAAAAATCAAATCCATTACTTAAATATGGTTTTAAATCAATCATTACAATTATTCAATGGAGAGGCTAGACCATGAAAAACTCAAATAAGATAATATTACCTTTTCTTAACCAAATAACTAAAAAAATAATCCTTTTAATCAATTTTCTAAAATTGAAATTGCACAATGTTTTCAAAATAACAACTTTAACTTGCTAATGGAGTTTGAAAGTATACATAATTTTAGAAAGTGAAATTGTTCATATTCCTCCTCTGAAATTATACTTAATTTTGGAAAGTGGGATTGTAATAGATGCTCAAATTATTGCACACAACGGGTTGGGTGATTTAGAAATTAAGTTTGTTTTGAACTTCAGTTCAAGTTTTCCATAATTGCTACTCTTTCCTTTTGTGGATATTTGAATCCATACTGCATGGTAGTACAACATAGTGACAGACATAGTTTTAGCCTTTTCTAATATATTTAACCATAACTGAATGCATAGATGAAAAATACTAGATACTTTTTTCATAGGACTACAGCATGCTTTTAGCTTTCTTGATATTACATTGAAAATCCTAAATTTTGCAAGGAGTAATTCTAACAGCAGTTCTTTCACCAGTTCCTCTAATCATGAATGAGGAATGAGAAGCAGTGGGGGTTACCATTTAATATCTCAAAAAAAATAAAAGTATTCTTAGGCTCACTGATTCTTGATCCAACTTTTGACCATAAAATAGATAATACATGTTTCTCAATATTCAGTAGCCAATTAGTTTTGACAACATAACAAGATATTAATATATATACTGATTAGTTAAATTAGTTTGTAAAAGAAAATGTGTAACAAGTATGGAAATTGAACTACAAAACGGTAATTATTTACATTAGGGAATTAATATATAAAACTGACTTAAAAGTGGTGAAAACTTCTTAAGCTTCATTTAGGTAGAAATTGTAATAAAAATAAGTTTATTAAAAGATAATTAAATAAATGTACTAATAAAGAACTAAGCAAGATCAAAATTATTCAATGAAAGGCTAACATTTAAAATAAAATATCCAAGCACAATGTAACATTCAACTTTAAGGTAAGCTAAAGAAAATAAAAATAAAGGAAGAACCAAAATGCAAGGTGATAATGTAAAAATTACATGAGTTTACTTTTGATTTACCTTTAAGACTAGAGGTTCAGGGTTACTTTGTGTTAATGTCCATAAATGTAAATATTCTTGAATGCTATATTGGTCACTTCTGATCCTACGTAAAAAGTTTTGAACATTACTGCTGTGTGGGCATAGCCTCAATTTCGGCCTAAGTACAGTGCCAGGTGGAATTTGTACTGATGATAAAATATGAAGTTTTATAATGTCTACAGCATTTTTGGAATGTAAGATCTTATTGCTAAATTTCTTGTTGTATTCTTTTTCAACCTCTTCAAAATCTTTTTCAGGAAGAAGAGTTTTTAAAATAACATTTCTATAGCCATATTTGCCATGTAGAACTGATTTGGATGAAAACAAATATACTAATTTTTCTACTAAGTCTCCAGAAATTGTAATTTTATTGCTGTAAATGTCAGAACACAACTCTTCTCCATATATAATTGGACGTGAGTCATGCTGACAAAGATTAACTAGTTTTATGTCATAATTAACAAATTTGTAAATCATAAAAGAAGATAATGAACATAAAAATGAAATGTATTTAATAATTTTGTGCATTAGGCCGTACAAAACCTTAAATGTTTGGAGTCAATATTATATAGGAAGGCTACACATTTTCTTCTTGATTAATGACAGATAAATCTTGTCATTTTCTGTCAAAACAAACATCTCGACATTACATTTTCAAATAAGATTCGATATTTAGTGGAACTTTAACGTTCCTCTCCATGGTGATAGGCAAACATTTATCAAATCGCAACTAAGAAGTATTTCAATGACGTCATTGGTTTATGAGGTCATTTACTTTCCATATGTTTTGTCAGAGTTGCCTATAACATTTTTAAATCAAAAGCGTTTAACATTAGATGAAATTAAACATTAACCTCTTCTCTGGTTACATATTAACTAGTTCACTGGTTATATTCTTGATACTTTGATTCTAACCTGATCACTGATTGTATATTAATCTGTCCACTTTAAGGTATATATGGACATTCTGTAGAATCCTTTATTCAAAAATGCATTACATCAATATCATGCCAAAATATATTTAGGGCACTCCTGAGGCGAGTAGAACATTATTTGATGGACCCTTATGATTGTTAAGTCTATCTCATAGATGAACCTCGAAATCCTTCCCTCCTCAGAATCATTTCTGAGGCAAAAAGGACTTACTGTTCACTGAAACAACCCACTATTAGCAGCTTATTATGTACAACAACCTATATCCATAACCGGTTATAATTTAGTTTTTCTGTTAGGTTTTGAAATTGTTTTTCTATTGAAGACATAGAATTTAACAATCAGTAAACGAAGTTTAGCCTTATTTTAATTATGGTTATGAATGGGCTTAGAAGGTTTCGTGGCGTCGATTTTTCTTTCAGATTATTTCCCTGGTTTCCCAACCGGCTTCTTCAGATGCCGGTTGCGATTTTAAGAGGCTCTTGGGAGTCCTGGATCACTGCTCTTATTGTTAGATACCCACATACTATCCGTATTTGCCGTTGTTGACTGTTAAAATAGAAATGGTTTCCCATGGAAATATAAAAATTGGATACACCAAATCATCTACATTCCATATTGATATTCATCAATAATACAAATGCTTTTTTACATCAACAGTAAATGTACAGTTAGTTATTCATGTTATACCTGAGATATAAGCAGCTAGAGGAATTCATGTTTAGAATTGTTGTTTTAAGTATATTAACCGAATTGGTATAATAATGGTACATCGCCGAAATATTATTATTGGATTAGCAGAATGTCTAAATAATCCATTCATTGTCATAATCAATACAGGTTACATATATGTATTATAGTTTTAAGGGTGGAATGTGGGGTGCCTATTGTATGGATATGAACGAATTTATTATACTTCATGGGATCAAATAAGTCTAGTCTCCTGCCAAAAACAAATATTGTATCATCACAGCATTCGAAGAAACAATACCATAAAATTTTATTCAGGTAGCAGAATACCATAGAAGAATGAATAAAGTAGTATCGAAGTTGAAAGTAATTAGCAAACTTTCTTAGCCGTCTTTGTAGGTTGCCATAAAAATGGTTTCCCGTGGAAATCTAAAGTTATTTCAATACCCACTTCTATCAATAGTAACTGGAAAGTCAAGACTTCTGTTCGCCATTATCTTCGTTAATATTGATTTTAACGGAAATACGTAAAGAACAAACTGTTTTTCAGTCCTAATGCGTTGTTTAAATTTATGAATTTCAAAACTTTTTCTTCCAACTCCCGATCGCGAAATAGGAAATAATTTATTCTGTTCCGTGAGAATGCCCCATGCTAATTGTATATTCAGAAAACATTTCTGAATATGTATTTCATATTTATTTGGAGGGGGGGGGTGAATTTTGTTGACATAGGCTATATTATGCTCTTCTGCCATTCATAAGAATGAGAGTTTATTGGGAATTAGCTATTTTATTTAATTTGGGAAACCATTTTTATTTCAACTCACAAACCCAGTTAAAAAAAAAAAAAATACTTTCGAGAACTTCTGAGCCCTGAAACAGCAATTCTATGGAATTACAGCAGAATGCCTGAATGGAATTTCTCTATGAATGCTAAGTGACCCACTCTTTATATTTTGGAAATTGACCCATGAACCATATCACTTTTACACAATAATATGTGAATGGCATGACAACAATAAAGTGATACCTTAATGATTACGCTAATCCAATCTTTATTGCGACGGGGACTATTATAATCTCAATTTATTTAAGAATCATCACAGTTTTCTAAACATAAATGCGTTTAATTGGTACTTTTTATATCATGGATATAACATATATATCCACCAGGGTACAAAGACCAGAATCATTTTGTTACTAACACTTTTGTTGTTAATAACATTTTTTTACTTCAATTTTACCCAATGAAGATTTAATTATTTCCTTTCCTCACATACTCATTCCCATCTGTATAAGTATAACACAAAATGTAGCGGAGGCTCCGATAAACTAAAACAAATACGACAATTAAAAAAACAATAAAACCAAAGCCCTTGAAATATACCACACACACACACACACACACATATATATATATATATATATATATATATATATATATATATATATATATATATGTATATAATAATAACTTACGAATCCGACAAATTCAATTCCAAGATCAAAAAATCCACAAATTGAAAACCTTGTACTCTTCTTTTTCAGTAGGTGCGCACACAATATTTCCTGGAATAATAATAAATGTGTTAATCATATTTACTTATATTATGAATACTGGGAAATTAATAATATTGAGGTTGATGAAATAGAAGTAAACTAATCAATAGTTTCATAGCTTTGATATATGATTAGGATTATTGAAAGGTTGGTTTTTAAATAGGTTATAAGATGCGAACTACGCATATACACCTCTTTCAGTTTTAAACAGTCTTGTGAATTGTGCCTTCCAAAGAAAAAGGAGTATTTTACAAGTCTTTGTTCGGTAGGTATTTGTTTACGGAAGTGGACCTTGGCCTTCCCATAAAAGGAAACATAATATATAGGAAGGAATGAAAATGTGGATTTGGCGCAGAATCACCCGAAAACGACTTGAACTAAAAATTATAGTTAAAGGTAAGGTCATTGGATTAAGGGGAAGAGGGAGGACTAGATCATCCTTTTTTTTTTTGAAGACATCAAAGATGTCATGGATTTCGGTGGGTATAGTAGAATGAAAAGTCCGTCACGCAGGGGCTGCGTAAACTAAGCAGATTTCCCACGTAAAGTTATACAATAGAGAAATCTCCATACGAGAGCCGATCAGTTACGGCAAAGGGCTCAACTAGCTTTAGGTGGGAAACTCCCGCCGCGGCCCAAATTTAATAAAAATGCAAATATCTCGGTTAATATTCAAGATAGAGAAGAAAAGTATAGAACAATATTTATAGTAAATTAAGTTTACAATAAGATTGGTTTATACAATTTTTGATCCGACGTCTAGTAACGGAGATATTTCGAATTTTCGAAAATCCCCCCTCTAAACCCCCCTCCCACTGGTCCGATTTCAGCCATTAACGAACTTGATCTGTCTTTTTGCATGAAACGTTTAAATATTAACGTTTTAAATAAATTACGACCGCTAGAGCGTTAACAGACAAATATATATATATATATATATATATATATATATATATATATATATATATATATATATAAAATGGCTGAAATCGGACCAGTGGGAGGGGGGGGGAGTTTAGAGGGGGAGATTTTCGAAAATCAAAATATCTCCGTTACCATACGTCGGATCAAATCATTATATAGAACCAATCTTATTGTAAATTAAATTTACTATAAATATTGTTCTATACATTTATTCTCTATCTTGAATATTAACCGAGCTATTTTCATTTTTATTAATTGTGGGCCGATAACGGATGACTGAATTTCCCACCAAAAGCTAATTCGGCCCTTTGCCGTAACTGTTCGGCTCTCGTATGGAGATTTCTCTATTGTATAACTTCACGTGGGAAATTGCTTAGTTTACGCAGCCCCTGGGCGACGGACTTTCTTTTATCCTTACCAGACTGAATATATAAACAATTCATGGAAAATGATCGATCAAGTTCGTTAACGGCCGAAATCGGGCCAGGAGAGGTGAGTTTTGATAGAGGATATAAAGTATTAAATCTCAATCATGATATTTAGTTCCTGTTAATAAATCAGTTTTCTACAATTTGTGTCTTTTAAAGTTTTCAATTATTGAGCTATTTTTATTTATGTCTTTTCAACCTTAAGTAATATATATATATTCTCATATCATTAATCCTGTTATAGATAGCATTTGTTATACATACGTTTTTCACGAGTTGATCACCATCATCATTCTTCATAATGAAGTATAACTTATCATGTAAATCGTCCAACTGAAATAATATTGAATATTACGTATATCAGCTTCGTTTGCAATCGTAAACCATCCTCCATTTAATGAAAAATGTGGTTTCAGTGACCCCACCGTGCAACAGAACCTCAAAACCTTTTTTTATTTTTGTAAAACATGTTATAGAAAAGTTTGTTAATGACTGAAATCGGACTAGACTTAGGGGGGGGGGGGCGGGGTGGGCTTACAGAGGAGAATTTCGAAATCAAACCTTCAGTATTCTACTCATGTTATATTAACAATCAGCTGTTATATCAAAATATAGTATATTTGAAACTTAATTTTCAAATTTTGCTTCCATTGGAATTTTACTGTGTCAGGTATACGCAATTAGGTTTGATGTGACGTCATCATTTAAGATTTACATTCTAAACTAAATTCCGATTTTTTTTTTAATCAGCACCACACTCGATAATTAACTGTTTCAGGGAAAACGAAAAAGATTAAATTAGGTAAAGTCTGAAATTAGCCTTGGTGGTGGGCTGTGGGAGGGGGTGCTAGGAGTTTGTAATTTCGGTAACCTGGCTTCACCAAATGGCACAAATTAAGCTAAGGTTTAAGATTCTTCGACTTTGCCTTAATGAGGGCATGTTTTGAATAGAAGTAGGCTAAAGCTGGGGTTATAAACGAACATCCTAGCTGCTGTGGTGCGTGAATGACAAAGCCCATACTGAATATATGAATGTTAGGCATGTGCAGGAATGGCCTGGGAAGACCAATGATGAGATGGTTAGAGGGCGAATAGCAGATTATAAAATTTAATATCTCATAACTGAGCTAAACAGTCATAAGTGAATATTTGTTCTGGTTGGCTGTCTAAATCTTATTAGACACTCTATTAATTAATTAGTTCTTATATTTTTTGCAATTTAACATCAAGCTTTGTTATTTGTTTTATTTATTCGATGTACTGTCTTTACACGCGTGGGGTATAATTCTCGATAAATGAGATCCAGTTTGTTATGGCAATTGCGGTATCCACTTTGTTGCAGCGATTGCATTAACCACTTTGTTGTATTACATTTACTTAGTTCTGATTGAAACTAATAAAATAGGATGCTTGGAAGGAAACTGTTGATTGTGGTCAGGCTCCTACCAATTCTTATTAAATGGGTTTTGTACTATTATAGATTACTATAGAAAAACATAATACTTACGTTCGTTGTTAGGGTCTCACAGTTCAGTGCCAGTCGAAGTATTGGAACAAAAGTTATCACGGTCCATGATTTAATAGTTTCGGTTGCATGGAGCTTGAGTGTGAGGTAGAACGTGGTATTTAGAAATAGGAAGTTGACAAAAATAACCAACAACGCTTGCCATTGAAGAGATTTCTGTAGGGAAAAAAATCATATTCGTTGTGAAGTACAATTGTAATTTTATAAGAAAAAGAAACCTCTCCAGCTATAGTTCGAAATTCGTTGAGGAGATCTTTAAATAAATGAAATGACACTTTATATTTATATCCAATAAATTTCTAATTTAGATTAGATCCAATAACATTTTATATTTAGAGATTAATCAAATTGAATACTCAAAGTCTCGAATTAGTTTGTCTGTGTTATACACCTCTTTATTTCAATATCAGAAGACACACACAAGAAGAGTTCTATGTTCTGCTTGAGCAGAACCATTTAAGATCCTTATTAGTTCTGGCTTTCCCCTTGAATTTTGGTCTTGATTGGGTAAATCGTCTTTAATGAATTTCCATTTTTAACGAAGTTTTCAATTTAGTCGCTTCCAAATTTCATCTGGGCAAATTGGAATACGATTAAAAGAATTCTGAATGTGGTTTGGAAATTTCTTAGAACAAGTGTTTCAAGTTGTTCCTATTTGCTCACTAAAAGTTTTCTACCCCACTTTTACCTGGTCGCATTTTAATATACTGTTAATTTAAATGAAAATATTACCTGAAGTGATGCTAGAGCATCCGTATTAACATCGTGAATGGTAGAGAGGTGTAGTAGTCGTTTCTTTGAGTAGTTCATATTCTTTAGCAGTTCTTCTGACTGTAATGCCAAGAGTCTGACGAAAACAATGACAACTTCAGTGCTAGCTGAGATGTGGAGTACAGCTATTTGACTTCCTAACGTCATTATTGTCCATTCCGTCAATACATAATTATTCATGACTATGTGATAAACTGAAATAGGAAAACCTTTTTTTAATTATTTTGTTTATTATTCTTTAGAGATACTAGTAGAATTTTTTGGCAGTTAATGTATGATAAATACAAAAATAATGATAATGAAAATATATTGTCGAAAATAATTATGGAGACGCTCTGGATTTTGACTTTCCTGGTTTTCTCCGAATTTAAGCAGTGTTGATTGAAAGAAATTTGATAATGTTAAGTAGGCCCCCCTCAAATGGATAGGCCAAAATGTAACCTGGAGTTGCCAAAGCTGAGCTAGGATCGGGAATGGAGAATGGAAGGAGTGGTCAGAAAAAGGAAGTTCATACGGTTTTCACAAAAAAAATCTGGTATCTACAAATGTGATCCATATTCACGTGTGATGAGTGCTCTAGCTAACATGACAGCTTCAGCCTGCTGGCTTTAAACTAGCTAGCTGTATTATAGGCTAGGAGCTCCAAGAATGCAGATGATGAGGGCGAAGAGGAGGGAGGCTAGATCCCTGGACTTGAACGAACTCTGTTAATCCAAGTTGGCTTTTACCTATTTATTTATATATTTAAAAAAATGCAGTAAGTGTATGTATGAGTAAGTGTGTGATAAATTGATTTTAAATACTTGCAGAAAAAAAAAATTAAAAAATACAGAAAAAAGGAGGACATACATTAAAAGTAAAAGTCATTAATTGTAATATTGGCTAATTATAATACCAGTTGAAAATATGTACTTGTAAGGGAGAAATTATATGTTTATGTAATATAATATATAATATTATTATTATTATTTATTAACGTCCACTTTTTGCAACTCAGGCTAATTGGGACGGGTTATCTACAGGTTACCACCCTTTTCTAGCCAGGATGGGACTTAGGATGTTATTTAATGAATTTTGTCACTAAATAATTTCCTTTGCCCAGGCAAGAATCGAACTCGCCACTCTAGGATTATCATGTGAGATTAAAGGCAACGCTTTAACTCACATGGCTAACCTGAGCCCCTAATATATAATAAAAAAAGTGTATATACTATTATTATATAGGATAAGTAAGTATATTGCCAGTATTAAGAAATGTACAATAGTTATTAATTATTGACCAAATATAAAGGCAGTTAAAAATATTAAGCCAGTAGTAAGAAGTGTAAATAGGTACACGTACGTTTGTAACTAGCACACATCTTTAAGTAAAAATAAATAAATAAAAATGTATTTATAGATTTAGTTAAGAAATAATTCTATAGAAAATTAGTAAATTTAATACCTTTAGGATATGACAAGAGCGGCATTTACAATATATTAGTTGATATTATTTAAGGCATAGAGTAAAACAGGGACTTGTAAATAGCATTATACTACTATAAAGGGCATAATAACCTAGTTGTTGGTTGCCCAAATCATATTAATCCTAATCCTATTCGCGTGTGTGCGTGTACTCAGCATTCATATTTACTGACGATTCGTATCACACATAACATAGTAACACTCCGTCTGCGTTTCATGAGTTTTAAAAATCTGTTCTTCTAAAAAATTTATTCAGAAAAAAGGGGGTTTTCTTAGTTTAATCAAACTTAGATTTAAGAGAGGTTTGCTAACAGTGAACCCACCTATTATAAGTAGAGCAATGGAAGCAAAGTGAATCGCTGAATAAATAATTGATACTTTCCACTTTGGCTTGAGTCCAATTTCCTTGATATAGTCTTCTGCCTTTATGAGCCTTTGTACGGTTTTTTCCAAGTTTTTACTCTTTATAACCATAGCGAACGTCAACGCCACTGCTGCCAATATCATCGGCAAAATACCGATGACAAATATCAGCAAATGCGGTTGACGATACCATAGTGGACTCCCAGGGTTGAGGCTGTAAATAAATAGAGTAAGTGGGATGATTGATGAAATAAAACTGTGTGCAACTCTGAAAGGCTTAAGGGAGAGTTCTCCAGAAGAGCTTATGCTGAATGGGAAGCACCCTATCAACGAGGGGAGGAACAGAGAGCGCTGAAGTATTTTTATGACGCGCCGAGCCATCGTATTAGGATGACTGCAAAAACGAGCACGACAATAATATGAAAAGGGCAGCTCTTAAGGAAATCGAAGTACTAAATTATCCTTGACGATATAAAGCAAATACTTTTTCTCAACGCTATGACCGTCTATGACATTTCTTTTGAGAAGTCTTAATCCATTTCCTGACTATTGAATATACAATTGTCGAAATGGCTAGTCAATTTATTTATTTTCAATATTAATGCTTGAAAAGGTTTTCTGCACATTTGAATGCGAGCTTTTGTTGATAATGGAAGTGTGTTTAAAATGGCACCTCATTTGATTATTTTTCCCCTCCTATTGGCTCATTTGGTCCTATATTATATATCATAGATAGGTTGATTAAGTACAGATACATTATATAGAGTGAGGATATATATGTGCAAAAATGAGAATTTATTTGTTTTTGTGTGTCAACAGAGCACTGACGATGATGCACTGCATCGAAAGCGCTCTGCCGTTTTAATAAATTGTTACAGTGGAAGTGTAGCCAATTCTTTCATCTACCTACATTAGAAGTCACTTCCACCTGCCAGAATACCAACTCAGAATAATTCATACTTGGTGGATCGAATTTTGGAGATTGGATGATAAATACAAAATCTTGTAGTAGGCTGAGTCCGTCAATCATTAGCTACATGGTTCTCGTATCATCTCTTAGGGAGACTGTTATCCATGTACATTTAACAAGAAATATGAATATTATCTATTGTAATTCTAACTCGGTTGTATTCGGGAAGGTTATTAATGTATTAAGTGAGGAGCAAATCACATTGCTTCAATCATTATATCACGTCTAGGAAGGGTGGAAAAATATGATTTTATTTGGCGAAGGGTGGCCAAATAAAGCTCCGAGTCCCTGTCTGTCTCCAAATAGGTGGTAATGTGCCCCTACTAGTCTGTAAAATGAGGCGTATGTAAACATAGTACTCGTTTTTATTAGAATTTAATAGATAAGTCAGAATGAAATTTGCTTTAATTCAGTGTGATAAAAAAAGAAGTCACCTATCATTGTCTTGCTTATCAGATATCGTGATAGACGTTTTTTGGATTTCTATTGAACTTCTTTGATACAACGATACATGAAGGACCTCACGACGGAACATCTGAGGCAGAGCACATGGTAGAGGCATATAATTGGTAGATGACTCCTGTATTCAAGTAGCTACTCTATTGCCTTATAATGCTAAGTTGACACTGGGAGGACCGATAGAAGTCCCACCTCGAAGCCCAATAACCCCACAATTATTTACACTTTAGTGTGCAATACCGGGTCTCTATGTTATGTTGGTTAGAATTCGTGCGGGAGTCCAAATTATTACGATATTTTAAAATGGAGAGGAAGAAGAGAGAGGGAAGTACATTGTTTTAAGAAAATGTTTAGCATTTTAGATTATATTTCTTTATTTGCGTGAAAGTAACTGTAGCTCCTTGGTTACAGTTTATAAGCTGCTGGTTATAGCTAAATCCTGGTGGTGTTTCCATTTTCCTTGGAAGCGCCTTCTATGCCGCTGTCATTGAATTGGATTAAAATAATTAGGTAAGTTGCACATGTTCCCAACATCTGTAAAATATCAATAAAATTAATTATCACAGAATCCAAAACACTAAGAATCTATAATTTGTTTGTAAACATATTAAAAAGACCAGCAAATTTTAAAGCTTAAAACGATGAAAAATAGATTTTGAATTGCTTTTCGTCAATATTTTGATATAATGAACAATAATTTACAGATTATTCATAAGGGTTGTCGAAACACTTCTTCAAATATCTATTGACCCAACCTAGGAGATGATAATTCTAGTGGTCGAAACTTTGGTTTGAAAGCTACAAAATTCAATTTAAGCTTTCCTTGTAAAAATAAAGATAAATTTGGTTAAAAGCTGAAATCGGACCAGGAAAGAATTAAGGGACTTATCTGTATGTTACAGTTCCAGCACAAGTAAAGTCTCTCTCCTTTTGATCTCATATTAACATTAACCAATAATAACTGAGCTATTGATGTGACCATAGTTTCCACTCATAATTATAATTCCTTTATTGGATATTAGATTCCCTCTGATTGTATATTATGAGTTCTGGGGGGTTTCTCTGCTCGTCTTGAAAATGCCCATGCGATCATGAATATAAGAAAGGCATAAGTAATTTCCAATTTATGGTCTCATCAACAACCTAGTGGAGAATGAGTACCAGCACCAATGACATTTTTTGAAAACCTCGTCATGAGTACAGACTCAGTAGCTGATTATCGTGAAGTCCTATTTGAAATAAGAAACACGAGGCGTGATTCATTTAGCTTTATGAATATACTACCAAATTTTTCAATAGAGAAAAACGTTAGGTAACATATAGGGTGGTTTTAACAGTGTGTGCAAATTAATTTCAGTATTTCCTATTTCTCTTTATTAGGTGCGGATGTGGGTTTTCAATGAAATCAGCCTATTGTAAGTCTCCTCCTCAAGAATTAGATTGAGATTTATTGTCTTTTAGTATGTTATATTTACTACATTTTAGCATGTCTTATACTTACAGAATGAAGGAGTGGGTAGTTAATGTAGAAAAATCCTCCACAAGAGAAATTTAATTTACTTCTAGCTAGAATATGGAGGCTGAATTTTCCCTGCAAAAATATTTCATTAGTGGAAGCGCATTATTGTACTACGTATAAATATCATAAAAACCGCCCCCCCCACACACACAAACAAACGAATGAATCTTATTTTTCTAATCTAACATGGAGGATAGATTCATAGATTTTTTAAACTCTATTGGCTCAATCGTCAATTTACTTTATATTAAAAACTTGCTATTACTACAATTGTATTAACCTTGCCTTATTGTTTCAAAATTTCTTAATACCTGGAAAATTTTATATTAGAAGCTCTTTTCCGGTACCTTGTGCGCTCAGTAAAGTATTCAGGCAAGATTGTCTTAAATAGTGTTTCCTAATATTCCTATTGCAGTTTCATTGAATTCATAAGACTTATTTCAAGAATTTGAGAGCTATTTATATTGATTATGGTAGTGTTCTATGTATATGTATCACAGATATGAGGCTGGTATACATCTTACTGAATATCAAAACGTTTTTTTAAGGCACACGATTATATAAAGAATCTTTCGGATGACGCGATTCTCTGTAGTGAGATCGCAACCGGACGAAAGATAGATTAGTCTAATTGGCCAGGTTATAAAAGAGCTTAACAATGAAAATAATTTCGAATTTGCGTTTATCTATTATAATTAATTTAATAAAAATAATATTCATTATTTATGTTTATTTTAATTAATCGTAACAAAAACTTACATCAATTGGTTTCCAATATATTTTGTTTATACAAAAGCGATACAGCTCACATTCAAACTCCTCCATCTGTAAAATAAGTATTTGGAATGATCGTCAACATTGGAGTAGTTACATAAAATAAACCAGGGCGTGTTTCTGAACTTACTAAATGTCAATTTTCATTAATAAGGCAGTAGTATGATGTTATCAAATTCTAATAACTATATACCAGCTGTTTTATTTTATATATGTCATATGTTTTATGTATATACTCTATAAGTTTTGTTCTTATAAATAAAACACACTTGTCAGTAGGGTTACGAGCTAACAATACAGTTCATTTTTATTTATTTTTACTGTTTAACAACAATAAATATTGATTATTTTACAAATTCAATGGGGTCTTTTTTACTTTACCCACACCAGTTACCTTTTGAAGTAACAGTGAACATATGGAATTTAAAAAGACTCTAGTTGTTAGGTTGAAGTAATTCATTCAAACTGTTGCTAACGTATATGAATTTTATGCATGAAAGAGGTTACCTCTCTATTACATGGTTGGTTTTTAAAAACGTGTAAGTTTTTTTTGTAATAATGAAGAAGTTGCAGAGAGGAAATCGGTGGTTATAGAGGTACGGGGGGGGGGGGGGGTTAAACCACTAAAAGGAGGAACAAAATTGAAGGTGTAACCAGAAGATCACTTCTGGACTCATACCTATGTGAGTTTGTTTACAGAAGAAGATACGAGAACGAGGATATATTTGAGTGTTTTTTAAAATCTTTGAAAGCATATTGGCCCCCTAAATGAATGATTCAACGAAATGTATATTAAAGTATAATTTTTGTTTACATTTAAAACTTGTTAAATACATTATTTCAAACATATGTTCATTACTTTTATCAATTTAACTATAACGTAAATCACTGTTTTAGAAATAAGTAACTGGTGTGGGTAAAGTAAAAATGACCCATTCAATTGAGTTCTTTGTACTAAATAATCTAAATTAAAATCATTAACTGTCATTCAAAAGTTATTTTTGAGTTGAGAGCTATCTTTAATGAGAGTTCAGATAGAGGATCAGAAGCAGTGACAAAATAATTATATATAGTAAAAAATAAAGTATGCTGACAAATCTTCCCCAACACTCTTGCCATGATTTTAGTCTCGTCAGTTTTTTCGCATCAAAGAATTAAAATTATTTTGATTATGTTTTGTAGGATTACGAATGTTTGTTGTATTATGGCTTTTCAGTACGTTCATAAACTTACCCTGAATACGCAACTTGCCTTACCGACGATGATAGATTTTCGCAGACTCCGGCTACTCTCCAAAGGGTCCACGCATGGATGGCAATGGTTCCAAACAAGAATGGAGCTGCAGTTTTTGGTCCTTTTAAAATCTGAAATATCTTGGCAAGGATTGACAAAAATAAGTTAGATAGAATGATGAAGAGTTGTATAGAAAAAGCTTTGTTGAGTGATTTTGCAGCAATCTTGATGGCGTCATGTGCACCGTCGGCAGTTTGAGGTACTTTGGAAAATTGGTAAGCAAGAAACTTTACAATTGTTATGAATTGCTCTAGAACAATTAAAGTCAAAAAGAAGCTGATATGATAGAGCAAAAGCATCATTAAATCTTTGGATTTGTATTGGGGAAAATTAATTTCAAAAGTAACCGAAGACAACATGATTTCCAATATACGAAGACTGTCATGGAAATATTCATTAAAAGATTGGCCATTACATTTTAAACGGGACCAACGGTTTGCTACAAAGAATGTTTCTAGAACGAGATGAATGTGACGTTTATCAAAAGTCAAACTGTAAACATTGTAAGCTAAGCATATAAGGTTAGCTGCTCCTGAATATCTATGAAATAATAAAAAGAGTGCGTTTTCCTTATTTGTTGGAGTAAATTCGAATGTTAGCATGTATCCAACTAAGAGTGATCCTATAAGCACCCAACATAACCCCGTATTGAAGTTCGACGTTTCAAACATTCCTTTTTTAACTTTGTAAGGAAAAACCAGAAATAACTGTCCTCTCCAGAAGAGACTGTTCCATAATGTTGAAATCTTATATCCTCTTTTCTTCAGTTGGTTTTCTGAAAATAAAAATAAGCGTTTATTATATGCTCCTATTATAAATATTGATGAGTCAGGTTACGAATTTCTTCATCGGAAATAATTAGAATGTAATTCCTCCTTTCAATTTTTATTAAAAGAGCCAAAATTTAATTCTGTACTATATTACAGATGATGGGGAATCGGGCTAAAATTTCCTCTTTCTTCTAAAATAGCTGATTTCTCTTAAGGGAAATTTGCTTTAAAAAAATAAACTAGGACGATTAAGTAGAATATTACATCTGTTAGCAGATTTCCTTTAAGGCGAATCACCTATCGAGGTTGTACTCGTGACGTCATTTTCGAAATATTTCCTCAAACATCTGAAATTAAGGAGATGGCGAAAATGAGTGTGCATGTTTGTGTGTGTGTGTGTTTATATATACGTATGTATATATATATATATATATATATATATATATATATATATATACTAGCTCAGATACCCGGCTTCGCTCGGGAAGTCATTTGAGGCTGAATGTTGATGGTATTTTTTTGGCAAGGCTTTATTTTGCACAATATTTTGACATTTACCCGTCCCAGTGTTTAGGGTTAATACCCGTCGTTTCTGTGGATTTGTTAATAATAAAATTAATTTTTTATGTAAGACTTCACTGTCCTCCATATTGTCATATTTCCTACTTCCTGTGCATTATGCATAGATTTGAATTATTAAGGACTAAATATTAACATACATTTGAATTAATTTTTCCAGGTGAGGTACCTGGTAGTTCATATTGAAATGAATTCATGACCAAATTTTTCTAAATAACAAAATAAACAACTTTTGTTATGTGCATATTTGCCGAAACTACAATAGGAAACGAAATATCAATATTTTTAATTTCTTGTCTCCCTTATAACCCCCACTCCTGCCTGTACCTTAGAAATAGTATGGCTTTTTTATAAGGAAGGCGTTAGTGCTAATACACATACTGAGTGTTTTATTTAGTTCGGTTGAGTCTTTTGTGCCAAATAAAATTTCACTTCCGCTATAATTTTTAGCGTATATCTCGTTTATAATTCGGTATACGAAAAAAGTGTATATAACAAAAGTTACTCTAAATAGCAAAATAAACAACTTTTGTTTTGTTCATATTTGCCGATAAACCAATAGGAAACGAAATCGCTATTTTTAATTTCTGGCTTCCCTTAAAACCCCCACTCCTGCCCGTCCCTAGAAATGTTGGTATGGCTTCTTATAATGAAAGCGTTAGTCCCAATACACATACCGAGTTTTATTTATTTCGGTTGGGTCTTTCCCAAATAATATTGTTGACTCCCGCTATAGTCATAAGCGTATAACTCATTTTAAACTTCGGAATACGATGAAAGTGCTTATGACAAAAGTTACTTTAAATAAACAAAATAAACAACTTTTGTTATGTGCATATTTGCGAAAAAAACCAATAGAAAACGAAAATATCGCAACTTTTAATTTCAGGCCTCCCTTATAACCCCCACTCCTGTTCGTCTCAGAGAAAATTAATATAGCCTATCTCTCAAGTTGGACCAGACTGCTCACGGTGTGCCAATTTAATTTAAAATCGGTTAAGTAGTTTAGGAGTCCATCGCGGACAAACATCGTGACAGGAGATTTATATATATTAAGATATATATATATATATATATATATATATATATATATTAAGATATATATATATATATATATATATATATATATATATATATATATATTAATTCAATTCTAATGTTCTTATTCATTAATGGCCGGAATCGGACTAGAAATAAGAGGGGAGGGGGAGAGGGTTCGGAACTTCGAAATACCTCCTTTACTATGAGATCGCAATTTTTTATAGAACCAATTTTGTAAAATACTGATGCTCTACAATTGTTGCTGTATACATATATTCGTAACTCATATACAAGAGAATTCTTCGTATCTTATTTTATCGTTTTCAGCCTTCAGTGAACCCCCACTTCTACTGGTCGGATTTTTACTTATACTTGGGGAACATATCGCAGGTCGGGAAGAAGACTGTCACATCTCAAAAAAGTGAGATTTTTGGATTAGTGCCTAAATTAGCTCTGAATGAATTGTTGTTTCTCAAGGCAAGACTGTTACATCTCTGTTTATTGTAAATTCCGCTAGAGAGCTCTTCACTCAATAGTCACAAGTATGATTAGCAAGGGAAGGTAATGCAACAGTGTCACATTTCAGTTTGTTGTTGAGTGAACATCTACTTTGTCTTTTTCAAAAATGTCATAACTTGAAATATCACAGTGTGACACTCTTCTTTTTAAGGTAAAAACTGTTAAATGTATTTGCTTATTAATGATAGTGTGATATTTCGAAATAAAACCTTCTTGTATTATAAATCTGTAAGTAAATGCTCATTTTTTTTATAAATAAATGCAAAGAATTTGGGACAATACCGTCATATCTCTAAATTTTTAAATTTTGGTGGCATCTCAAAAATAATAAATCAGGAAATATATCATTGGATGATAGAACTAGACATAAAGATACTATTTACAAAGTTTGAACGCATTAAATTTTTGTTTAGAAGAAATTCAATAAGAAATTTTAAAATAAATCTTTGGGGGCTTCTCTTGAAAAATCAGGGGTTTTCGAGATGTGACAGTCTTCTTCCCGACCAGCGATATGGTGAGATGAGGTTAGTAGTGCGTAATATCAGCACGAGGGTAATCTTCTTGGTTTACACTGACCCTGCGTTTAGACTTTTGTTTCCTAATTGTTTATTGTTCATTTTTGTCAATTGTATGTTTAGATTTCATTCATTTGAATAACAAAACAAAGAATATTGATCCAATGATTTATTGAAGTCATGAGGGCTGAACATATAACCTTGCCAATTTTCCTTAACTATTCTTTGGTGGAAGGTCAAAAAAAAAAATAAAATAAATAAAACTTCAGAACATTTTAATTTCTCAACTAGTTTCTCGTCCGTATGGCGCCTCATCAGGAGAAGTTCTACTACACGAAGCAACTAAACTAACAACTACATCTTTCTCTATGACCTTCCACTAGCCGGAGAACCACTACCCAGTAGTGAAAGGTCATAGAGAAAGATGTAGCCGTTAGTTTAGTTCCTTTGTGTAGCAGAACTTCTAGTGATGAGGCGTCAGATAGATGCGAAACTAGTTGAGAAAGAAAAAATGATTTGACCTTCCGTCATAGATTAGTTAAGTAAAGTTAAATAGGTTATATTTTCTCCATTGCCAATTTTCCTTTCGAATTAAAAGCTTTAGCTCTCAAGTCCGTCACGCAGGGGCTGCGTAATTTAAGCAGATTTCCCCCGTATAGTTTAGTAATAGATATATCTATATACTGGCAACCTTGAATATTAAGTAAATAAATACAAACAGTAATAAGAAATCGCTCCCCTTCAAGCGGGAAGCGTATGAAATGTAAACAAACAGGTCTGCCAACCTGACTCTCGCCGGAATGAAAAACAATTACTGAAATATATCAGAATGTAACATATTAATTTGATTGAAAACTATTTACTATATCTAGTACTGTAATTAATAATGAATCAGAATAATTGTCATCTCAATCAATCAAATTTAAGTAGTCCAAAAACTTAAGAGGGGGCATTTCGTATTTTCAAAATCCCCCCTCTAAACCCCCTCTCCCACTGGTCCGATTTAAGCCATTAACGAACTTGATTTTCATTTTTACATAAATCGATTAAATATAGAGTTTGGTAACGATAAAAAAAAATTGCTAGAGCGTTAACAGAGAAATATATATAATTTTGAAAGGACCTCATTTTCGTTATCTCCAGGGTAGGATCGATGGACATTTGAGGATATTTCAAAACTCGACTGTGTGAGTGCGACCTCAATACCTTCCTTAAGGGAAATCCGCTAAAAGGATGGACACGATGTGAATGGAAATTCCTAACCTTATACTGACCTGTGTTTTTCTTTTTAAATAAAATGTCTTTGTCGATTGAATAGACCATGGTTTACTAGTGAGAAACCAGCTTAGATGAATCAGTGTGATTAATATTCAATGAGTGTTGAACATGTCGGTGAAGCGCCACGAAATTGGTGGAATACCACCAATTGATGTATTTCTGAAGATGAAAAATATTTTATCTTCACTATTACATCAATCCCCTAATCCACTTTTGAAATTCTATTACTCTGATGTTTTTGGAACGTAAATTAAGTGTGTAATGAGAGAAACGCAAATACACTCTCAACAATTGAGTCGCCTCAGTACATTGTTGGATAAACTCGCAACATGAATAACATGTCAAATAGAAGCTCTTGGATGGCGGAGTACTTCAAAAGATTAACAAATCAACATGAATTCCAGTATTTACTCAATATACGCTGCGATAATGTATTTCCACCAACTCAGGAAATATACCACTTACTGGTCAATTAGGTCCAAATAAAGTGGTTCATGATATAAAAGCTTTTAGTTAATATGATATGAGTAGGAGTGGGGGTTTCGTGATGGCCGAAAACTAAAATATGAATATATCTCGGTTAATATTCAATATAGAGAAAGCATGTGCATATGATAACATTTATAGAACATTACATTTTCATTGATTCTATACAATTCTTCGACCCGATGCATAATAACGGAGATATTAAGAATTTTCGAAATTCCTCCCATCTAAACCGCCTCTCCCACTGGTCAGATTTCAGCTATTAACAAATTTGATCTTTCTTTTTACATAAAATGATTAAATATCAAGATTGGTAACGATTAAAAAAAAATTGCGACCGCTAGAGCGATAACAGGCAAATATACATATATAAAACTGTAACCTCTGCCTGTACATTGATTTTTTTCTCGAAATTTCACTATACTTTTTCGTTTCACATGTCATAGACACGTAAACTGCAATTTGTTGTTTATTACCTTTTCACGCATAAACGGCTGAACCGAATTTTATGAAACTTGGTATGTACATTACTACTAACCCAACTTAGACTTTAGGCTATATAAATATTCTCTGAGACCAACGGGAGTGGGAGTTATAAGAGAGGCCTTTAATTAAAAATAGCGATTTTTCGTTTTCTTTTGCTTTTTCGGTAAATATGCACTTAGCAATCACTGTGTAGACGGACCACACCTTCAGAATATATTGTAGCTCCTCAATTTCAAAATAAAAAGACGCCTGTATCATCAAAATAACAGGTGTTTTTAGAGTAAGGTCGGAATTTAGTATAGGATTAATAAATACAAAATAGCCAGTTCAAATACTGTATTTAATGTGCGAAAAAATTACATCTACTTCACAATCAATTCTACACCATATTATGAGTTTTCATTAAGGGGTTAGCTTTCATTTTTATGCTTCAGCTGCATACAGATAACGAGATATGTGGTGCTTGATGTTATCATCTATAAAATGAAATAAAAAATAAGAGATCTTAATACTTTCTAACAATTGTTTTAACATTTTTTCATTTTATAGAGAAAGTCGTCATGGAAGTCTAAGAGAACGTCCAAAATTTTTACTCAAAAATGGTTCTGGAAATGTTTGTTTTTGTAATATTTTATTAAAATTGCAATGATTAGTTGACTCCCATTAGCAGTCTCGATACATTTATTTAAATTTCAGTACAAGAGCTTTATGTGTTCCAAGCCAGCATTTCATTCGCAAAAAATTACATCGGTTCTCTTAAATCTTCTTTCATTTCAGGGTGTCATCGATTCTAATTACGAGATTTTTTTAATGAAGCAACTTCTTTGGAATCATACTTTTATATTGATTTTATTCTGCACTTTATTATACATAAACAATGTATACTTACACTTGCTATGAGCTTCCAATTCAGTTCAACAAATTCAAACACAGTAAGAGAAAAGGGAGCTTTGTCTGCTATGTGAAAATATAATGGATTCTGGAAAATTAGAAATTTAAAGATATACTACGAGCTTATAAAAAATATTTATGTTCCTATTTTAATTCACAGCTGATTAAAATAAGAATATTTTATTTATCGAATTGTGCGGTATTTCTTTCTTTCTTTGTGAAAATGTTTGATTATATTTTCAAAATATTTGAACATATATTTCATTATAATTAAACCGTTAAAAAAGTGTAGCCATTAAATTTTAGTATTACTACATTTCAGGAGTTAACTATTTCCTTTAAAATTGTTCCTACCTACTATTTTTTCCAGCGTTGTCTTTTTAGCAGATTTCCTACAAGATTATCAGGCTGTAGTATCAATAATACTAAGATATTGATTTAGTTTGATATAAATTAATAATCACTTTAAGGCTAACTAGTGTGTATGTATGCAGGTAGGTATGCATGTCTGTATGTTTGTGTGTGTGTGTGTGTGTGTGTGTGTGTGTGTGTGTGTGTGTGTGTGTGTGTGTGTGTGTGTGTGTGTATGTGTATATATAAATATATATATATATATATTGGTATACAACGAAATCTAAAGAATAGACATGGCAAAAAATAGAGGTGGAGCTTCTTGTGTTTTTTTTTTTCGAAATCCAAATGAGAAGTACCTTCTCTGCAGGGATAGAATTTCTTTAATGTGTGAGTTAAGTTCATACTTAACAAAAAGCGTTAAATAAAAACAAACATAAAACTTACGGATGACAAAATGTCTTTTGAATTGTGGCGCATTATCATTCTGTGCAGGGATTCATCGAAATGATTTGCCTAAAAAAGAATGAAAACAGAAATTATTAGATTAAATTCTGTGTTGATTTTGATAGTAGACAAACATTTACCGGATGACTGTCTCTTGTAATTACCTTTTCTTTGGTCAGCTCACATACTTTAATCGTTCTGAAACAAATGGAATACACAAAAACTGTCCATGAACCTGCGATTATTGCCGACGAGTCTAGTTGTTCTATGTGTATAAGGGTTTTGAAAGCCTTAATGAGTGCAATTAAGAAAAGTGTTGTAAACAATAATAGCAGATCCATTGAAAATGACTGAAGGAGGTCGTCAGAAGTGCTAGAAATTCGCTTATGAAGCCGAACCAAGACCTCAAAGTTGGACTTTGTTTGCAGTCCTTTACTCAGGCCGTCAAACAAGCTCTCCAGTCCCGAGATGCACCATATGAAGCATCCATGTCCAATTATGACTAGAGACATAAGGTAGCAGTGAAACGCTAAGAGCCCAATTCCTTCATCCTCATTACACCTGAAGAAATAGATTTCTACTCCAAATAGTATCCAAGTGGCACTGACATGGAGGATCGTCCAATAGGGAGACCAAATACGGTCCAATCTCACACCTGCACTTTATGGATTCAATTTGCGATTATTAGGATAAAAAGTTCTCAGTTATTCTTGGAAGAAAACTTACCAATCCTGAATAAAGTCAATTCCATTCGAACTACTGAAGTATAAAACTCCAAGAGCGCAACTCTCTTCTGTAAGAAAGACAAAAGGATGTATAAAACATTAACATTCCATAAGAGGAGCTGGGAATAACTGAGGTGACATGTGCTCTCATTCTGCTTAGAAGGGTTTATGAGGTGAGCATGGTCACATGTTATCATTGCTGCAAGGTTGATTACAGTCCAGAGACCACCTGTAAACATCGAAAATCATTTAGTACGTTTTTGTTCATATCTACGGGAATTATCTAAGTTAGAACTTAATTTGCTATTTTACCAGAATTTGACCAACAACTAAATACGTTTCATCCAAAGTTTGTTTTCCCTAGTGACTTACCCAGCAGTCAAGGACTGTTTACTCTCACTGTTTACTCTTTTATACACTCTGGCCATCTTGTTTTTTCTTTTAAACGTTTGCCTAGGTTCTCCACAATAAATTGGAAAAAATGTTGAGAAGGCGGCTGATGAAAGTGCTGGAGAGCTATGGAATTTTCCCCATCGTTGTAGTTTGAAGAATAGAATTACATTACGGAATGTATCACGCTCACCATGCCAATTGACGATTTAATATAATACTTAATCTGGTTTCTGTTGAGTGGAAATGAATAAATTAATAATTCGGAATTGATAATTTGATGAAAATATAAAAGCTAAGAGATGGAAGCGAATTTATCCATTGAAACTGAGATAAACGGTTATGATGAACTTCAGTGACAAAAAATGCTATACAACCTATATATATCGCTATATAAAGTGCTACTAAATAAAGATATACAAATTAATTTTCATGGTCCAGTCGTATCTCTATCCCTTGAATTGGGCCCACTTTTTCCCTTAAGTAAGTAGTGTCAAACCTCTGCTTGTAATGATTTGTGATAGTGGTTACCCGTCGATTGGCTTTGTCGCATAAAAAAAAATCATAATAGTGCAAGTACGACCTTTATAATTCAAATTTGAATTATGTATAGGTGCTTCATTACCTTCTCCCTACTAATCAATTTTTAAAAAGTGAGCAATAACTCAACTACTAGCCTGTGAAAGAGCATTCAAAACTATTTTCGGCGAGTGAAAGCGGGAAAAGTCCTGCAATCGTTGCTAATGTGAAGTCTAAGCCCAGTACTATTGTTGGCCTATATTCATCCCAAGCTGTCTTCATTCTGCTGTGGATGCGTGACATTCGGCATCTATGGAAGACAGTTACTCGTTCATCAACGACAAACAAATGGTATTGATAGTGCTCAATTACTTTCGAGATTGGAGTCAGAACCCCTCAATCCTCCAACATAAACAAAAAAAAATGAGCCATCGATCTAAACTCTCAATCTATATGGTCAAAGTTAAGGACGAGTTAGATGAAGATAACAGAGTTATGGTTGATACTAGTCCCCTCCTCAAATTCGTAATTGGCGTTTATTAAACATGAGAATGTTTGTCTCGCAGGTCTGAGACACACTAGACTAACACATTCATATCTAATGAGCAGAGATGAACCTATATGTTGCTACTGCAACAGAACGCTGACTGTAAAACACATACTAACTGACTGCACACAAGTGAAAAGGTACCCATGACCCACAAATTTATCCAAACTACTTGCCGACAGTAGCCAATTTATAGAAGATTTTTTTAAGTATTTAAGAAATATTGGATTATTTGATGAAATATAAAAGCTATTATTTACGATTAAGAAAGTTGTATATAGCAAGCACTGTACGTGGAATATGTTTTGCCTCCTCCCAGTTTTACTATTTCTTTCAGTTTTTCTTTTAATATTTTTTTTATTACTTTTTTTTTTTTGTTGTTCTCTTTTTATTTTTACTTTTTCCCCCTCATGTTGTGAATATACTAATAATTTATATTTAGTTTTGCCCATTCTATTTATTTAGTACATTTGTAAAATTTAGTTGTGTAAAAATTGTAATATTTATTTAATTTTTTAAAACTATACTCAAACATGTTAAAAGATGAATCGCCATTGTAGCGGCATCTTAAATAAATAAATAAATAATAATTTTCGCAGGGCTCAGGAATGTAAGTAGATTTCCCCTGTGATGGAATGACATATGGTACTTGTCATCTAAGCTCACCCACCATTTACTCTCTACTTCTCCTATAGTAAGAAGCATATCCAAACAGAAAATGAAATAAAGCTGGAAGTGAGACGTTCAGTAACTCGGACACTCAAAAGGAAAAATTCGATGTTAAGAAGTGGGGGGCTTACTCATGATTAACGATATATTCAAAAGGTTTGTCCAAACATAAGCTAATTTATTTTCAATCTTTCAATCAGTTGTATGGTTTCGGTTAGCACAAAGAAAATCTATATATATTGATTCTTCAGGTAAACTCCAGTGGAGAAGAAAATAGATAAAGAAATATATGTTTTGTGGAACATTAAGCAAGAAAATTTCATTGGAACCAAAACATGAATACCTCGAATAAGATTGTGTTCAGGAGTTAGGAGTTTTTTTAGGCTTAGGATTACTTTTGACAGAAAATAGTATGATTATCTTGACAGAAAACCAAAAAATCAAAAGAATTCTTCTTAGACCAAGGATTGTTGGGTCATTTCTCTTGACTTATGACTGTAAAAAATGTATCTTCGCCTTCGTACGCCATTTATTGTTACTTTCAGTTCTTACTTATCATTGCCTCGGTAACTTAATCGTTACCTACGAAGTGGCTACTTTTGGTCAGTTTGTGCATACCTTTCAACAGATTTTAAGCATCTGCACTTTTGGTTCTTTCTTTTTCAGTATTTCAAGACGTAATTGCCTCTCACGCGTTATCCGTTGTATAAATGAAATGATAATTGAATGTTCGCTTACTTCTTGGTATCCATCATTGATTGTAGATATTTTTTCAGTGAGTGTTTTATTGACAGTATATTATGTTATTATGCGTAGAGTGAACACGACGGTTATGGTGTCCATATACCAAATTATATTAATTAATTCCTTTACGGATGAGTTTTGCAGTTTTGTCCATATATTAACAAATGGTTTCCGTTCTTTGAACGAAAGGCTCTGCAAATCAAAAACTAAAAGTGACGTAGATCAAGTTTTATTGTTGTTTGATAAGATGTCATTAGCTACAAAAGACTTAAACCACTTCTACTCCATTCAACTCCTGTTTATTATAGGATTCCTTTTCTTTTTGACTACGAGGTGTGCAATGTTCATGGTAAACGTTGAGTTAATCTTTTCAAGAGCCACATTATTATGTCTATCAGTTCTTTACTTTTACTTTTTGGCTAAATTATTTATAAAATCTTCTAGACTCGTTCAACAGGTGAGCATAATTTATATATTTTTTGGGATATTTGAAAGTTTATGTGAGCGCGTGCGTGCGCGAGTGTATGTTTGGCAAGTTTGCAAGTGACAAACCATAGTCTCCATGGTCACTGCAAGCTAAAACTTTCAACCGAATAGATTTGTTTTAAAAAATTCAAATTACTCGGAAAAGAATAAGAATTGAAAAAGGCTGTCTCCCAGGAGCTGCGTAAACTAAACAAATTTTTTAAGTGCTGGAATGACCCACTGGTCATCTGATTACTCTATCCATCTACTCTCTATTTCTCCCGTAGTAATAAACAGGAACTGAAATAATAGCTGGTCATGAGATGTTTGGCGATTTAGTTACTCAAAGTACAACAAATTAGAAATAATGTAATCTTTAATTTTGCATGAAACTGATAAATATTTATTAAATAAAATGTATGCAGTCGTAAAGTCTTAAACGATGATCTCATTCGAAAGGTATTTGCATATATCTCACATAGTAAAGGCCAATTGAAAGCAATATTTGGTTTTAATGCTTGTAAGCGATGTAAAAACTAAGTAAAACATTTCATGTAAATAACCTTATTATTAATGCAAGATGACTAGAAGAGGGAGCTCACTAAAGGCTGAAAACAAAGAAAAAACAGCCGTCACGCAGGGCCTGCGTAAACTAAGCAGATTCCCAAGCGAAGGTTTACAATAGTTAAATATACATACTGGTAACACCACCGCGATTATTAAGTAACTAAATTCAAACGGTAATGAGAACTCTTTCAGTTACAAGATAATAACTGCATTCGATGGGGACTACATCGTGAAGAAGGGGACCGATGGTGCCCGAAAATGTAAGCACTTCAAATAAAATTCCCTATAAGAAGAATTAAGAAACCATTTTTTAGCCGACACCCAACAATCCTCTACTAGCTTAATAACATTTCAGTTTGATTATATACTCCAGGATAAAAAGAGCTTGATGATGTTAAGAATAGTCGGATGAAAAAGAAATTAAATTAAACTAATACCTGTTGCCCTACTGCCATTTTAACCGCAATTATTAAATAAACTACTTTTTAAGTAAAGTAATAAATTAAATTTTACATATTTCATATTTTTTATTTGTTAAAAACATTTTTCTATTTATTTCAGTCAAAAAAGTTTGATATTAAACTTTACGATCTTTTAAAGGAAGACAAAGAAAAGTGGAGTTCAATGGTAAATATAACAAATTAAAACAAATATTAATGAATTCGAAGGAAATACATTTTACTTTAAACTGTTTTTAGTTCAATAATAACTCACTCTTTCTTCACACACATATATATATATATATATATATATATATATATATATATATATATATATATATATAGAGAGAGAGAGAGAGAGAGAGAGAGAGAGAGAGAGAGAGAGAGCAATATCTACTAACAAATGAAATAAAATATTTCTTATGATTAACATTAATTTATTGTTGCACTGAATAATTTTCAGGTAGAACTGAGTAATGTCCAATATGACAGAACTATTAAGCTGACCGCTGCAGGTTTCTTCGAACTTAATATGGAAGTCCTAGGAGTGGTAAAACTGTTATTTCCTATCACCTTTTTTTTTCCCTATTTATTATTTCATTGAGAGTACTATTAATATTTTTTTTACTAAGATTGATCTGCTTTTAATTAACTGACACCAAGTATGTACTGATTTATTAAGAGATAATACATTGATAACTATTGCTTCTCTGAATTTCCATTTCAATTTGGCGGGAATGTTTTTGTGTTTTATTCTAAGACTGATGTGTCAAAATTCTAATTCTAATCTGTTTCTTTAGCCTCCTGCTTATCATTCGATAACGTAAAAAACGCTTGAACGAGTTTAATGATATTCCATACTGATATGTCATCTATGTTTAGGTTCGGCACCTCCTAAACCGAATTTAAACACAGGTATGGGAATTTGCTTACATTTCAAATCATAAAATCGTTAATATCTTCGTTATTATTTGTTGCCAAGTATTTATACATTAGACGTTAGCTTAGAGATTCAGCTGAGTGTGTTTATATAATTACATCATGAGTACGACCTCAATAGCTAATTTCCCTGAAGGGAAATCTGCTAAAAGCGGCCTCCGTGTGAATGTACTGCCGGCGACCCGTCCAGCAGTCTCTCCAGTCTATGGCAATCCAAGTCATCTCACGTTTACTATATTTCGTGTACCAACTAACACCCTAATACTTATTGTGAACTCTCCCTCTACTCCTTATAATTTAGTCTAGCAACTTCAATTCACTATCTCAATCAAGTTCACCATCTGTTTCTAATTTTGTTAACTCTATATCTGCCACTACTTCATCAGACTAAGGAGCTTCTTCTGTATGTGCTAAATTGTTACCAAGCACTGTTTTTTTAATGTCCACCATAACGGTACAATCTGTACCTAATCTTTCTTCATTAGTTACTATTTCATATTTGACCAAGACATCAGCTCCACTCACTACCAATCGTTCGTCACTAACCAGCATCTATTGGTGGTAAAATAAGTTTGTAGCGTTTATCAATATTTCAATTTAATCCTCTCTGTGTTTATAAAATCATTCTTACTTGGTCAATAATGTTTACATATTCTAAAAAAGGATTAGTTAAGGTGCTTTTATGCATCAGTTTCAACCGAGATTCCTTATCTTTAAGCGGTATGCTTGCTCAAAATGGAAGAGAAAAGCCATCACGTGCCTTAGCATGATGCCAGTCCTCACGTGCCTTAGCAGACCCAGCAGAAATTATTGGAGGTTGTCAGGGATGCGATCCCCCACCCACCCTATTCATCAGACCTTGCCCCAACAGATTTTCACTTATTTCAGGCGCTTTAAAACTCCCTTAACGGGAAACACTTAAATTCACTCGAGGACTGTAAAACGCACATAGAGGAGTTCATTGCGCAAAAATCTGAGAAGTACAGGGAGGATGGAATTAAAAAATTACCTGAAAGATGACAACATGTAAAAGACCAAATTGGGTAATATATTTACAAGAATCTGAAGTTTTTATTGAAATTACTAGTAAAAAATGCAACGAACTTATTTTCCAACCTATTATAAACTAGAATTACACGTTCCGACACGCTACGGATCTGGCTTTATTTTTCCTACAATATGAAGTCTATGTAAAAAGGATTTAAAATTTAAGCTGAAAGTGTTTTAGTGCCCTAGGGGCTCAAGTCAAAATCAAGCAAGAAGACTAAAAACAAAAAGATACCTTTACTCTTTATCGGGGCTAATAATTGAGTTGGGGAAAAAATGTATAGATTGACCATTGTAGAAAAAGTAATTGTAACATATTTGCATTATTATTACTATTATCTTATTACTGTAATATACTGTAAGGTTTTTTGTCCAAACTCTTAATTACGGAGATATTTTTATTATATCCCATCTCTTAACCCCCCCCCCCCTTACCTCCTCCTTCTTTGATGAAAAGAAGAATGACATGAGACACTTTTTGATAAACTGGCTTACTGTTTTTGTGAAATGAGTAGGAGCAGGGGTTTACAGAAAGGGTTAAATAAAAAAAAAATGCAAGTGTATCACTGTATAAGGTTATCAAGAATTAGTAGGGGGCAGTTGACTAAAAAATATGTCATCATTGAAATCCTTAGCCGCACTTAAGACTTTACAAACGGATAGACTGACGGGCAGAGAAAAAGTTCAATTTTGACTCCGTTCCTCACAGAAATCCGCCTTATTTAAATCATGTTCCAGACAAGACTTCACCCTTAAGAGGATTTAATTAGTGATGGGCTCAATCAGTAAAATTCCTAGTTCCTTTCTGGTTAGAAAGTGGATGTAAATAGGTTTTTTTTTTTTATTTATTTATTTTATAAAACAGGTGGTAGAGGAAGTTAGCAAACTAAGAACAAACTATTATTTAGTATAAAACATCTTAGATTTTTTCCAAATTAATAATTTTTGAGTTTGTTGTTATGAGTTAATGCAAAACTATGATTGTTTTTTTAAAATATAATTTATTGTTACAGATTATTGCGTCTGGTACAACATATGTCGTTTTGATGGTACAAACAAAATAATGGAGACATTTTCATCAATTTGTTCTTCAAATTCGTAGCAATTCTTGGCCACTCATAGATTTAATCACATAAATATTATAAAATATATATTATAAAATTAAATATCAATTATCAATAATTTTTCATTGAACAAAATTTCTCTAACTCTTTCACTTTTTATTTATTTTCTTGAATGGGTTATAGATTTTGGGGACTCGGGTTTACCATGTGAGTGGGAGTGCAGATCTGGGAAACAGTTCTTAATAACAGGGTGTCTCTCTACCAATTTCTTTATTTAAGCACAAGGCCTTCTCTTGGGTGATGTATTACCAACTACTTAAGTGCTGTTCCAGCTGGTCCAAGAAATACACCAAGAGACATGTCCGCATTTTTGATGGCAAGATAGTGCCGAAGTTGGGCCTTGCGCTTTAATAAAGAAATTGGTGGGAAGACTTCCTGTGGTTGATACCAGATTCCCAGGAATATTTCAGTGACAAACTCATTAAATAAAATCCTAAGTACCACCTTTTCTTGAAAATAGTGGTAATCTTTAGTAAACTCCTCCCAATTAACCGTGGAACACAAAGTGTACGTTAAAAAATAAATATTTTATTGAGCAAATTAACTTATTTATTCCTCCGTTGTGATGCATTATGAGCCTTAAAAAATGCTGAAGATAAAAATGAATTATTCTCAATACTTGTTTCTCTTCGATTCAGTCCCAAAATATAAAAAAAATGGGAAATACAATTAAAAAATTAAAGAAAAAAAAATCATTTTATCATGCCTCTTATATAATACAAGAACATAACAAATAAAAATGCCACTAAGACTTATTTGATAAAATTGTAGAATTATCGTAATCTAATAAGTAAAAAGTCCGTCACGCAAGAGCTGCGTAAACTAAGCAGATTTCCGAAGCGAATATTTACAATAGATAAATCTACATAAAACACTACCTTGAATTTTAATGAAATAATTCAAATGGTAATGAGAAATCTTTCAGTCAATTTTCAAGTTAATAATCACTCTAACGGAATGTGTCTGAAACAGGCCAGCCAACCTCAATAAATGTTGTTATGCATGTTTTTTCACTATCTTAATTATTAACCCTTAACCACTGAGGTGGGGTCCGTGTGGACTCCCATGGAGAGAATTGACTTCCCTCTTCCCGTTCAAGTTGAAACATGTCACTCCCCACCCCAGTACCTTCCTAATTCCTCACTTCCAACAGTTCTCACACGTTACCGGTTCTGTGCGCATCCCCAGTGACAATAAGTAATACCTGACCCACGCGGACCCCACCTCATAAGGAGTGTGATTTTTTTCACCCATCCACCCCTCTTTATTTTCCAAATGATTTTTCCGAGTTCGAGTGTTTTGAGCGTGGACCATCCATCTTTTGATGATATAATTCAGCAAGAGCTCCTTCGTGGGGATGAAAAAAGTGATAGTGAGGCTGAAGGTTGCGAAAACGCGCCGAAATCGTCTGTAAAAAATGTTTATACAATTGAGGTGCCATTTTCTTTATTTTTTGTGAAATTTAAATTTTCATATTATTTTTTAAATATATAAACCCCTTGCAATAACTTTTTGTAAAAATTGTTTAAAAATGTTATTAAATACTGAAATTAAACTATAAAATTGCTGTTTTATTGCTGACCACTACCAATTTGTGTTTTTCACCCAAAAGAACATATTTTTCTAAAATATTTTTAACTTTTTGCCTAGATGTTAAATAAACAATTATAACAATATATGGCCATAAATTATTTGTCATTTAGTTTTTTTTTGTTTACAAAAAATTATTGTTAAATAGAAGGTCCACATAGACCCCACCTCAGTAAAAGTAACTATTCCACGTCAGTGGTTAAGGGTTAACCTAGATATTTGCATTTTATGTTTTCGGCCTTCAGTAATCCCATCCTCCTACTCAAGTCATATTAACAATAAGCTGATAATATTGTTCTCATGGAACTTTTACGTTTTGAGGTAAATGCAAATACGTAGCGCACGTGGGAAATCTGCTTGGGTTTCGCATGTCGGACTTTCTACAGGCGGTTGTTGACACCTGATTAGGAAGTCTTAATTTCCATGAAAAGGAATAAGGAAAGAAGGAGAGTAACACGACATGAAGTTAAAAGCATAAGACTATTAACAAAGGCTCGAGGAAATTTGGGTCTCACCAGGAAAAGTGAGTAACCTCTTTGCATTTAGCTGAGCTACGGCCGTACCTTGTCTACGGCTTTTGTTAAGCTTAAGTATGTCTGTGGTCTGCATGATTAGGTCAGATAGACAAAATAAATAAAGTCCGTCACGCAGGGGCTGCGCAAACTAAGCAGATATCCCTCATGAAGTTTTAACAATAGATAAATCTACATACTGCTAATACAACACCAGCGTCAATATTAACCCATTTAGGACCAACGTTCCATTTGTGGAACGTGATTTCAAAAACATTTTCTGTTTAATGTATACCTTGTAAAAATTATATCTCTTTGTAATAATGTTGTATTAGCTTCCCTGCAATGAAAATGGTGCTTGGTTAACTGTTGGTAAGATTACATCAGCACTATTGGTTATTTACATGTGTCTCTTTAGTGGGTTTTGACATGACTTGATGAAGGTGAGTAAATATTTGTTTAAAAACTATTTATAAAAGATTATATGTTAGAATTAGTTAGAGTTATGTATGTCTTATTATTTAATAGATGCTATTGATTTATAAAGTGATATCTCTAAAATTTATGACCTAACAAATTAGAATGTTCCACTTGTGGAACGATGGTCCCTTACGGGTGCATCATTTTTTCAAAATGTTTTTTCGATTTACGGATATGCAGTTGATGAAATATTGAGTATTTTGGGAGAAGAAATCCCACATCTTCTGAGGGCAGACGTTTATGGGATGATCTGAATAAAAAATGGAATAAATATTTTCTAGGCGAAATGAGTCTTGGTGTCGACGAAGCCATGATACCATATTATGGACGCCATGGGGCTAAACATCACATTCATGGTAAACCAATTAGATTTAGTTACAAAATTTGGTGTATATGCACACGATTGGGGTACCTTGTGCAAGGAGTTCCATATCAAGGAGCCAAGACAGGCAACAAACACTAATCCCTCACTTGGAGTAGGCGGTTCAATAGTAATTGACATTACATCAGTATTCGAAAGAAATACAATTTCTTTTTTGATAATTTTTTACATCCCTTCCCCTTCTTGAAGAACTGCAGAAGTACGGATGCTGTGCTACAGGTACTGTAAGAAACAACCGGATCGGAAAAGCACCACTTGAAACCACTAAAGAAGTGAAGACTAAACCTCGAGGTTACTATACCCAAGTTACCGACACCTCAACAAACATAACGTTAGTGCGTTACAATGACAACCATTGCCTCAACCCAAGCAGGAGTGCAACCAGTCGGCAAGGCTAAAGGGTGGAGCCAAGCTGAGAAGAAAAAAATTAGTATCGCCCAACCTTGTTCTGTAGCTGTGTACAACCAGTATATGGGAGTGGTTGATAGACTGGACCAAAACATTGGCAAGTACAGAATAAATATTAGGGGGGAAATGGTGTTGGCAGCTGTTGATGTTTCCGCTAAATGCTTCTGTGACTAATGCTTGGAACCTTTATAAATTTACAAATATTTATAAGAAGGAGTCATTGGGACTGCTAGGTTTCACTCGGCGTATCACCTTGACATATCTGCAGAAATACCGGAGGGAAGTCATCAGCCAACCAGTACTGGGAGGGATGTCTAGACCAGTGGATAAAAGAGTTACTGGGGAAGCCCGCTATGATAAAGAAGGCCACTTTATAAGCCCAGGGAAAAAGCAGGGCCGATGTAGATGTTGCAAAAAAAAATCAAAAATGATTTGTACAAAATTTGGAATCCCAATGCATGTAAACTGTTTTGTAAGTTTCCATAAAATTATAAAAAGTAATAACGGAAAAAATTAACATATTTGTAAAACACCTTTTTTCTAATTATTTGAATTTTTATATATCTTATTGATTTTTAAACTTTTTAAAAATAAATTTAATGTTGTTTTTGTGTGTAATAAAAGGTATTTTTGAAAATAAATGAATTTTATCTACGAATTCTATATGCACCCTTTCAGGACTAACGTTCCAGAAGTGGAACACGCTGTCAACCTCCCCCCCCCCATATGCTAATTTTTTTCTAAAACCATATTAAACTCATTGTTTTATATCTCCTAAGAAAGAAAATAACAAAAGTTTTGAGATAAATTAAAAATCTAAGGTTTGGTTCTTAATGGGTTAAGGGAATAAATACAAGCGGGAATCGTCTCAAATGTAAACAAATATTTCTGCCAACGGCTCACCGGAAAGAAAAACAATAACTGAAACATATCAAAATACAACATATTAATTTTATTGAAAACTATGCACTATATTTAGGACTGTAATTTATATTTACATTTAATTATGAATCAGAATAATTTTTATCTCAATCTATCAAATTTGAATAGTCCAAGAATTTAAGATGTGGGGGGGGGGGTCACCGGAATACATTTGCATGTATCTCGTATAATAAACGTCTATGGAAAACAATATTTGGTTTTTAAGCTTCGAATAATGTGGTTTATTATATAACAGAGTATTGTTTATGCCACACTAGTAGAAGTGGGGGTTTACTGAAGGCTGAAAACTGAAAAATGCAAATATCTCGGTTAATATTCAAGATAGAGAATACATGTATATAACAATATTTATAGCACATTTAATGTTCAATAAGATTCATTCTATATACTTTTTCCATCCGAGTTATATTAACGGGGATATTTCGAATTTTCAAAATTCTCCCCCTTTAACCCCCCCCCCCTCCCCCTGATCCGATTTCAGCCCGTTAACGAACTTGATTTTTATTTTTATATAAAACAACTAAATATCGAGTTCGGTAACGATAAAACGACTAAAAATCGAGCTTGGTAACTATAAAACGAAAATTGCGACCACTAGAGCGGTAACAGACAAATATATATATAGTTTTGAACGGACCTCATTTTCGTCATCTACTAGGCAGGATCGATGGACATTTGAAGAAACATTTAGAAAATTGTGTCATGAGTACGACTTCAATAGCTGATTTCCATTAAGTGAAATCTGTTAAATGAAGGAAATATTATTTGCGGTGTAATTAGGCATATTGCAAGCAAATTGGGGGGCCATCTTAAAGAAAATGTACAAGGTGACACCCTATTCAGGTTCAAATTCATTTACAAATTGGAGAATGATTTTAGTTTCACCTTTATGGTCTAATATTCATTATTAAATTACAAATATACATAGAATGGACGAAGGTTAAAATTAATTAAAATTCGGTTTTTGAATGTAGGTTAAAAATAAACGGAACAACTGTAGAAATGTACTTGTCCCCACTTAAATTCTATCCAGATGAATTGGTTGGAATCATGTGTTTTCTTAAGTTTTTTAATTTGTCAGCCCTTTTTTAATATTTTTAATCTTTTGGTTGAAAATGAGTAGCACATTTTGAGTGGGGTTATAAAACAAAAATTAAATAGTTTTGAGTGACTTTAAGCATTTAAGAAGAATTGATTGACTCTTATTTCTGACGAATTTGAAACAGGAGTAAAGTTTATTAAGAAGATATCCTTGATATACAAATGAACGAAAGCACCTGGAACAAAGGTAATTATTATTAAGGTAAATTATTACGTTTGGAATTTTAGTTTTAATTAATGCGGAAGGAGATTATATTACAGTTTAATATTTAAAAAATATATGAACTGAACAGTAGGCAACTCTTTATTTTTAATTGAACAATAATGAGCAGCTTATTGCCAACTTAAGATT
Organism: Riptortus pedestris; assembly: GCA_019009955.1. Lineage (NCBI taxonomy): Eukaryota > Metazoa > Arthropoda > Insecta > Hemiptera > Alydidae > Riptortus > Riptortus pedestris. The sequence continues at coordinate 83,674,744 of CM032229.1, forward strand.
AAAAAACTGCTTAACGCCGTTATTTTGTTTCCGTCCAAAGATGCCCCTTCAAAGATTAGATTTGATTTATCCACCAATTGCTCTGCTCCTAAAATACTTATTTAAATGCCACGTCTTATGAAGGAATCATTTTGTGGGAGTCAATTGTATTTTGAATTAGTGGGCGGAAACTGACCCGACCAAACAGTCTTTGCAGGTGTTTGTTTGTCGGGTGTAGGGGGGTGGTTATTCGTGAAGTTTTTCAATCCATGCAAACATATCTGATATTTTAAATAAATAAAACATAATAAATAATTAATGTATAAAAAATTTATATAAATATAGTTCATAACAAATCATTAACTTCTAATGATATAGGCCCCAGAACACTGGTTGTCTCTATGGTACGTATATTCTGGTCTTATCCTTAGGTACAATGCCTTCTAGAGAAAATGAGTACGCTTAGGACCGAAAAATCATTTTCATTTTATTTATGCCTAAATTAACAAAAAGAGCTCTTTCCCCAAACTGAATTTTATTTAGCGAGCTAACTAAATACATTCTTATTGCTCTCACAGGAATTGAACTCTAGTCTATAAGTAAAAAAAAACATAAGCTAATCTAAATTAAGCTAAGAGCACAATTAAATGGGGTAAGTTACATAAGGCCTGAGTAAGGAGATTCTTTCAGGCACTTCTCCCTTTTCAAAATTTTAAAATCTTGTGGATGTTTGCACCAAAAACTGAAAGTTGAACTACCAATCATTTATGTCCCTAATGATCACCTCTTCAAGTTCTGAGCTCTTTCACTCCTTATTGAAACAAACTAAACCATGAGGCCTTTCTTCAGATAAAAGGTATTCCTTGGATTTTCATCAGAGTCTAAATAAGACTTTGAATTAGTGTCATAAATTCGTTTTTTCAGATGTTCCTGGCTATCAATGTCAAAATCATAACCCAAAGGTATACATATTTCAAAATATTTGTCCACTGGTTAATGATTATAGTAAATATATTTAGGCTTTTATTGATAGGTATATAATAAGGAAGTACATTTATTCTAAATATCATGTAGATCAAATGGAGTGGTGTAGGTTTAATATTAATACTCCATGGAGTCCATTAAAATTGGAATTATCTTAAGAAGTAGTTCTTGATACCACTAATACAAACCACACGGATACTCAGCTTACTTTGTCTAAACCTCAAAGATCCCGTAATACCCAGCTAAGACTAGAGGCACTTGAATGGCTTCGTTTTAATACACTTACTAGCTAATGACTAATTTTAGTCTTGTCTAAACATTCTGTTGAGATCGGGTAATGATTTTCATCTCTGGTACTCCTTTGTTTCATTTTAAATAGTTCTAGTTGTCTTTGATTAAGTACAAATAAGAGGAAACCACTAATGTTCTTCCCTGGTGTGTGAATTCAGGGATTCCGATGGAAATAGTGGTTACACAGCTTTGAGATCCATACACACTTATAAATCAGGCAATAGTATATAATTGGATTTCTTATTTTCATGCACTTACTTTTAAAGTGAACATACTACATGACATTACAGTCCTCTTAGGACTCTGGTTTCTGCCACCAAACCATTTGCTGTGATCAGTAGCCAGATTGCTTGACTTGTAGACTCCAGTCTTTGCTTACTCCTCCCACAGGTCATCCAGGAACGCCAGTCAGGAGATTTAAATCAACATTGCATTGATATCTTTCCAACAATTTACCTAACTGTGGTGACTCCTCGTTTCAGATGTGAATAGTCTGGTACTTATAGAATGTTGACCTACACAAACTATTTAAGCACTGTTATTTAAAGTATAGTTGCCATGACCATCACACGATTGAGGCATATTAAACTCTATAGTTTGAATCCTATTACCATTGTTTGAGTTGTGTTTCATGGTCTTTTTTTATACGTGTTCATCCTTTCCTTGCCTAACAACAAGAATATTTAATTCTTGATCTAGATGAATTTTTTTACAATCTCAAAAGAACATGCACACATGCATTGCATTATCCTTCGTTTCAACTTGTTTTGCCTGATTTTGTCATTGATATAGTATATTCTAATTGGGTATGCATAACATTTTTATTTACTACTAATTTGGAGCCTCACTCATTCCACTTGGAAACATCACCTTTTATCATGATATCTTATGGGCATAGAACATATAAAAATACATTTCTCAAGCCATCCTGTAATATCTGCCTTATATTCTTCCAGAACCGAACCCAATGTTGTGCATCCACCTAGGATTAAAATACTCTGCTGATTTCACATGCTGATACTTAGTTTCATTCCTTTCTGGCCTTGTTTTTCAAAACCAGTTTTTTTATTTTTTTATCTCCAATATCTAAATGGATTCCTCCAGGGACTTTATTCTTAGCTTTCTCCTTTTTTACTTAGAACTGAAGTTATTTCATATATTGGTAGATAAGGTGAGTATGCACTTATTCCTGTTACCCTCACTATCTCTTACTTGGATTGGCTCTGACAGGGAATGGAACTTTACTACCCCGTAGTCCCCTGTACATTAGATGACACCTTTGGTCCAAATGTTCATTGTCGGTTAGCATTTTTCAGAAGATATTTGTAAATTTCCAGCAATTAATCTGCCCACTGAAGTGTCAAATAGTGTGTAACACTTCAGCGGTTTCTAGAACTGAACATATTGACTGTTTGCTTATCAAAGTTTAATTTAATACTCACTAATAGTGTTTTCATAAAGGTAAATACTACAGGTTTTTGTTTACAAGTCTTTGTTTATTCATTAGCGATGATACAACATTTTGAATCACCCAGTTAATCTGCTGACTGATTAACTGAAAATTAATAATCTAAAGTAGTTGCATTAAAAGATGACAATACAAATACCAATTTTTGAAGTTGAAGATGCAAAGAGGGTAAATAATGATGAGTAGATTTACTTCACATCACAATTACGTCTAGGCCATTAGTCGCCTATTGAGCCAAATAATTTCATATCAATAGATATAACTAAGCTATTTATATTTGTTTCTTAGATGTGCATTTTAAGGATATAGAAGATATTAGAACATCTGCAGATGGTATTGACGTTTCATCTTATCATGCTCCTCTTTCCATCACCCGTAAGTTTTAATTTTTCTGCTTTCATTAGAATAATAACTATTGTAATTTGATATATTTGTGTTTCTCAGTAGATGTAGTAAATTTATTTAAGTGGGTTTTACTAACGATTTTGGAAATATCTTAAAAGTAAATACAAAGAAGGGGTGGATGTTATGAAAAAAAAAAAAAAATATTTCTCAAATGCTAATTGTATTATATTATGTTTAGCTAGTGAATGTTTAAATATTAATAAATTTAAATAATTAAGAATAATTTAGAAATTATACATGCGCGCACGGACAAACTATGGTATCCAGCATTGCTTGAGATATTTTAATAATAAAAGTATTTATGTACAATCCACAATACACTATCCACAATATTTTTCTATTTCCCATCTCATGGATAATATTCAGTTCCATGTATGAATAAAAGAATTATTCTCCATAAATGCCCCAGTGCACAATGATGGCAGCTATTAAAATCAAGATACTGATGAGATAAAAGTTACATCAGAGGTCAGAAATTTACAAGCAAATAGCCCTCAAAAAGAAATTATTAAAACTAAAAGCAAGTGTAATGACAATAGGAAAAGATCTAAATATGATAAGAAAGATATTACTATAAAGGAGATAACAAAAATAAGAAATCAAAAAAGTATATGGAAAGTACAGGAAAGACGACTGAATGAAATAATGAAATGAAAAACAGCGAGGAGCTAGTAAATATATTTAAAATGATTTTAATCTTTCGCCATAACTGATTACGATTTTGAGTGATTTGAAAAATGTATCTAAACATTTGGAGTCACATATGTAGTTTAGGAAATTGTGGGATTACATTGAAATGAAACTAGCTTATTTAAAAACAATTTTCAGGGAGCTTGTGTGTTATCCTGTCAAACAGTTCAAACCGTTGGAACCAAATTGCTTGAATTCGTTTGAAATAGTATATTTATTTATTTTGTGGCTAATTGAGTTTTGGTATGTTTTATGAATATGTTGGTATTTTAAAATAATTTTACTAAGGTTGTGGTTTGAAGCTGTTGCACCTGATAGGTTATGGATGGTGCTGTTGACTTATGGATTGCAATAGAAATGGTATCTGTCTTGATTTTTCTTTAAAGTTTTATATGTAAAACTTTTTTTATTTGCTTTACTAAACTCAAATACCCTTTTTAATTTACAGTAGTTCTAGCAAGGGTTTCTGTTTCATTGGTAGTCAAGTTGATTAAAATCGTTCCAAAAATGACGTATTAGCCTTAATGATATTAACATTTATTCTATGTTTACTAATGCTAAGAATGGTTGATTGATTTCATTAAATGGCCAGTCATAATCAAAACAAGATTTTTAAAGAATTTTTTTAATATTTGATATTGACCTCGTTTTGCTATAAAACATTAAAATTTTGTTTTGACTTCATAGTCCATTTGATCCATTTCATTATCCTCACCTGGCCGTCCTGCCTGCCTGGCCCTATGGAGGCATTTTTATTTGTCCTAAAGAATATCATGGTCTATTTGTACAAGTAGGATTGTGTAATGTACAATGGTTCTTTTCTAGAAAACTATGATGCTTTGAAGATGTAAAATACATTTTATATAATTAATTGCTTCAAGAAAGGAGAATAAATATTCCACAATTTTTTTGAAACATCTTTACTGTGGCCCCAATAAGTGCATGCAACAACCCCCCCCCCCTGCACTCACCCTTCCCAACATTATTTTGCATGTTTGTTAAAGTAAATATTAGTTTTTGTTTTTTTGTATCTCACTCAAGAAATTTGTGTTCGGATTCGGATACAATAATAAGTAGAGCAGTCAAGTTGATTGATAATTCTCTAGAATAATCAGTTATTATGGATTTAGTGTTTTTTCATTTTGACTTTCTCAGACTTTGAATTGTGAAAATATTCTCAATATACTCATGTACATCTTTATGTGCTTGAAAAACTCATTTTGACTCTTTTGAATTTGTAGCTGCCTATGCTTGGCAAAACTGGTTTAAAGGAGAATGCTATGAAAATGAGGAGCTAGATGGTAAGTATTCTAAATAAATCATTTATTTATAAATAATGCCAACATTAAGCTACTATGTCTTATTTGAAATGATCTAATCCACAGAATTAGAACAAATAATATACATAGGACAACCTAATGCTTTAGTGGCAAATGCAAGCTGCAACTGATATTATTATTAGAATTTAGAAAATGACCTTCAAGTCTTATTTTCTGTGTATCCCAGTTCTCCTCACAGCCATCTGAATTAGAAGACATCTGATAATTGCTTCTTTTTCTTTATCTTCCCTCCCTTATGCCCCTCAGTGTGGAGGTACCTCGGTCCAAGCTGAGAGGCACATTGCTGTATAGATATTTGGGGATCATATTACCTTTAGGAATCTTGTTAAATTTACAGCTTAACCAAATTTTCATCAAATGAATTCTAATTTGTGCCTTTGTATAATAAGATCAGGTTATCTACTGGTTAACAGCCAGTTTGTTTATCTATAATGAAGAGTGACTTGAATATGGTATGGACATAATAATATGATGACTCGTACTTCCACTAAACTTGTTAGGGTCTCTCCCTTAAAAGGACTTAATATTGGCTTTTCTTGGTCTGTCAAGTGAAATTATTCTTATTAAAGAAAAACAAATTGTTTGATAATTATTGATTATGACACATTCAGAGGAAGAAATCTCAAGGAATAAAACATATTTTTTTAAAACAAGTTTTATTAATGAATTTAAGTTGGTTATTTGAACTCGTCATAAACCTATTTGTTGTGCCAAAGAGAATGAAACTTATACTTTTAGCAGTGTATTGTGTTTATCAGGAATGTGAATTTGTTTAATTATTGTAAATAAATTATTTAAAAGGATGAACACTGGGGAGGTGCACCAAGTTTTTTCTGGTATTTATTAACTTTGCTCCGTTAAGATATGATATACTTTACTGAACACACTAGGTACCAATATGAATATACAATTTACAATCAAGACTTACAAAAGTGTATTTTTAATAGCGTTTATGACGTACCTAAAACACCTGTCGCCGTTGGACTTCGTACCGCATCAAGGGAAAGGGACTTTAATTCATACATGGTTAGGAAGTCAGAATACTTTCTATGATTATGAATTATATGACACCCAAGACACCGTTTCGCACTTCATCCTTACATGCCCCGTTTTAGCAGAGAGAAGAAACCACCTCCTGAAAAGTTTCAGCATTCCACAGAAATCCATGGAAAATTTGTTTGACCTTATGGACAATAATAAAATAAACTGCTTATATGATTTCATACGTAAAGGTCTTTACCTCAGAGGGAAAAAAATACAGACAATATAATAATTAAAATAAAATTAATGTTATATGTTTTTTTTCTATAGTAATTAGTGTATATAGTTTTTGTTTTTTGTTATTATTTAAAAAAAGAATTCTTTGTTTATGTTTATATGAAAAAAGGAAGAGGGTTGAACCCTTGCTATAAAATTGTTAAATTTTTATAAGCAATAAAAATATTCATTCATTCATTCATATGGTCCATTACGATATAAAAAAAAAAAAACTACATGCACAGGAGACAGGAAAAAATATTGAGGACAGTGAAGCCTTACATAACAAATAATATTATTATTAACGAATCCACAGCACCAACAGGTATAAACCCTAAATAGTGGGACAGGGAAATTTCAAAATATTGTGTTAAGTAAATGCTTGCCAAAAAAATTCCATCTTTATTCCTCAAGTGAGAGTTCCCAGGCGAAGCTGGGTAACTTAGCTAGTTAAATATAAATATAATGCAAGGTTTATTCTAATCCATAATTCAATCACTCAAGTAATTTAAACGTAGTTTATGACCGAAATAAGGATTTCCAAGCCAAATAATTAGTTCTTTATTATCTCTTTTATTTAGTAATTTTATTTTTTTCTTATGCATACTCTTTAACTGAAAAGTCTCCTCCGGGGGAGGGGGACTGATTTTTGTTCTACAAATATATTAATACCTAGTACGGCCCTAATTAATTTCTTCTTTGGGTAATTGAAATGTTATATATATATATAGACACATATATATATATATATATATATATATATATATATATATATATATATATATATATATATATATATATAGTTACGTTTTATTACAAAACCAGTAATAAACGTTGTTAATAAGAGTTCTTTTGGATTGCAAAATTAAACACACACACAAGTTTGCACGATTTATTTCACAATGCACAATACTCTTGGTTAATTATTACTACTCACAGTATTACACTGATAGTGTCACTGTTCTTCAGATTACACAGTCCAATAATTCACTCACGGTCACTGAAATTCACAAAAAGACGGCACTGCACTGTCCTTTACTTCGCGGCACTAAACTGTTACTTACAGTCACGGCACAACACTGTTCTTCTTATAAAAACACTTTACCGCACTGCACTAAGTCGCACTGGAGCACTGATGTGACCATCAAGACATCTGACCATAAACTGAACTCGGGGTACTGGCGGGTCTCATATATATGCCTGTAGAAGGGGCTAGAGGAAGAAAGGTCCAGAAGTTCCTGAAAGTCCCTAATTAGATTCTACCGGCTCCACTAGGTTGAGCTGTACAGGCTTAAATAGAGGAGAAGGATGAGGAGACCGAGGTTTTTCCAAGAAGGACTGGAAGGGACTAGTAGGGACGCCACCAATGAGCGCACTTCTTTGAACTCCTCCGCACTCCCCAATCACGCGGTTCCTTCTCTGGTGTATTTAATTTTCGCAACAATATATATATATATATATATATATATATATATACTAGCTCAGATACCCGGCTCCGCCCGGGAATTCATTTGAGGCTGAATGGTGATGGTATTTTTTAGCAGGCTTTACATTGCACAATATTTTGACATTTACCCGCCCTAGTGTTTAGGATTGATACCCGTCGTTGCCGTGGATTTGCTAATAATAGAATTATTTGTACGATAAGGCTTCACTGTCTTCAATATTTTTATATTTCCCGTCTCTTATACATGTAAATATATTGAATTTTTATTTCAGGCCTCCCTTATAATCCCCCTCCCGTTCGAACCTAAAAATGTTAATATAACTTATAATCATGGAAGAATTAATGCTAATTGACATACCGAGTTTTGTTAAGTTTGGTTCAGCCGTTAGTGCCCAATAAAATTGTTGGCTCCCGCTAAAGTTTTAACGTATAACTCATTTATACTTAGGTATACGACAAAAGTGTATATAACAAAAGTTACTCCAAATAACAAAATAAACAACTTTTGTTATGCTTATATTTGCGGAAAAACCAATAGGAAACGAAATATCGCTATTTTTAATTTCAGGCTTCCCTTATAACCCCCACTCCTGCCCGTCCATAGAAATTTTGGTATGGCTTATTATAATGAAGACCTCACTGCTAATACACATACCGAGTTTTATTTAGTTCGGTTGAGTCTTTTTTGGCAAATAATATTGTTGACTCCCGATATAATTTTTAGCGTATAACGCATTTAAACTTTGGTATACGACAAAAGTATATATAACAAAAGTTACTCTAAATAACAAAATAAACAACTTTTGTAATGTGCATATTTGCCGAAAAACCAATAGAAAACGAAATATCGCTATTTTTAATTTCAGGCTTCCCTTATAACCCCCACTCCTGTTCGTCTCAGAGAAAATTAATATAGCCTAAAGTCTAAGTTGGATTAGTAGTAATATACATACCAAGTTTCATAAAATTCGGTTCAGCCGTTTATGCCTGAAAAGGTAAACAAACAAACAAACAAACAAACATACACGAAAGAAACAAAATGCAGTTATGGTGTCTATGACATGTGAAACGAAAAGTTATCATGAAATTTCGCGAAAAAAATCAATGTACAGACAGAGGTTACAATTTTATATATATATAGATAATATATATATATATATATATATATATATATATATATATATATATATATATATATATATATATATATATATAATTACACTTTGAATTAGTTTCTGAAGTTAAAGCAATTACTTAGTAAGTTTTATTCTGGCCAACTTGAGAAAGTGTATGAGGACCAAACCCAACGATACCCAGCACGGGTTTAATAATAAGTAAATTTTGCAACAAGACAACAAAAGACCCTGCACATCCAAGATTAATACAGCATAAATCAGTGAGTTGACATTTGATCTTCATCCTCATTCAGCCTATAGTCCAGATCTTGTACTCTTGTGTTATTACCTGTTCTGGTCCCAGTACTGGTACTGGTACTGTAATGACATCAAACATGTGGCACAAAGGTAGTTTCAACTAATAGGAAATGATGTTTTACATTTCAAAGAGTAGTTGTCTGTTAATCCAAAGTATGTTAACTAAAATAAAATAATTAATGACAGACTTTCGAACCATACTGTTATCAAAAGACAACTATAACTTAATCTAATAACTAAATAATCTATAGAGGAAAGTCTTGGTCTAACAGATTAAACTAAATTAGGCATGATTGGAATATTCAATACATATTTCATGTATTTGATTAAATTTCATTATTTTAGAGGAGGTACATTGGGAGGAACCAGAAGTTTTGTTAAGGTGTGAAGATCCTTCTGAGGGTAAATATTTCTTATGCTTTAAATAATCTATGTTGTGTGTAATTATTATCTATTCTCAGGTATAACATTAATTATTATCATCATTTATCATTTCACAACACTGCATACATTTTTAGGTTCATTAGGTTTTAATTTCTTTAGGGTTCTCACTGAACTTATAGCAGTAGGACAAAGCTAGTGTTAGACAAAAGTTATATTTTAGATACTTATATTAGCTAATGCCTTTGTTGTTAGCTAGTCTTGGCATCATAAAAAAAGGAGGAAATCACAGCAGATCCTTAATTCAATTTCTATTGTGAGATTTCATGAATCTTAGGAGTTTACTGCTAACGAGAATAGGAACTAGGCTTAACCAGTTGCTATATCAATAGTCTTTGATCAGTATGTATACAATCTCATTAATTCATGGTTCCACATCTTACTAACTCTAACTCGTAGAATGAAAATTTGCTAATAACCCCCTCCCCCACCCAAAAATAATTAATACTTGATAGTGACCAGGAATTCTCTTTAACTTGTGCCTCTGGGCTGAAGGCTAAAGAAATAAGTGTGCTTATTGATATTCAAATATTGTGAAGAAGCAGGGAAGATAATATGACACACCTAGACATGAACAGCACTAAACTCGTTTATAGAAACATCAGTTTTATTCTATGACCTTCAGCCTAAACCATGAGTTAAATAAATAACCCGTAAGAGTAAGAGTCATGGGTTCAATTCTCGTGTGGAAAACAGAGATTTATTTAGTGTCAAACTCATTAAATAAAATCATTAGTCACCCTGGCTAGAAAAGTCCTAATTAGCCTTAGTAGCATAGTAGACATTATTTTTTTTATTTATTTATTTGTAGCTTCGCAGCTGTGGCGATGTTGCTCGGGGAAAAAAAAACTGTACAAAATTAAAAACAACAAAAAAACCAAAAAAAAAACCAAACGAAACAAAATTAATTTAAACGAAACATAAAACAACATAACAGAAATGTAACATGAAAAATAGAAAAGTAACACAAAACAGAAATGGAACACAAAAACAGGAATGGAACAGAAAACAGTTTACTTTATTGTTAAGAAAACAACTTTACTTTATTGTTAAGAAAACAACTTTAAAGTTACTTACAAAAGTAAAGTTTTTTTTTACTTTATGAGTCAAATCTTCAAAATTTGTGGTTAAAGGTGTTATAGAATTAGTTGTTATAAAATAAATTCCTAGAGCCCACATGGGTTCGAATCTATGACTAGGTTTACCCATTGCATTAATGTTTTAACAATATTTAAGGAAATGAGCCATTCTATTGTATATCTACAAAACTCCATTCAACCAGGGCATATTTAATTTTTTTTAAAATGACAGTTGTATTTAAGATTCCCAACATGATAGAAGAATATCTAACAGCAGTTGATCATAAAAGGTATTATTGATGTTTCTGGCATAATTTTGGGTTTTACTTTTGTTTCTTTTATTGTTAAAGTTGTAGACAGAATAAAAAAATTGGGTATCACATTCAATGATCTTTTATTGAGGTTATTCTCATGGTGCAATTTTTGAAAAAAATCCTCATATGTCCATTGCTCGCCACTACCTAGGTGAAAATCAAGTTTGTTAACTGTTAAACAGGTCCTGAAATAGGTCTGGGGTTGGAGGATTGAGAGTTTAAAGGGGGGAAAGTGAAAGTTTGAAGGTTATGGGAGGGCTGGGGTCAAAAAATTGTATTTATCCAGTCTTTGTTGAAAATTTAAAATTTGTACAAATGTTGTATAAACTTTTTCTCTATCTCGAATGTTAACTAAGATATTTGCATTCTTTAGATTCCACCCCTCAGTAAACCCCCTCTCCTACTCATTATATAAATAATATGCTGATATATCATGAAATGTTTTAATCCAAGTTTAAATACAAAATATTTTTTGGGTTGAACTTTTAGTATGAGAGATATATTGAAGCAAATTTGTTGGGTGTTATATCAGCATTTAAGATTTTTTATTGTAAATACATGATTCTTATTTGATCAATACCAAACTCGATATTTAAATGTTTTATGTAAAACTAAAGATCAAGTCCATTATCAGCTGTGGGACCAAAAATTGAAATATATTTCCATTATTATTAGTCAGATGTATGAAATTTTTGGGCTCTAATTTCACATCTTTTTTACATAGAATTATTATGACATGAGAAATGGAGAATAGATGGTGGGAAATCTATTTTGTCCAACAAGTGGGATAACTGCTACGTTTACACAGCCCCTGCGTGATGGACTTTTGAGGATGTATAATGATCACAAAGTCTAATTTGTGTATCATATATTCAAACATATTTATTGATAAACAATATTTTTCAGGTCGTACTATTGGAAAACTGTACATCTGCCACCATTGTAGTTTTGAGTGGGATGATTTCAGCATTTTAAAGAGCCACATAAAAACAGTACATTTACCTTTCTTCAAAAAAGAAATGACTGTTGAAACTGAACTTCTGGACCCAAGGGAGAAGGCAAAATCATGCGAATCTGATCCTGCAGAGTCACTCAAAAAAGAACTACCCAATGAAAATGTCAAAGACACATCGGCATCATTTAATCCTCCATCAGCCCCACTTGCTGACTCGACATGTATTAACCATACTGGAAAAAAGAAGAGGAAGAAGTGTGTTGAGTGTCCACATTGTGATTTTAGATGTGCCAAGCCAAAAACATTAAGCAAACATATTTTGTTGAAGCATAAAGATGCAAAACCACATGAATGTACTTTTTGTCAGTTCAGTTCATTTTATCCGAAGGTATTGAAGAGGCACATTAGATCAAAGCATCCTTTTGTTAAGCCTTATACTTGCTCTCAATGTGTCTATACGTCTTATGAAGAAAGTGACTTGAAGGTCCATATTATAAATGAGCATACTGATAAATTACTTCATAATTGTCCACACTGTGGTTATGTTTCTAGTCAATGTAGTGCATTGATGGCGCATATAAAAGGGAAGCATCCGGCTGAAAATTTATCCCAATGCCCCCACTGTAATAAAAGAACTTTTGACTCTCTGTATACAGAAGAGTTGAAGACAATAGAAAGAAATGTTTTACCAAACTGTAATAATTTAAATAGTTCTGAAATGTTAAAACCTCCACGAGCTCCAAGTAAGATACACCAGTGCCCTGAGTGTGAATATAATACACCCCAGCTTGCTCATCTGAAACGGCATATAATATCCAACCATACTTTCGAGAGACCATATCAGTGCCTTCACTGTGCTTACAGCACTGCTCGCTCGGACCACCTCAGGAAGCATGTGATCAATAAGCATGCTCATGAAAACACATTTCACTGTACCCATTGCACTTTCACATCACCCCATGCGACTGATTTGAAACTCCACATCAAGCTTACTCATGCAGATAGTGACAGTGCTTTTATTAGCTTCAACTGCTATATTAACACCCTCCAGCAGGCTATAGACAAGTGTTACAAATGCCCCCAATGTACATACATTACTCAAAGGCAGGACAACCTTAAAAGGCATCTAATTACCCAGCATACTGTCACAAAATGCTTCCAGTGTGCATTCTGTTGTTTTCAAACTTATAGATTTGATAAGCTACAGAATCATGTCAAAGCTCGACATTCAAGTATAAATTTTCTCAATTCACAATTTGGCAGTGTACAGCAGTTATATACCAGTCAAATTAGTCCAGAAACCACATTATAAATTCAGTAGTTCCTTTACAATTCATATTTAGTTCTTTTTTTGAAATATTCATAAACCTAAACTAATTTATTTGTAGGTATTTGTTTTTTAAGAACTTTCCATTGCGCTTTGTTTTTTTTTCTATTCTTTCTCTTATGTTTACACTATTTATTAAGTGTTATATTTTTAGAGACTTATTATTTCTTAAATATCTTTAATTTATAAGTGATTAAAAATCGAAATTTATACAAAAATGAATTCAAAGATAAAGAAAGCAATTATTACTTTTTCCATTCCTTTTTAAATGGGTTTTACTTTTTAAAGTTTTCAAAAATTTGTATCAAATGTATTTATGTTAAAATTTCTATTTCAATGGAAATAAAAATGTGCAATCCTATTGTATTTTTTATAAGTATTAATTACTTTAATTGTTGATTCTCAGAATATTTTTGGTAGAGCCAGGTTCACCAGTTCATCAGATCTTTGAGATAAAGCGCAATTATTTTTTTTTGTTACCCAAATTCTTCAAATGTCTGTGTTGTGGGAAACCTGTTAAAGCCCAGGAAACAAGCTAAATGCCTGCCACCACTTAGTTCTGGTAAGATAGGTTGAAGCCTAGGTCAAAGTTGTTCTACCACCCAAACATTGATGTATAAAACAATTTGATTCTCTAAACATTTATTCCCTGCCTACCGAATATGAATCTCTCATCTGCTCCAAACTCTTTTATGACCTAGTACATTATTACCACCTTGGGCACTCCATTGAAATGAGGCTCAGACAGAGTTTGCCAAATGTATCCTCTTTTCATGCTGAGGTCCTTTTTTCCATTGAAACACTGTATGTCTTCAGTTCTCAGAATCAGTGAATTTTCAAAAGCACCTCCATTAATCCTACCCATACCTATGTACTGGTTTAGTTTCTCCAACCAATCCCCTTCTTCAACATCTAACCCCACCTCCCGGCCAAGACAGATACCATCATTTTCTCTTTTCCGAAACTTGACTGTGTTTCAAGTGGTTTATGCCTCAAGCCATTGCTCTCGTCGCCATGGTCACTTTCATCTCCAAAGCTATAGCAACGGCTGCCTTGGGGACAAAAGTGAGCTTTGAGAAATTTTATCGTGGTTGAATATATATTTTGTAATTGATCAGTTCAGAAATTACATTTCAACTAGGACCCAGAATTAACCAACTTGTAATGTTCTTTTCAAGTGTGGAAGGGGTTAGTTAAATACACTGTGAGAAGTGAAATTCCAAAATAATATAATTAGGTCAAAGTTTACACAATACTTATTTGAATGGACCTTACCTTTTCTTGTGAGAGTTTTCACCAACATCTGCCCAGGAATGCAGCGTTTGAATATTTGTTAATCCCTCCCAAGTAAATTCTGGCTCATCGGTCCATAATATACTCTCCAGAAAATGTCTATTCTCAATATCCATATGCAATAGAAAACGACAGAATGTTATTTTTCATGAAGCATCACCACAATGGGAATAAGGAAGGGAAAAGGAGGATCTTAAGTATTTATTGCCTGTTTCTTCGAAGTACTTTTTTGTAAAAAAACGTTTTTAAACATGAATTTGAAGCAAAAATAATTAGAAATAATAAAAAAAAAAAGTTAGTTTGTGATATTTAGCAAATTTTTTTGTAAAAGTATTTGTAAATAAAAATATACGATTATTAAAGAGAATTTAATGCCCTTCAAAATGACAGTCAGAAAATATCCATTAGCAATAATTTATCTGCTGCAGCTGAATTTATGCAATAAAACATTAGTACATTGAAAAATCACAAAAATCGATTTTTCTCCAAACCTGTTAAGATTAGGAACAACATCATATGGTCGATTCTGATCCTTTTGATGAGTAGAAACACCTGTAGAAGTTTGTCTACTTACCAAACACCTTGTATTCCACTTCATTTCCGGCTTTTACAGCTGACAGGCCACACTTTACGGGCTTCAATTTTGTCTTGTAATTCAGTTGGAAGTATTGTCTATAATGACTAGAGCAATATATTATTACTTAGTTCTACGTTCTATCATGAACTAATTTCTATATATTGTGATAAGTTGTAAATTATTTATATTTATTATATACAAAAATTTTTATAAACTTTTATTTGCACTTGCGGAGCTGTCTAATATCTTATTTCTTCTTTAGATTTGGGAGTAGATACACGTTTGAACACATTATGTTTGCTGTATGTTATGTTCAGTGGCCAGAAGTTTTGACTGAAGCCAAATGCTCAAACCTTTTTAATTTCATTTTTAAACTTTGTGCACCTAAATAATCTCTTCTTTTGGCGCACATACTCCACTCTATTAAATAATGCTTTAGACCAGCCATACTCAAAGTGTGCTCCACGGAACTCTAGGGCTCCACAAAACCTCTGTGGGGTTCCGCAAAAATTTTAAAAAATATTCAAAACTCCTCTCTCTCCGTTCGACTGTTTCACGAGATACGTGGGGTCGGGTGACTCTTTGACTTGACTTATCAGAGGCACAGATAATTTAGTCCCGCCACAGTACAATCGTACTATGCTGCCGCCGATAGGTAACTACTTTTGTGCGTGCAGATCCTTTGGTAAAAACCGCCTCTGAGATATGCGCTATACTTGTGAACAAGCGACTTTCAGCTGTAACGCTCGCAAAGTCGACAATTGTTCGCACTGCAAATTTGTATTTCTATTTTAATTTCGGTTTATTTATTTATCAAAGGCGTCGACTCGAGTATCGTTTAGAATGCTCGAGGCTAGGACTATAAAAGCGATCACATATGTCCAACGAGATGTATGATTTTTTTTTAGGAATGGTAGTAGACACAAGTATGGAGTCACTGTTAAAAACGCCTAGCAGAATCCGTAATGAATATCTAATGATTGCCAAAATGGGCCTGAATGTTCTTCCGTTCCCACCAACGTACTTGTGTGAAACAGGATTCTCTACCTGTGTACCCAAGTCAACAACAATAAATTGCAAACAAAATACCACAAAAGTCCGTCACGCAGGGGCTGCGTAAACTAAGCAGATTTCCCACGTGAACTTATAGAGTAGATAAATCTGCCCAATAACAACTGTAGTAGTAAGGTATCTCTTAACCTATTCAAGAGGGACGAATAGTTACGGAAACGGCCGCCAGAGCTCTCGGCGGAAAGTCCCGAACATAGCCAACTCCCGCCGACCACAGGCAGAATACAAATGCAAATATCTCGGTTAATATTCAAGATAGAGAATAAATGTATATAACAATATTTATAGTAAATTTAATTTGCAATAAGATTGATTCTGTACAATTTTTCGATCCGACGTATAGTACCAGAGATATTTTGAATTTTCGAAAATCCTCCCCTCTAAACCCCCCCCCCCTCCCACTGGTCCGATTTCAGCCGTTAACGAACTTGATCTTTCTTTTTACATAAAACGACTAAATATCGAGTTTGGTACCGATTAAACAAAAATTGCGACCGCTAGAGCGGTAACAGACAAATATATATACAGTTTTGAACGAACTTCATTTTCGCCATCTACTAGGTAGGATCGATGGACATTTGAAGAAAAATTTCGAAAATTCCGTCATGAGTACAACCTCAATAGCTGATTTCCCTTAAGGGAAATCTGCTAATAGATTGAACGCCGAATCTGTAATGAGACCAACTCTCTTCTATCAAACCTGATATCAACCAATTGAAAAATATAAAACAGTACCTCCTATTAGATTTTTTAAAATTTTTATCTCTTCTATTAATATATTTGTTATATAATAATAATAAGGGGCTCAGGTTAGCCATGCGAGTTAAAGCGTTGATCTTTATCTCACATGGTAAACCTAGAGTGGCGAGTTCGATTCTTGCCTGGGCAAAGGAAATTATTTAGTGACGAAATTCATTAAATAACGTCCTAAAATCCCACCCTGGCTAGAAAAGGGTGGTAACCTGTAGATAACCCGTCCCGATTAGCCTAAGTTGCAAAAAGTGGACGTTAATAAATAATAATAATAATAATAATAATAACTGTTACATTGTAGAAGTATTATGCTTATTAATAAACAATGCACATTTTTGTATATTTCGTATATTTGTAGTATTTAACTTTCTAAAAGGGGTCCGTCGCCATAAAAGTTTGAGAACTGCTGCATTAGTCAGTAAGATTATCTTAGTCCAAAGTTTGAGTAATATAGTTTCTACAAAAATTTCTTTCATTGGGCAAAAGAAGCAGAAGCTTCTATCATAACAAATATATCAGCTACCTCTCCCTTATCTACCCCCCCCCCCTCTAATGAAATATTTAATACATGATTACATACTGCCTTAAATATTGAACTCTGAATTTTTCAGCCCCCCTATTTCTTGGGTATCATGCTCGGCGGCACAGGTTAGCCCTTTGTTTTAAGGCGCTCTTGTATTTCTCTGAGCCCAAGGCTGGGTTATTCCATTAGTTAGGGACTTTATTTGTTGTCAGATTAGTAAATAAAATCCATAGCCCCACCTTATTATATTATACAGAAGAGAGGGGATGTATATATAAGACTTTATAACCTGGCGAGAGTTCATATTCATAAAATAATTCTATTCATTATCTCACGTACCGCCACATAACTTGAAAGGTTCAATGTCTAGGCCTCAGAGTTTCTTCTATATATTCATTTTTTATCAGATTTTCCTTTCTTCAAATGTCCATCGATCCTACCCAGGAGATGACGAACATGAGGTCCGTTCAAAATTATATATATATATATATATATATATATATATATATATATATATATATATATATATATATATTAGCAGATTTCACTTAAGGGAAATCAGCTATTGAGGTCGTACTCATGACGCGATTTTCGAAAAATGTCTTCAAATGTCCATTGATCCTACCCAGGAGATGATGAAAATGAGGTCTGTTCAAAACTATATATATGTCTGTTAACACTCTAGCGGTCGCAAGTTTTGTTTAATCGTCACCAAACTCGGTATTTAAAAAGAAAGATCAAGTGCGTTAATGGCTGAAATCGAACCAGTGGGAGGGGGAATTTTGAAAATGCAAATTATCTCGGCAAAAGCTAGTTCATTTCTTCATTATCTTTAATATTAACCATATTTTCCATCCGAAGATCACAAATTCAAAGAACATAAAATTACTTACATTATTAGATCTTTCATTATTATTCAATTTTCTTTTCAGAATGTCAAAAATGCATAAGCATTTAGCCGTCATCACTTATGATATTACTTTGTGACTGACTTACTAAATGTCTCATATAAATTGAATATTTAAATTTCATTTTACATAGGCTTTTACAATGGGAGAAATCGAAATTGGATGGCGAGGTGAAAGGGGCAGTGTGTTGCTCCAGCGCTTAGGAAATCTGCTTAGTTTACGCAGCTCCGCCTGACGTTTTTTTTTTTACTTTTTTTTCTGTACCAAATTAAAAAAAAAAAAACAAATAAAAACTTTTGAAGGCTTGAGAGCTAATGCTCCACTTAGAAAGCCATAATGGGTTTGGAACGAGGTGGGTGAGGCTAATTCGTGAGTCTGAGGGATTATCCCGTCGCGGTGAACCAGAAGCTAATATGGTTGCGGTCATTGATCCACTTCTATAATACAAGAGACAGGGAGAGTTTCCAGAAGAAGCCAATAACCAGAGGTAGACAAAAGCTGACAAAGAGGAAAAGGTGTATTTTTAACCTTTTGACTCCCGAGGAACAAGGTTAACGGAAGGATCCACTGCCTCTTTGAGAGGAATATTCCCTACAAACTACTAATAACCTTTATTGAGGCCGGAATGGCCGCCTGCCAGCTTACATAATTACATTAATTAAAGCTACCACTAAGCCTATCTCAAGAATTGGCTGGTTTTTATCCGTGAAAAGTATTGATATCTTATTACATATCTAGAAAGAGGAATTATTTTTTTAAAAAAAATATTCATATATAGATATATTTCTTTTAATTTTCGTTTGTCATAATTACAATATTTAAAACGATTAATTATAAGTAACTTTAAAGTATGTCTGCGATCTTAACTTAAAAATGCCACATATTATTGTCATAAATAATTAGAAGCTTTTTTCCTTGAAAGTTTGACCTTTTTAATTTTTTGAGTACTTATGTAGCATGTGAATGTATTTACCTTTACTTCTTTTCTAGTTCATTTATTTACTTACTAAATCCTACGATTAAGTTTTACAATGGTTAGTCTATCTCCAGGTCTTAGCTGGATTTTGTTAAGGGGCGGCACATATGCATGTGAAGAAACCCGCGTATCTGCTCTTATAGGAAATACTCAGTGTGCTAATAGGAAAGATCAGTGTCAGCGAAGGGTACGACAACAAACACAAGTGTATCGAACACTGAAAGACATGATCAAAGATATGGTCCGTGACGTGCACGGGAAATATTTATGTGAGAAAGGAAGGCGAGAGAAAACTCACTTAAACTGATTTAGAGGAGCCCTTTGCGGGAGAAGGCTCCATTACCAAAATAATAAAAACACAAAAAAATGGTTGTGCATTTTCGACATATCTGAAAAGAAAATTGAATAATAATGAAAAATCTAATGATGTTAGTAATTTTATGTTCTTTGAATTTCTGATTAGGAGAATATGAAACTTAAATTACAGGCACTATTAGATCAATTGGCTTCACGAAAGCCCGTCACGCAGGAACTGCGTTAACTAAGGAGATTTCCAATTTGCCTCACGTATTTGCATTTATCTCAAGACGTAAAAGTTCAATGAGAACAAGCTTTGTTATTTAGGCTTCAAATAAAAATCTTCATAATATAACAGTTTAATGTTTATATGGCATGAGTAGTGTTTTAAGGTTTAAACACTAACCTAACTAAATAGCTGTTAACTCAATGATGACAAGATTATAACTGCTCTTTATTAATGGCTGATTACGTAACCTCACCAAAGAGGATATCAATTTTATTACAAAGAGATCGTATAGCAAGTAGGAAGGGGGGGGGGGTTACTGAAGGCCTGAAACTAAAAAATACAAATATCTAGGTTAGTATTAAAGACAATGAAAAAAATGTATATACAACATTTATAGAATATTACATTTGCAATAGGATTGGTTCTAAACTATTTTTCGGTACGACACATAATAACAGAGATATTAATAATTTTCCTAATTCCTCCCCTCTAAACTCCCTCCCCCTAAAGTAAAATTTATCGGGTGGGCTTATTTAAAATTACTGCCCCTTGTAGATAGTTATTTCAGAACATAGCCAAAAAGTATTTGTTTTTTACAACTCCATAAAGAGATTTATAAAAACAATATTTTTTTAGACCGTTTAAAATGGGAAGTCGATCACTATAACACAGACGCAGCAGTCATTTTTTTTTGTTGAAAATAATATACTTTTTCTCAACAATTGATGATATTGAAAAATATAGCACGAACGACTTGGGCGCATTCACTAATGGTTTCTAAACGAGAAAGGCGAATGTCGAAACTCGTCTTAAAAATAAACAAGAATTTTAGATGGGAAAATGAATGTTCTGTATATTTCTAAGAGGAGGTTTTACTCTTACATATGACAGTGATAAATGCCCCATAAGGCGAGCACGAAGGGACTTCACTATTTAATCCTCATACATGCTATATATTTTCCGACACTGAATTTTTTTTTTTTTAAAGTTAGGCCTCAAAATAAGAAAATTTATTGGGCAGGGACTCCATCTCATTGAAACGAGCCTTATCCACGACGAACTTCTATCCTGTAGAGGCATTAATTTTAGCATTGAGGTCCTACTCAAGACGTGATTTTCGAAAAATTTCATCAAATGTCTATGCCAATGGCTGAAATCGGGCTAGTGGGAGAGGGGGGGGTTGGTTTAGAGGGGGTATTTTTGAAAATTAGAAATATCTCCGTTATTATACGTCAGATAAAAAACTTGTATGGAACCAATCTTATTGCAAATTAAGTGTACTATAAAAATTGTTTTATAAATTTATTCTCTATCTTGAATATTAACCGAGATATTTGGATTTTTCAGCCTCCAGTAAACCCCCACTTCTACTCATGTTACATAAACAATACTCTGTTATATAATAAACCACATTATTCGAAGCTTAATTGCCAAATATTGTTTTGAAGAGACCTTTATTATACGAGATACATGCAAATATGTTCTGGTGACCCCCGTCTTAAGTCCTTTGACTATTAAAATTTATTGATTGGGATAAAAATTATTCTGACTCATTATAAATTACAGTACTAGATATACTAAATAGTTTTCAATAAAATTAATATGTTATATTCTGATATATTTCAGTGATAGTTTTACTTTCCGGTGAGATTGGCAGACCTGTTCGTTTACATTTTAGACGGTTCCCGTCGGGAGTTTGTTAAAATTGACTGAAAGATTTCTAATTGCCGTTTGTATTTATTCATTTAATATTGACGGTGGTGTTGTGTTACCAGTATGTAGATTTAACTATTGTTAAGCTTCACGAGGGAAATCTGCTTCGTTTACGCAGCCCCTGAGTGACGGACTTTTTAGTTTTCGGCCTTCATTAAACCCCCACTCCTTCTCATGTCATATTAACAGTAAGGTGTTATATTATGAAGAAAGTTATTTGAAGCCTAAATACCAAATATTGTTCTCATTGAACTTTTGCGTTATCAGGTAAATGCAAATACGTGACGTACGTGGGAAATCTGCATAGTTTATGGAGCCCCTGCGTGACCGAAATTAATTTGATCGTTGCCAAACTCGATATTCCACTATTTCATGTAAAACCTAATAAAAATAAATAATTGTTATAGAACCATGTGGAGTAGGGCTTATTGTAATTAGGTGACATTTTAAGTCATGCTTACTTCGGCCTCTTAATACGGGAGAAACAGAAAATAAAATTTTGAATAAAGTAGGAAGAGACTAGTGTGGCATTGCCTGAAACCAGGTGGGAAATTTGCTGCGTTTACGCATCACCTGCGTGACCGACTTTAATCTTATTGATGTTTTTCCTCAACTAAAACTTTGGTATTAATCGTATGGTGTGTGTTGTCTACACAACTGGCATATTAGCAGATTTCCCCCAAGGGAAATTAGCTATTGAGATCGTACTCATGACGCGATTTTCGAAAAATTTCTTCAAATGTCCATCGATCCTACACAGTAGATGACAAAAATGAGGTCCGTTCAAAATTATATATATATATATATATATATATATATATATATCTATCTATATATATATATATATATATTTGTCTGTTAACATTATAGCGGTCGCAATTTTTAATTAATCGCCACCAAACTCGGTATTTAATCGTTTTAGGTAAAAAGGAAGATCAAGTTCGTTAACGGCTGAAATCGGACCAGTGGGAGGGGGGGTTTAGAGGGGGGATTTCCGAAAATTAGAAATATCTCCGTTACTATACGTCGGATCGAAATATTGTATAGAATCAATCTTTTTGCAAACTA
Organism: Riptortus pedestris; assembly: GCA_019009955.1. Classification (NCBI taxonomy): domain Eukaryota; kingdom Metazoa; phylum Arthropoda; class Insecta; order Hemiptera; family Alydidae; genus Riptortus; species Riptortus pedestris. The sequence goes on from CM032229.1 coordinate 83,697,562, forward strand.
CATTTACTATAATTATTGTTATATACATTTATTCTCTATCTTGAATATTAACCGAGATATTGGCATTTTTCAGTTTTCAGCCATCAGCAAACCGCCACTTCTACTCATGTTACATAAACAATACTCAGCTACATAATAAAGCACATTATTCGAAGTTTAAATACCAAAAATTGTATTCAAGAGACCTTTATTATACGAGATACATGCAAATATGTCCCAGTGACCCCCCCCCCCCGTCTTAAGGTTTTGGACTACTAAAATTTGATTGATTGAGATAACAATTATTCTGACTTATTATTAATTACAGTACTAGATATAGTAAATTATTCTCAATAAAATTAATATGTTATATTCTGATATATTTCAGTAATTGTTTTTCTTTCCGGTGTGAAGCGGGCAGACCCGTTTGTTTACATTTCTAACCTAACGCTTCCTGTCGGCAGGTTATTGAAATTGGATGAAACATTTCTTATTTCCGTTTGTATTTATTCACATTGGTGTTGTGTTACCAGTACGTAGATTTATCTATTGTATAACTTCACGTGGGAAATCTGCTTAGTTTACGCAGCCCCTGCGTGACGTACTTTTTTTTTGAATAAGTAGCTTTTAGTAAGTTTGATAGAATTCAGTGTAAGGAGTCACTGGTATGACTCTTCCTGCTAATGCTTTTGCATATCATTTTCTGTCTGTCCGTTTATACTGGAAACTGAAAAAGAAGCTTTTTTAGGTGCAGCTATTCTAAATTATGCCATATCTCACAGGTAGGGATCATACTGCCTATTTTAGGTAAATGAATTTTTTATGAGTCATCCAAGAGCATTCTTGGGTATGATATACAATACATTTGGAGCTCCCTAAATTGTTGCTGTATTTGCCTGTAGTCCCTTATTTTTTTTCCTGGGAGACTTTAATAACATTTATATCTGTTCATGCAGTGGACTTCTTGCCCAATAAAATATTGACAGCTGGCATATTTTTTATAGACTTCTAAAGCCTAGAGAGAGCTTTCTCGTCTATTCAGAACAGGATAATTAATCAATACCTATCAATTGTTCATACTTTTTAATATTGATATCAGTCTAAATCATGCTTTTGCCAAAAAATGGAGACTATTATTTAGGAGATTCGTCGGTTCTTTAAGTTGCTTATTTGACATCCTTTTATTTACTAGTGTCAGCTGATAATAAAAATGTGGACAATATGGACAAATTGTGCAACTTATTTACTCCAACAATGACTAGCAAAATAAATTAAATGGGCCTTGTTGGATTTAATGGGCACAAAAAGCATGATAAATCTCTGTCCTTCAATTAATATTACAAATACAATTATACAAATTATTTTAAGGCAGTCGTTAAAAGTTCCTCTTAATTAAAAGTTGCTGGGAATTCAGATTCTTCTATGGACAAAGCGGGAGAGCGAAGTAGAGCACTGAAAAGAAACTTGAAAATTAACAGAAAACTTTTGTCCGGCGTTTCCTGTGGACTACAAGTCTAATATCTTTCGTTTTTCGCAGTTCTACTGTTTTATCGTTGTCCAATTTAGTTTTATTTTTTCTCTGAGGTTTTTTATTTTGTCCTTTCCTTTTTTTTTATTTATTCTTAAGAAAATATTCAGAGATGAATCTGAATGTTTTTTCTTTTTAATTTAGTTTTAAAATTTTAATCTAAACAATACAAATGATCCATAGAAAACCCCATGCTATACTAGATGACATATTCATTCTCTAATAATAATAATTCCATGTATGTGTAACTGCATTTTAATTAAGTACATTTAATTATGAGTTGCAGTAATTCCTCGGGTAGCATTAAGGAGTATTCAGAAATATTTATTTACTAGAAAAAATCACATACTCATATGAAGTATAAGCTGGGAATTCGATGGTTAATGATATTGACTTTAACTGTGGATAGGATGGAGAGGGGGGTATTGATTCGAATAGTAGTAACTCAATGTTCAAGTTGGAGAAAATCGTGTAGAATAATTTTAGGGCATAATCAAGAAGGACATTTAACATTTTTCCGTATGATAATGGAGATGTTAATGACTCTTTTACTTTTACCACTCTTTAAATACCCAATAGTGCTCATCTATTAACTAATTTGATATTTAGGTTAACTTGAAATATTAATGACTCAAAACCCTTGTAAGTTCTTTCCTTTTTACTTCCTTGTATGAAGAAAAGAAAGTATTGTAATTCTTAAAACTTAAGATTAATAAATTATGTTCATGACCTTTTTCAATCCAATGTATTGATAGGGAGTCAGCGTATACCACATTCAAAAGAAATGCAACCAAACATTTTGTTTATTTAATTTAATGGGAGTACAAGGAAGTCATGTTTTTTTGTTCTGAGAAACTGTTTTAAATGTGATATTCCTACGTTATGTAACCTATTAATCATAAAATTTGTTCTTTTTACCAAATGGCTTTTTTTTCTTTTTTTTAAATATCATTATTCTTAGAAATACTGTACTTAACTTTTTTTCTTCTCATTCACTAATTATTTATTTTAATATTTTTTTTCGCTCATTTTCCGTCATCTAGTACAGCTAAGCCGTAATTGTTGAGGCCCTTGATTTGTAATGTAAGAATTATTTATTAGCTGTACTTAATAGAGAAAATGGCCTGTATATACAAAGTTGGAACATTTAATTTTTCTTTTCTTTTTGGAAAAAAAAAGAAATATACTAAAATATGTGCAGCGGCTATGACAGGAATGAAGAAATAAACAATATTACTAAACAAAATTGGAACCCTTCGTTTTGTGTTGTGCAACATAAAGGATGGATCGTATGGTTACCTTGTTTGTGATGTATCTGCCTTATCTAACCAAATCCCTTTAACAAAATGAGCCTACATTTGAATTTCTAATACACATCTCTCCGAGGGTAGCCTAGAAATTATTTGAGTCCTACGGCTCCCGGCTTCCATAGAGCCTCAATTTAATGAAATTGATTCCCAGGTTTACCCACAATAAATCCAAAGATAATTCTAATAGATGTTGATTTATATAGAAGTAAACTTTTTGTAAATTCAACAAACACTCTACGTGAATTACAAACTTCACAGGGGCGCGCAAACGCGCAACCGCTGGGGCTGCGTAACCTAATAGGATTTCCCAAGTGCTGGTATGACTCACTTGTAATCTAATCTTACCACATATTCTCTATTTTTATGTAAAAAACTGATGAGTAGTAAGGGGGGGGGGCGGTTACTGAAGACAGAATACAAGAAAGTATGAATAACTCGCTTAATACATGAGTTTCGAAAAAATAAAAATTATAGAATATCAATAGTTTAACAAGATTGGTTCTATTACATTTTACGATGCGACTCGTAATAACGGAGATATTTTGAATTTTCGAACGCACCCCCCCCCCTCTAAACCCCCACCATTCTAGGTCCGATTTCTGCCTATTACAATTTGATCTTTAGTCTGTACTGAAACAGTTAAATATTGAGTATGTTAGAGATCAAATTTTCAAGTAAAAAATGAATTAATGTTAATGAATGACGTTATCATCACAATGTGTTTGCGTTTATCCCAAAGTAAAAGCTCAGTGAAAACCATATTTGGTATTTAACCTCGGAATGAAATGAGTTCATCCTTTAACACCTGATTGTTAATATGACATGAGTACGAGTGGGGTTTATTAATGGCCAAAAATTAAAATATGAAAATACCTTGGTTCATATTCAATATAGAAAAACATTTTCCATAACATTATTTATAGAACATTACAGTTGCAATAAGATTGATTCTAAACAATATTTAGTATTTACACTTGGTATAAGACGTTTCGCGGTATAGTCTCTTTTTTTAAATTTCGATGACTGAAAGTGGGGGGGGGGGAGTTTACTGAAGGCTAAAAACTAAAAAAATGCAAATATCTCGGTTAATAATCAAGATAATTAAAAATAGTCAATAACAAAATTTATAGAACATTAAATTTGTTTGTGAATATATATATATAGTTTTGAACGGAATTTATTTTCGTTATCTCCTGCATAGGATCTATGGAAATTTGAGGCCATTTTTCGTAAATCGTGCCATGAGTACTACCTGAAGAGCTGATTTCTCTTACCAGTAGTCTGCTAAATAACATGTACGTCAACGGTCATAGTGGTTATGTACACATTTCTGATCCGGCTTTTTTTTTCATCTGTAAACCACCCCTCGATCTCGATCTTTTGTTTCACAAAATATATCTAAATATCGAGTTTGGATAAGCAAAAGGTTGCACTAGGGCGTTAAGAGATAAATATGTGAGGAAACTTTTCCCATCAGTACAACCTGTACTGTATATATATATAATTAAAACTTTTTCATTGGCCTTCTACCCAACCCAACCTTGTGAAAGCACATGAATGAACAAAAAAGATTATATCATAAATCTAGCTCCATAAGTAATGTCCTTTTGTTATAGTCCCAATCATATATTTCTGCTTTTTGAGCTTCCTATAAATTTACACTCCTACCAATTTTCGTTTTAAGCTATTATGTAATAAAACATTTTAGCTGGATTTAATTTACTACTATTAAGATACCAAATCAATGGATGTATGATGCACATATATTTATAATAACTAGGTGATATTGTAATCTGCTGTGCAATCGGTGTAGCAGATTTTTGTCAAGGTTTATCTTTCTAAAGAAAATTAAATGTATAGAAAGTTTGATCACCAGTATTGGCAATCTCTATGGTATAGCCAGTCATGTTGAAGGAACTCAGCCTTAAGCATTGGTAGAATCAAGTTCTCGCTTCTATCAACTTGCAAGTTAGTAAGTTCCCTGCGGCTAGTTTCAAGAAACTTTATTATTGCCGAACTTTATGAATCACTTGAAGAATTTAGGGCCAAGTTTAGCTTCTTCTATTAATCACTTTACTAACTTTGATTTTTTGTGGTATAACATATAAATAATGTCTTTATCTTGTATTACCACCAATAAGTCAAATAAGGTTCCGTTTCGTTTAGATAAATTTTTTTTTCTTTTAAGGGACTTGGGGAGAAATTAATGTATTAAATTTCCTTTAACAAGATTAATTTTCTTGATCTAAGTTCTCCCAATACCTCAAATTAAAAGAGAAAGGAATTTATTTAGGGACGATCGTATTAAACAAAATTCATGGCCCCAACCTGACTAGAAGAGGGTGGTAACCTGTAGATAACCCTCCCCAATTGGCGTTTGTAGCAAAAACTTTTGCTACTTTGTTAAACTATAATGTATAATGATAATGTGGTTCTAAGATGCTTGTAAATCAATATGATTATTGATACTGTTCCCTCTTAGCCGTGTAACTTTATTTAGGTTCGAAATTCTCAAATTAAATCGTTAATTCCATCCTGAGCAAGTTATTTATATTTCCATGATATTTGACATTCTGATCAAAAGATATTGCTTTAATGGATTCAAATACACACACACCTTCCCTAAGGCCCTTAAGGAAAAATTCGTTATAAGAGATGAAAGGAATTAATAATAATGGGCATTCTATGCTCCTTTCTTTAATCAAATAAACTTAAAACATTTGTGTTGTAGAAATGAAAGAAAAATGTTTATTTTTTTTGAAAGTCAAACTCAGTATGTGCCACCCTTAATAAAGAACCAGGAAAAAGGTTATCCTGCCCTTCATGAATATATATTTGACTGATAAATCAGTCTAAGCCTCGAAGAAAATATTGACGCCATTCAAAGCCAACTTTAATTGGTTCTCATGAATAATTTCCCGTTTTCCTACCTCGTCTCATTAGCCCAGAATAAACGATGGGAAGGGACAAAAAATATAAAATATTAATAACTGTATCTTTTGAAAATATGAAGCCATTGGAAAGTAACCTCTCCATCAGCAAACTACGTAGTTTCATCAACTTACAAGTTAGGAGAGTGGACCTCAATAGACGTAATCTAAGGGTGCATGAACTCTAGAAGAAATTTGAGACTTTCAGGCCTCTTCCCAATAAATGGAACATATAGTATATATATATATATATATATATATATATATATATATATATATATATATATATATATATATATATATATAAGCTTTTTTTCAAGTTTCAGAACATTCTAGGAACAATGGCATCAAAATTGAAAATCTTGTGTCTACCTGTCTGACCGCCCGTTTGTTACTTAATTACTCAAAAACGGCTCAGGAAATATCTCTCAAACACTCTCCTTTTAACTTAAATTAGCTTCTAGAAAGGAAATGTATTTTGAAACCGGACGACCTTCAAGAAGAAGATGTTAACCAAACTCCACAGCTGGCAGTGTGCTTTATTCCAGCTGATCAATCTAATCAAGAAAGTCTTGGTGGCAGCTGTAGATGAAAGCAGCCTCTCTACCTGATTAGGTTATTTTGCTTCTCTAATTTGTGCGACTCTCTTAAGAGAGTGTGTCTAGTGTATTAGAGTTCAAAATATATTGGTCTTTCACGTATGCACATACATCAACATGCACATACACATACACATTTTCTCTTCGACACTTTTTAAAGGTTTTTGACCAATTCTATACTATTATATAGAATTATAATTCATTTCGTACCTTACTGTACGAAATTAATGTTACATAACTAATAATTAATTAAATAATAAAGAATGGCACCTGTATTTACAGTATGAATAAATATGTATGTATAAAATAACCTGTCGCAGAGTTGAGACAATTTTCAATTCAGAATTAAAAGATAAAACTTTGATTTTTGTCAATTAGTTCCTTTTTGCATTCTGGCTTATGGAAAATGTCAATGTAAATGTCAACTTTAGCATTGAATAATTGTATGATGAATAAATTAAGAGAAATGTTTGTCAGAGGCTAAACACTATATGTACAAAAATTAAATAGAAATATTATATACTAAATTGACACATAGTATCAACTAAATCGTATCATTCTGTACCACTAAATGTTAACTAAAACATATTTAAATTTTTTATTAACTGCAAATAAGATTTCATTTGGAAAAAGATAAAATAACACGATAACTAACAAGTTTATAACAATTTGAGAAGTTGAAACTTAATAGCATTCCTTAAAATATAAATTCTTCCTCTTCTTTAATCAGTGTCAGAAGACAGTATTTGAAATACTGTCTGCCGCACTACCAGATTGATGGAAAAGAGTGTGGAAGAATGAAATGAATTCAGCGCCGTTTTTCGGCAAGGATTGCAATATCACCTGTGAATAGTCATGAAATTCAAATTACTTATTGGTAAAGCACGTTTCATTTGGGGTTACAGAAGAATTATCTATTTGGTACCATCACCATAAATTTATACCAATGTTTTCCAGTTTTTATTTCATTTTAATTCCTTAATGCTATACAAAAGTTAGTACATATATGGCGAATATAATTCTTTTTTTTTCCAAGATGGGAATTGTGAATGTGCCGCTATTCGATAAAAATGATATACTACTCAAATGCTCACAGAACGTATTACTTTATATTAAAATGGAATCCTTCTGAGTAAGAGTAATGTTATTTTCGCCTGTAAGAGGAATCGATTCAGGCATAATTTGCTTACGTTTATAACAATTGATGGGAGAGTACTTGTATTTTCCAACACTGTTATCGCTGTATTGACCGATTCTGTTTGGCACCTTGTTAGCTGGAATATCCAATATGATAATGTTGCCACGAGCGGGGTGAGAATGTTCTACCAGTGTGAAACCATTAATATCGCCATGTCAATACCATTATCACCAGTCACCAGGCACTGCTACAAGCTCTATATCTCACAGTTCCTTCTCAAGTCCTACTATATTCCTGCGAAATTGAAATATCTGGATTTTTAAGTAATCACATCAATTTGGAATTCTATCAAAATTAAACTTACTTCGAATTTCAACCGATACATGTAGTTCAATAAAATCTCTTAAACGTTTCCATGGATCACACAACACATAAAGTAGAGATAAAGGAAAACAGATAATCGTAAGTATCTTGAGTTGGATCTAACAATGTTATATAAGGAATCCTGCTAATAAAGCCTTACAGATAGACAGTGTTCTATAAATTTTTCTCACTCACAAATTTTAGAATGTTTTTTTTTTATCTAAAGGCTTATCTTAGTAATGTAATTTTCACTTAAATCTACTGAATCACAAATAATTTCTTGTCCGCAACGCAATAGTGTAAAAGTAGATCTATGTGTGCAAAAAAAAATCAATTTTAAATAAGGTAGATAAATAATGATTCGGATTTCTATACAAGATGGGCAAAGAAGATGGAGCACAGTTTTAAAAGGGTTAACAGGCTGGAAGTGGTGTGGTACTGAAGCCAATTCAAGAAATTAAATAGAAAAAATTCCAAAAATGTGATTGAATGGTTTCAATTAAGATAGTTTCATTAATCGTTTATTCCTCGTTAATTGAATCGTCAAGGTGTGTGGAGTAATATTTCTACCCTTGGAAAGAAGTGAAATACTAGGGAGTTTGGATTGGCAAAGGTTTGACATTCATCAATCATGGAAAAGGTTTGAAGAATAATTTTCTCTTCTGTAAATTTGTTTGAATTGTTCTTACAGCTACTAACAACAAAGGGCTGCGTAAACTAAGCAGATTTCTTACGTGCTGGTATGATACACTATTGATCTCATCTCACCATATATTTTTTATTTCTAAGTAAAAGAGGAGGTTTACTAAAGGCTGAATAACTTGCTAAATACTTGATCAACGGACAAATGCATAAAACAACAATTGTTTAAGAAGATTGACTCTATAACAGTTTTTGATTTGACTCATAATGATAGAGATATTTATATATTTATTAACGTCCACTTTTTGCTACTATGGCTAATCGGGACGTCTTATCTACAGATTATCACCCTTTTCTAGCCAGAGTGGGACAAATGATTTTCTATTATGAATTCGTCTCTACGTAAATTCCTATTGCCAGGAACTCGCCACTAGGTTTGGAGATATTTTGAATTTTGTAATTCTCTCCGATTTCAGCCATTAACGACTATGAACCTAAGTGTAGGATTAACCGACTAAATATTGTGTATGGTATAGATCAAATAAACATTTTTGAGTTAAGAACATGAAATCTTTGTGGTGTCATCACACAACGTACTGCGTGTATCTCATTGAGTAAAAATTCAATGAACATAATATTTGGAATTTAAGCTTCGAATAAAATGGATCATGATATAAGAACTTATTGTCAATATGATATGAGTAGGGGAAGGGATACTGAAGTACTGACGGTTGAAGATTAAAAACCAATCAAATATCTAGTTTAATATTCAAGATAGAGAACAAATATTTCTTACGGTTATAGAAAATAACATTTGCAAGAAGATTGGCTCTGTACAATTAAAAATTATGTGATAATAGAGACATTTCGAATTTTTGAAATCTCTCTTTCTAAGAGAACAATATTTTCTTCTCTTAGAAAGAGAGATTTCTGCTTCATTGCTTTTAAAGTATTTAATAAGAAGGTTATTGAAGATGTAATATCGTGTAAGCTGAGTTCATAAATCACGTATGCTTTACATATTGTTCTTACATGAGTAAAATAGAGAAAAGAATGTGATATGACAAAATCTACCCCATTATTTCAGCCCGTTGTTTGTCCAGCAACTACTTGACGGACATATCTCACTTTCATTTTTATACTTTCTGTATGATTCGTATAATCTTTTATATGAGTCATTGTGAATAGCTAAAATTGCGACAAACCTAAATAAATAAATATTATCTTTTATTTCTGGTAGAGCTATAAATTTCCTCGAGCTTGCATTGCTATGAAGCTTTATCATTGCCACCTTATTTAGCATTATATTAATCTCATACATCTTTATGCTGTCCTTGTTTTCATATCATGGTCGGCATTAAGCAGATAATGCATTCATAGCGATTCGTGTTCTCTCTTTCTCAGTGAGTTATCCTCAGTTCCGTGTATTATTCTGCTTCTCACATCACTCCTATTTACCTCTCTCACCAATTAGGATTTATTTACTTGCAGGAGCCACATGATAGTTATGTGAGTTTAGGTGTCTTAATACGTTTGGTAAACCTGTCTTCAATTCTCTCCTGGGCAGTGGTAACTTAATTAGTCTTGAACTCGTACTTGAAATAAATCCTTTAGCCGAACGTGGCGAAAAAGAGGTACTAACCTGTAGATAATCCTTCTCAATTAGAAGTAGTATCATAAAGTGGGCGTTAATAAATGACATAACATAATATTTAATGATGTTCATAAAATTTCTTGTTGCCAGAGACCTTTTAACTTTTCTTCAAATCATCCAAGCATTACAAACTGATGTTGTTCTCCACACATATCTATTTATTTTTCTTTTACTCAAACCTCATATTTGTTTGAACTTACGTTACTGATTGATACCAAGGAAGCTGTTATTTAATTGAACTTGCTCAGTTTGGACATATCTGCACTTCCAAGTGAACTTCTCTCCGTTTGCCTATTTCGCTTCCCTATAAATTATTTTTCTGCCTTAGTTGGTGTCGTAAGCCACAACATCGGAAACTTTTTTGTAATGCACACTCTAGAGAATTCTTCACATCATAACTCTTTCATCACAGCTTTAGAGAGACTTTCACACAGCTTTGTGCTTTTCTAAATGGAATGGCCAAATCTCTAGACATTTTCTTTTTTCTAAGCAGTTCATAAAGGAAATTATTTGGAATATAATCACGTTTTTAACCGATAAACACAATTTGAAGTTCATAATAATTAAATCTATTAAGGATGGGATACCTTCAGGGTAACAGCTTTATGACGCCACGATGAGACTAGGCAATTCAATTTAGTGAGTCCATCACTCAATGAAGTCCTCTTTCTCAGACAGAAAAAGGCCCCAAAGCGCGAGTTGGTCAACATTATTATTATTCATACAATAATCGCATTTCGCAACAGGGGCGATTTAGCGACGAATCAGTTAACATACAGCATAATAATTGACATATTTAACATATAACATATTTAACATATAACATATTTAACATATAACATATTTAACATATAACATATTTAACATATAACATATTCAATATATAACATATTCAACATATAACATATAATTATTATATTTACGTAAGTATGCTCATTTCTCCAAATATTTCAGTATTGCCCTACATTATAATTTTTTGAAAATGTTGTTTTGTTTCAAATATTGTAATACGCGGTCTATATGGGGGCTACAGTCATGTAGTAATTCAGTCAAAGTGTATGGTAGGTCTATGTGAGTCCTTAAATAGCAGTCAGTAAGTATATGTTTTACAGTGTTGGCAGTAGGGTTCGTCTTCTCCAATAAGTAGGTAAGTGTGAGTTAGTCGTGAATGGCCAATTCTCAACCTCGTTAAAACTACTTCTTCTCTTCTAATTAGCCTTTTTGAGGAAGGCCTTTCACCAAGTGTATGTTTCAGTTCTTGAAATTTGTTATCAGTTGTGGTAAACCAAGTTTTCTGCCATGAATTGAGTATCATATGTTTGGATGTTGGTCAACAGGAGTATAAGATTAACACTGCACATGGTGAACCTTATTGTCCTGCCAAACATCACATAGAAACCCTATATATGTACACACACACACACACACACAAATATATATATATATATATATATATATATATATATATATATATATATAAATAATAGTATCTGCTGACAATCTCTTGCTTTTGGTTCATTATCAGTTTCATATAAATACATTTCCTTTCTAGTTTCTGTAAATTTGGAATATATGAAGTTGTTATAAGTACTACCCTTTTATATGTTGATTCTGTAATTATGATATGAACATGAAATAGAATAACTTTACTCCTCAAACCGTGGGAATTGAGCCTGCGGTGATAAATCATGTTTGCATAATATATGTTAATACTAGTATGTTACCCTATGATAATTCATGAAAACAGAATTGATTTGTACGTAAATGACAATGATTACATGAGTAATTTGACATTTGGCAATATGGTATGAACTTTTTGAATAAGGAATTAATATACAGAGCTTTCCATCGACAATTATAAAATATAATTCTTAAAAAAAACAAAAAAAAATCTTGTTTCAGTTCAGAGATTAGGCTACAATTTCATGCACATTTATTCAAAATATTCTCTTGCGAAAGAAATCAAAGGAAGGTTTTCAGGCGTTTTTTCTGAGATATATCCAAACTTGACAATTTATTTTAATAGATTCCTATTTTAAGCCATTATTTGAAATTAATTGTCTCATTTTCTAATGACACAATTAGTTATACGCCAAACATGTTGATTTTCGGGTTTCCTTCCTGATAAAAATTTATCATGCTCGTCTCTAATTGTACTTCTGAACTAGGTAGTAAAATTAGTTTTGAATCCGACAGTATATGCTTCCTGTAATATATTCAAATACACCACTTTATTTCATTGTCATACAATACAATGATTCAGTCTTTTGTTTTACTCATGTGACTTTTTATCATTTGTTAAATACAATGTACTGATCTAATAAGTACTGATACAGTCCGTCATATAATAAGTTCTTAATGATTTTCTGATTGTATTCCGTCCTCAGCATCAATCCCATAACTCCTACTAGCAAACTATTTTGAATCATGTCTCTTTTTGCTCCTACTCAAGTTTGGGATCTTATGCCCTTTACGACCGTGTATTGTATAGGAATGGACGCTCCAAACACTGTTTTCAAACGGATGAAGGTAAAGCCTGATGCAGGTCCTATCCCATCTACGAACAGACGGCTAAGGGAATAAAAAAGTCCGTCACGCAGGGGCTGCATAAACTAAGCAAATTTCCGTCGTGAAGTTTTTTAATAGATAAATCTACATACTGGTAACACAACACCAACTTGAATATTAAGTGAATAAATACAAAGGGAAATAAGAAATGTTTCAGTCAATTTCCATAACCTGCCGACGAGAAGCTTTTGAAATATAAACAAACAGGTCTTCCAGCCTCACACCGGAAAGAAAAACAATTACTGAAATATATCAGAATATAATATATTAATTTTATTGAAAACTATTTACTGTATCTAGTAATGAATCAGAATAATTGTTATCTCAAGATGTGAGGGAGGTCACCAGGACATATTTGTATGTATTTAGTATAATAAAGGTCTATTGAATACAATATTTGGTATTTAAGCTTTGAATAACGTGGTTTATTATATACATAATAGAGTATTGTTTATGTAACATGAGTAGAAGCCGAAACTGAAAAACGCCAATATCTCGGTTATAATTCAAGATTGAGAATACATGTATATAACAATATTTATAGCACATTTAATTTCCAATATGATTCATTCTATACAAGTTTTCGATCCGAGTTATAGTAACGGAGATATTTCGAATTTTCGAAAATCTTCCTCCGTAATCCCCCCCTCTCCCTGGTCTGATTTCAGCCGTTTGCGAGCTTTATCTTTCTTTTTACATAAAACGATTAAATATCGAGTTTGGTAACGATTAAAAATGAATTACTACCTCTAGAGCTTTAACAGACATATTATATATATATATATATATATATATATATATATATATATATATATATAGTTTTGAACGGACCTCATTTTCGTCATCTCCTGGGTAGGGTCGATGGACGTCTGAAGAAAATTTTCGAAACTCGCGTCATGAGTACGACCTCAATAGCTTATTTCCTTTAAGGGAGAAAGGAAGTAAGCTCTTATTTGCTAATAAGAGATAGTAAGAAATAAAAATTTTCCTTTGCTCCCTCTTGCCCGTTCCAATCTTAGCCTATTTTTAGCAGATTTCCCTCAAGGGAAATCAGCTATTGAGGTCGTATTCATGACGCGATTTTCGAAAATTTTCTTCAAATGTCCATCGATCCTACCCAGGAGATGAAGAAAATAAGGGGGATTTTCGAAAATTTAAATATCTCCGTTACCATACGTCGGATCACAAAAGTGTATAGAACCAATCTTATTATAAATTAAATGTACTATAAATATTGTTCTATACATTTATTCCCTATCTTTAATATTAACCGAGATATTGGCATTTTTATTAAATTTGGGCCGATAACATATGACGGAATTTCCCTCCAAAAGCTATTTCGGCCCTTTGCCGTAACTGTTCGTCTCTCGTATGGAGATTTATCTATTCTATAACTTCACGTGGGGAATCTGCCTAGTTTACGCAGCCCCTGCGTGACGGAATTTTTCTACACGAGGATGTGTATTCTAGTATCATTTGTTTTTTTATTTTCCCATAATCCATAGCTCTGAGATTTACCAAAACATTTATTATTCCTTTGTTCCCAATACTTTTTTCCATTCTTTTTGCATCTTTTATCCTTCATAAAATACCTCACAGTTGTGTCCATTAATAATTGAACTTAAATCAGGAGGAATAGAAGTTTAGAAAACTGGTGCAAATAAAAATCTGAAAGTATATTACTTCAACAAAGTAAAATTAGTTTTATTCTCTGCCTAGTTTTACAAGAGGCAATTCAGTGTCACGGACGTAACTGTTCCTTTTCATGTCGAATAAACTATAGCGCCATGACAGTTTTATTGCTTGGATGAGGAGAATAAGATAATGGGAGTGGAGTAGATAACTAGAGGCAGAGGTATGGGAGTAAAATAAGGAGGAGGGCGAGGCAGAGAGGAGAATGCAATTTGAAGTAAATGCTGGCGACAAGGTTGCACTGATGAGATTGCACCCTAGGGACGGAGCTTCCCCACAATCAGTGCAATCAAGGGCCCGCTGTCTCTGTGTGTCGGTGTTCTAGAGAGAGGCAGAACCGCAGCTAAGAAAGGCTTTACTAGTTGGTCCTCTTCTTCCGAGCTCATTAGGAGGAAATAAAAACTTTTGTTAAACGAAATAAATTTCTTCATTCGGTGATTTGTCAGTTTATTGTTTACTTTGATAGACAACAGCTTTAGAGCAATGTTTTTCTTTTATTTTACCGCTTCCCTGTGGATTTAATCATGAAATGTGGTCTAATAGGTAAGTAAGGGGCTTTAAGGGTATTCCAATCTGCTGCAGACAGGAAGTTAATTAAAGTTTTCTTTAGGAATAAAGAAACGCCCGTCATGCTGAGGCTACGTTAACTAAGTAGATTTCCCACGTGCGTCACCTCAAAATTTGCATTTACCCCAAAACGTAAAATTTCAGCGAGAACAAAATTTGGTAGGCCGAAAAATAAAAAAAGGCCGTCACGCAGGGGCTGCGTAAACTAAACAGATTTCCCATGTGAAGTTATACAATAGAGAAATCTCCATACGAGAGCCGAACAGTTACGGCAAATGGCCGAACTAGCTTTTGGCGGGAAATTCAGTCATCCGTTCTCGGCCCACAATTAACAAAAATGCAAATATCTCGGTTAGACCTGACCCTCTCTAGTTAGACCCCCCACTGGTCCGATTTCAGCCATTAACGAACTTGATCTGTTTTTTTGCATAAAACGTTTAAATATCGAGTTTGGTCGTTACAGACAAATATATATATATATATATATATATATATATATATATATATAATTTTGAACGGACCTCATTTTCGTCATCTCCTGGGTAGGATCGATAGACATTTGAAGAAATTTTTCGAAAATCGTGTCATGAGTACGACCTCAATAGCTGATTTTCCTTAAGGGAAATCTGCTAAAATGCAAATATCTAGGTTAATAATCGAGCTAGTGAAAAAAATCGTAAATAACAACATTTATAGAACATTACATTCGCAATGAAATTGTTTCTAGACAATTTTTCGATCCGACGCATAATAACGGAGATATTTGGCCTTTTTGAAATCCCCCCTCGAAACCCCGCTTCACACTGGTCCGATTTCAGCCAATAACGAACTTGAAATTTCTTTTTACATAAAACGACTAAACATTGACTTTGGCAACGATTAAAAAAATTGCGGCCGCTAGAGCTTTAACAGACACAGACACACACACATATATATATATATATATATATATATATATATATATATATATATATAGTTTGGAACGGACCTCATTTTCGTCATCTCCCGGGCAGGATCCATGGACATTTGAAGAAATATTTCGAAAATCGCGTCATGAGTACGACCTCAATAGCTTATTTCCCCCAAGGAAAATCTGCTAAAAACACGCCACAGAGATGACAGAAAAACGGGGGTTTCTACACATTATTTTTAGATTATATTAGATCAAGAGTAGGTTGCTTCTTTTCTGAGAGGTTTTGATAATTGCTGACCAACAATATTTATTTCAAGTTTTTATTAATTGAATAATATTTCTTACTCAATGACCTGTGAATTTAAGAAAGTCAAAGTAAGACATTTTAGGTTTTAGTTACCAAACAAATTAGAATTACTTAGACCTCTATACCTCTTATTTCAAAATCTAAATGGGGAATGCTCCGAGCTCCCAAGCAAAAGATATCACAATTATTCATTTACTTCTCTGGAATATGCTGGATGGTAGAGGAACCAATTGATAAGGATCAATAAGAAGGCCAAGTCATCTACAGTTTTTAATATTATGCAGAGTGCACTTCCGGAGCCAACGCTCCATCCTCAGTGCTCCGCGACCCCGGCGCCCGGCGGCCCTGGTCCAGGCAACGCAGCTTTAATCAGCAGGCACTGAGGATGGAGCGTTGACTCCGAAAGTGCACTCTGCATAATATTAAAAACTGTAGAGGACTTGGCCTTCTTATTGATCCTTATTCATTTACTTGTTATTTTAAACCAACTATTTGATTACATTTCTTAACTTGTAGAGAGTCTCAGTAAATAAAACTCTTTTGCTCACTCATACCTCTTCATTATATTTTACCTTACAAGTTGTAATAGCAAAGAAACATTCATTGATTTTTAAACAGTAATAATTTTAGACAAAGAATGGAATATTTAATTTAATTAATCATGTGTAACTTCTGATGAATTAAAATTTATTCAACGATAATATCCAACTCTGCATTCACTAATAGGGTCCTTTTGAATATTAGATGTATTAGAGGTCGTAGTGAGAATGAGTCTCATTGTGGTTCTGTGAAGACTCAAGAGAATGTGAAATGAGTAAAATAAATAATAGTTTATTTATACCTACAATTT
The DNA here is from genome assembly GCA_019009955.1 of Riptortus pedestris. NCBI lineage: Eukaryota > Metazoa > Arthropoda > Insecta > Hemiptera > Alydidae > Riptortus > Riptortus pedestris. The sequence goes on from CM032229.1 coordinate 83,714,602, forward strand.
GAGTTGGACTTGATTTACATAATTCCATGCTTCAAATAAAATGATTATATTACTTTCATCCTGAATCCCGGCGTTTTTCGGGGTATCGTTACTTCTCACTTTTCGAGGTTCTCCGACCATCCTCATCAGGCGAAATAAAATTCGCCTTCGGTTACCCAACCACCATTTTTAAAACACATGTTATTTTGTCTAATGAAAGTGAGGAGTGAAGATGCCCAGACCCATGGATCAGTATTTTCAGTTTACTTAAAAATATAAAAACTGGACGGTAGAGTTACCAACTAAAAAGGGCCAATGAAAAGCCTTGTCCAGTAAACGTACCTTAGAGGACAGGGCTTTTTATTGCTCCTGACTATTTCTTCTGTTTATTTCTCGTATATTTGTATTCGCTCTACATGTTTCAAGCCTCGTACATGATACACTTCAGGAGCACAACTATGACGTATTGTAGAATATCTTTCTCAATTTTATTATTGGACCTTCTGGTTGGAGGTTAAGATAGAACAATAAAATACTTTATTAAACAATTAAGTGTGGCTGATCAACGATAGTGAGTTGCTGCCTACACAGCTAATTCATCAATCACATAATATCATATAATTATTAAGAAAATAAAATTGGATCTAAACTAAAAGTAATGTTTGCAAACAAAAATTAAAGGGAAAAATAATAATAAAAAAATAAAGATATAAAGAAGAAAAAAGATTAATAAAACAAAAATCAATAACAACAAATATATATATTTACAAAAAGAAAAAAATGATAATTTAACACTATACATATGTGATGATTGATTGACAAAAATGATGTCGCCAACATTTTCAGCTAATATCAATCAGCTGAAGCAGATATTTTCTATATGTTTATAATGTTATATGTTTATAATACTGAGGACTGTTGATACAAGGGAGAACATAATAGAAAACTAAGTATTAGAATCTAGTTGCTCTCTGAAATTTAAACATTATTAAAATTATTGAGATAAGAATTTTTTGTGGGAACTAGTTTGAAGGCCAACATTTTTATTTGGATTTGATTTGACCTCCCTCCCCCACAGAATATGACTAAGTTGTACTTCTAAAGAGGTGCCTAAAAATAGGTTTAGTACGAATAAACGTATAAACGAAGTATTCACAAAAAATAATATATTATTTCTTTTGTGGGGGAAAAATTACGTTTTACAGTAGAAGTCAGATTCACTTGTCAGACGATTCCCTGCAAATTACACTAACTCGTTATGCTTCTCTCTTAAATAAGTAAATTATAGTGTACAATATCTATCCTTAGTTACATCAAGATATGCTCAAATCATTGCTCAAGATTCTGGCGGCAGCGCATTCAAAATTTCTCTTCCCTTTATTTAAGAGGCTCCTAAATTTTTTTAAATGGCTGTAACTGCACATCTAATGAAATTTAGTGTGGAATTTCCCGTCTTGAGCCTGGCATCTGTAGGGCAGTAATCTGGTGAGCTATCCACATTCCTGCGCCATCCCTGTACAGAATTCACTGAAACAATTAAGCTGGCTGTTCTCACTATTATGATTACCAGTTCATTTATTCTTACTAAAAAATAATCACGTCTTTGTTTGCTATTTAATTTGTTTTATCTAGGGTAACTGAACAAAATTAAACACTTTATCACTTAATGAAAACTTAAAGTTAACTAATAAATTAATTCAATTGTGAGGTGAGAGCGATTTAAAAGGTCTGGAGTAGTTCGGTGGTGTTGGCTGAGAGTCGGTTGGAGTTTATAAGCTTGTTTATAGCTTCTAGTCGTTGGCTGTTTTACTTAACTTATTTACTACAAGCCTCTTCCAGTTAGTAATATCCCATTCATCAGTCCAACTTCACCTAACAGGTAAGCTGTACATGTGAACTACTGAAAGTCTTAAAGCCTTTCGCCCCAGACTCCTCAAAGTGATAACACTCAACTTAGAGTCAACTCAGTTAAGTTTCCATGAAGTTTTGAAAGCTCTCAAATTTTGTCAAGCAATTTAAGTAAATTTCTAACTAAGTATAAGTATACTCGCTAACTTCGATGGTGTTAACCTTAGAACATATATTTTTGAGGAAGAATATTAAATCCCAATAAATACCTCCTCATATTTTATGAATTGATATCCACCGAGCTACAAATTCCAAAAGTAACCCCATCTATAGAACTACATCCAGCTTAAATATATCCAGCCCGGTGAACTACTTGACATTTAAGACAAACATAAAAAAGCTAAGCTCTGTTAGCCAATTAAGAGTATCAAGCTCAGAATTCACCAAACTTCAATCACGAAACAAAACTGAATGAGCAAGCTAAGGAACCTTGCACTTTTTGTAATCAGTTCATCCCTAATAGCCTGTCACATATACTTCTCTACTGTGAGAAGGTCATCGAAGACAGAAATAAATATCTACAAACACTTTCCTCAGCAGTCAGTGATGTACATAAAATTGAAGAGATACTTAGTATCCACAGCCACGAAAAACTACACAAGATTTACTGCTTCATCTCTTCAGCATGCAATACTCTGGAATCTATAAGTGCTGATGGACCACACTCCAGTTAAATGTTATAATAAGACGGAAAAGGGTTTATAGAATGCTTTTAGTTATCTTTTATGTACTATATTTTACTATTTACACTATTTATTGCTTTTTTTTTGTTTTTAGCAGATTTCCCTTAAGGGAAATCAGCTATTGAGGTCGTACTCATGACGCGAGTTTCGAAAAATTTCTTCAAATGTCCATCGATCCTACCCAGGAGATGACGAAAATGAGGTCCGTTCAAAATTATATATATATATATATATATATATATATATATATATATATATATATATATATTTGTCTGTTAACGCTCTAGCGGTCGCAATTTTTGTTTGATCGTTACCAAACTCGGAATTTAATCGTTTTATGTAAAAAGGAAGATCAAGTTCGTTAATGGCTAAAATCGGACCAGTGGAAGGGGGGGTTTAGAGGGGGGATTTTCGAAAATTCGAAATATCTCCGTTACCATACGTCGGATCAAAAAATTGTATAGAACCAATCTTATTGCAAATTAAATTTACTATAAATATTGTTCTATACATTTATTCTGTATCTTTAATATTAACCGAGATATTTGGATTTATATTGTGAGTTGGTCGGCTATGTTCGGGAGTTTCCGCCGAGCGCACTAACGCTAGTGTGGCCGTTTCACTAACTATTCGTCCTCGTGAGAATAGGTTATTACTAGGCAGATTTCTCTATTGTAAAACTTCACGTGGGAAATCTGCTTAGTTTACGCAGCCCCTGCGTGACGGACTTTTTCTTTATTGTCATATTATTCTATATTTGAGGCTGCATCGCTAGGAAGTATTTTCATTTTGAGGACTTCGGTTGTGTGCTTCAGCGGTTGGAATTTTTGTTGTTCTGCAAATTGTCATATTATTGTTGATCTCAAGAACTTGGATTTAATTATTTATTTAAAAAGACAGAATTGTTATTTGTTTACTTAATTTGTACAAGATGTAAATATTTAACAACATAAATATATATTCTATTCTATTCATATTTTAGATGTTCTTGTAAGTCGCTATAGTAGTCATTTAACTATGTTTCCACAAGTATCTCTTTGTTACAGAAAAATTAGTAACAACGTGTAGTAACGGAGATATTTCGAATTTTCGAAAATCCTCCCCTCTAAACCCCCCTCCCCTCGTCCGATTTCAGCAATTAATGAACTGGATCTTTCATTTAAAACTATTAAATATCGATTTTGGTAACGATCAAACAAAAATTGTGACCTCTAGAGCGTTAACAGACAATATATATATATATATATATATATATATATCCCTCTGGACTCTGGATTTGTGCTGGCTGGTGGAGGTCCATCGTCAACGGAAGGATCAAAAAGGTCAAACACTTGATTAAGAAAATTAATAATCCGAAAATCAAATTTCCCTCCAACCGGTTTTTGTCATCATTGGACGCACAGAACATGTTTTCTAACATTCCCCCCAAGGACGTGGTGAGGGTTTTTGATTTGTTTTTCAAAATAAAGAAACTCAACCCAGTAATAGCCAAAGAGTTCCTAGAGCTTCTTTAGTTATGTTTAGGCCAAAATTTTTTCAAATTTCAGGGACAACTTTATGCCCTGGAAAACGGTCTTGTGCTGGGATCTGCGATTAGCCCGCTAGCTGCGGAGTTGTTTATGGATTATTTGGAATGCAAATATTTGATGTCTAATCGCAACCCATACCGAAATCATATAAATTTCTTGGGGCGTTATGTTGATGACATCATCATAAGTTAACGGGAGCGGAGAATGATATGAGGGGTCTTATGGACTACGTCAACAGTTGCCATAGGCAGTTAAAGTTTACTTTTGAGATGGAGAGTGAGGGGAAGTTGAGTTTCCTAGATTTGGTTATTTCAAGGAAAGGGCCGTCTCACTCCTTCAACATTTATAGGAAGCCTACCGCCACTGCCATCATGATCCCTTCTGATTCTTACCACCATCCTCAATATAAAACTTCAGGCATCACGTACTTGATAAACCGACTCCTGAGTATCCCGTTGGCAGAAGTGGATTTTCAAAACGAGTTTAAGTACATTAAACTAATCACAACAGCCAATGGGTACGATGAGAGAATGGTTGATAAAGTCATGGAACGCCGATTCACAAAGATGGTCCAATATGAGTTGCAACAAGGCGAGAGAGAGACTCGAAATCCTGTGGGCTAACTCAGCATCCCATACCTAGGGAAATTTCCGAGAAGATAGGACGCATGCTGGAAAAGGTTGGCCTTCGTACTGCCTATCGAAGTCTAACCTCCCTAAAACATATGCTCCCAAGGATTAAGGATGCGGTCGATCCACTGGATAGATCTGGTGTGTATCGGGTTGCTTGCCTGACTTGCGGAAGCTCATATGTGGGGCAAAGTGGAAGGAAGCTAAGGAGCAGATTAAAAGAGCACCTTTCCACCAAGACATCGGAGGTACGTAAACATATGATAAATGAAGGCCATGAAGCAAATGCCGTTGAGTTCGAGGTGCTCGACCACCTTGGCAAAGGGAAGAAAATGGATCTGGTAGAGCAGTTATGGATCAGGATGGACATGCTGGAGGATAAGAATATTAATATTAGGGGGGAGGGTGGCGTGCTCAGGCATGTTCCGTCCTCTGCAGTAGCTGCCCTGGCCCGTGTAGGCTCCCAGTCTCGCCGGAGATGTCGGCTTAATAGGGGCCAACTCTAGGTCAGTTCCTCTCCATCTCCTAGTTATTTTGTTATTTGTTGCTTTTAATATTTATTTGTAACGTTTTAGTCATAAGTGTAGCATTGCGTTTTATATATTTGTTTGTTTTTTAAATGTTTTTAATATTCGACTACCTTTGTTGACTTTTACATTTATTTATTCATATATATTACATGTTTTTGAAAGTATAAATGTTGTGTCACAGAGCACTGATGATGGGACGGTTCGCCCCGAAAGTACTTTGCCTGTAATAAAGAAGGATTAAGAGTGGAGGTGTTTGACCTTTTTGATCCTTCCGTTGATATATATATATATATATATATATATATATATATATAGATATATATACATATACAATTTTGAACGGACCTCATTTTCGTCATCTCCTGGGTAGGATTTATAGACAGTTGAAGAAATGTTTCGAAAATCGCGTCATGAGCACGACCTCAATAGCTGATTTCCCTTAAGGGAAATGTGCTAATAGCACTTAAATAAGAATAAAGAGCTGCCAAAATTAACTAGATTTGAATTTGAGATGTGAACAAGTCGCTTAGTTTCGATTCTTTGTCGACTTGGAAAATTCAAGTTACTTGCTACAATTGATAGACGGCATACCCGATCTGTTGAACTTCTATCATTGATCTGTTTTTTTTTTAGATTTTATTTTATTGAGTATATTACAGCCTGCATTTAAATGCATTTGGTAATGTGCGATATGTACAATACAATAGTTCCTCCATCACTCTTGACAGTAGCCACACCCCTTCACCACAATGAGAGGAGCAGCCTCTCCCTTGCCTGGCAAAGAAGTCAAGAGCTAAGGAGGAATGGCACTTGAGAAGAAATTAGCCACTGCTATTACTTCACTTTACACTTATAGGAGATCACTGGGTCATTGTCTCTTGAGGCGCCGTGGAGGCGAATAAGGATGAGTGTTCTAGATAGGGCTAGGACTTCTGGATTAGGATGATTGGATAGCCTGCTGTGGAATTTTCTGAATCTTAAGGGATCATTGATCTGTGGACTTGGATTGCAGAGGAGTAGTGTTGGAACGGATTGCGAGGGGTTGGCTAGACATTGGTGACAGTACTCTAGGACATGCCTGGCCAGCTGCTTGTGGTCGTGTTGTGTATACCACGTCGCCTTCTCTCTCTCTCTCATTATTGACATTGCATATCATCTCTGATTCACTTACTGTTCCTCTCTCTCTCACATCCTCACTCTCTCTCTCTCTCTCTCTCTCTCTCTCTCTCTCTCTCACACACACACACACACACACAAACAAGCACTTACGCTTTCCCTTTGTATCTTTTTCAGATAGAAGTAAATCAACAGTACTAATTTTTTTTAGCAGTTTTATCGTAAGGAAAATGAGCTATTGAGATTTAACTCATTTTCGGAAAATTTCTATAAGTAACTCTAATTAGTAGATGTCAAAAATAAGGTCCGTTCAAGTTTGGGTCTTTCTATTTACCTAACTATGCCAATCTCTCTCTCTCTCTCTATCGCTCTCTCCCTTTCCTTTCCATATATATATGGATGCATTTCATTTAAATTGATAATTTGGTTGAAATAAACTACTACTAAAGTGAATCAAAATCCTTCTCTTCGTATTTTTTTCTTGTAGTTTGAACCCTAATTTACAATTTTAGATAGAAGAGATGTCAAAGATTTGAGTTCTTTAATATTTTTCATATTAAGATTTAGGGGATTAAGGTTTTAATTTACTGTCGCAAGGTTTACCCGTCAAAATATGATAACATGTGAAATCCTTTTGCAAGAAAACAACTTTGTATTGTTTATTAAAGTGATTTCCATGATCCTCATTTATAACCTTTGTAGCTTTATTCTTAAGCTATTTTTAATCATCATGCAAAAAAAGTCAACAGCTGTGAATGTATTGAGTAACACTGGATTCGTAATAAGGAATTACTTATAGTTATCATTTTTATTTATTTTCCTCGGCGTAGGCTTAATTACTCCTTGGAGTTGGATTTTCATGTAGCCAACAAGAATTTATGCAGTGTTGAATCACTACATGAAATCTCATGTCCCTTAACTAGCCCACAGTTGTATTAACTGAACGCCAGTAGCATTTATTAATTAATTTTCCGCTAATTGACATTGCAAAGATCATTAGTCAAATCTGTGAAATGAAATTATTAATTTTGCTACAATGTTTTGTTAAGTAAACATACAATTGACTAATGAGTGAAGTTCTTAGCAAAAAGTAGTTCGAGTAATTTGTGAAGCAAGAGTACTATAATCAAATGATAATATAATGAGAAAATCCTATGTTCTTTCAATGTAGTCACATGTTCCGCCAACACTGCCTGCAAGAAAACTGTGAAACAGGGCAATAGTTTGTAATAACATTCAATAAAGCTAGAAGCAAGCATGTATGTATATGTATATATATTATATAAATTTCGTGAAATGTTTAATTATAAATGGGTTGAAAGGAAATATTTGGTGTTCGAGAAACGTACATATATTTATTTCTTTTCTACAATATAATTTTTGTAACATGTAAAAGATTATATACAACTTATTTACACAGCCAAGGAAGTATATTCGGTACATTGAAATTGGAGGAAACTGTACACACAGACACACGTGATCTAAATGTTTACAATGAATAAATACTACCTAATATTTTATTTTTTAATAATGTATAATGTTGTACAAGAACTACTGACATATATTCCTAGTTTAAAACATAGAAATCTAAAGCTATAAATTCCATCTTTGTACTCTCGGGCACTTAACATCCATTTAATTATAAGTTAACGTCTACTAATTCGGGCCTCTTTTGTAATAAGGGACTCATTTTTGAAAACTCACAAGCTTTAGTATTCACTACTAGTACAGATTAATTATTTACAACATTTAACGAACGCTAAAACGGATTTTAAGAAAGTAGTAAAGTATTTTAAAATAAGTAAATTTGAGCTCTGAATTATTTTTCTGTTATTTTATAAAATTTAGAGGCATTAAGCGTGTCCATTTGACAAATAATGCTGAAATATTTAAAGCTCATCTTTTTTTCTCTCCTTTAAGATTTATAACTTAATTTAAAATTTAATTCAATCTTGAGTAATATTTAATTATAACCCTGATCATAGATTCATTTATCACTACATGGCTACGGGTAAATATGGATTTCGTTTTGGAATGTTTTGTTCAACGCTTTCTTATATTGCTCTCCTCTTGTATTGCACATTTTGTGCACAATTATAATTTAAACTATATAAAGACCAGAGTTTTATAAAATTAATAGTTTTGTTATTATTATTATTAGTGATTGCTTATATCACCTGTTAAGTAAATGGCTGACAAATTTAAACATGTTTTTTAAAATGTTAATGTGATTCAGAATGTTAATTCCAAACGTTTTGGACGGGTGGGTAAGTAGAAATTAGTTTAAAGGACCGAATTCTCAACATTCCTCTTAGGATTGTTTGAGTAAATGAAAAAAATATGTGCCACATAGATGTGCGAAGTGTTACTGCTATCCCTTCGATGAACCACTGGTTTATTAATTAAGGACTTACTATTTATTTTAATCAAATATATAATAAAAGTATGATATCCGTCTATTTTTTAAAAAATAATCATAAGATATGTCTAGTCTCAAGATTTATTTTTTACCCGTAGCAATAAAAATTAAAAGTGAGGTATCTAAAATTTGCACTACATTCAAAGAGATAAATAATAAATGATGTCATATTAATTTGTTGAAGTCATATTTAACAGACGTAGTTTATATCATGTTAGTACGTCTATTTTATGTTATCCAATTATTACGAAAATATAACAGTGGAAATGAATAAGTGTTATTTTATGTTTTATTATTGAGACACTACTTTGCGTTATGCTACATATCCCAGGATTTATTCTATTCTAAAATCAAACATTAAAATTTTTAGAGTAGTTCTGATACTTATTTGTAGCGATAAAAATGTATTAATGGTTATGCTATAATATCCTAAATTAATGTCTTATTTTAGATTTGTTTACAATTGATACATCCGCCCTTTTATAGTGAAACATAAATACATGAAACACTTAGTAGTAAATGCTGTGTATTTAATATGTACCTTATTAAAAATTACAATTTCCTCTACAATAGAACACTAAATGCACATTTAAAATTTTCTATAGTGTAACATAGATACAATATTTTTTTGTTAACTCTAATAGAATAGTTTCAAAACAATGGGTTCTGATCTCAACTATTAATCGGTAACTAGGATTTGCCAAAAAGGACTTTATTTTTCTAACACTCATTCTTTGGTAAAATGAACAAACTAAAAATCAAGATCATCTATGTCAATAAAAATCTCAAATATTCCTCATTCGCAAGAGCCATAAATTATAATTATAGCTACTACAGGTTAAAATAAATGTAAATACTTTCTTTGGGTTTTTTTAAAATTAAAAAATAGAAAATATATAAAAAAAACAATTGAAAATAATTTAGGGATGTAATAAATTACATGAGGAAACTTACATTAACCTTTAAAATAATAATCCCAAAATGCATTGTAATAAAATGTTTCAATTTAATATTTTTGATATCAGTGAAAAACATTGAATGCTCATTTATATCAAGGCTTATTCATTAATTATTTAGTGAAATATTTGTATATTTAAAATCTAAAGGTTTGTACCTTTTTTAAATCTGTTACCTTGCAAACAAATTGAATATACTAGCATATTATTTTTTCAACATCAAGAATCATAGGTTTGCTCCTGCATCCTTAAGGACAAATTTTGTAATAGTTTCATAATACTATACAATTTACTTGAAATGTATTACATTAACCTACATATATATTCTTTTATAAGTATTTCTAATTATGATAAACATTTAAAAATAGTAAACACCGACAATGAAGTGAATTTTATGTTTGTAAACAGAAGTATTCTATATTTCCAAACACATGTGTAACAAAATGCATGTTTTATGTACATACGTATTTATGTTAAACCACAAAATATTATAAAAACTGACTTTTCATAAATTCATTATTTTTTTAAAAGGTAGAGTATTTACAGTGAGACTACCAAAAAGTTAATTTTTATTGAATCATTCTGCTTGGAAGTATCAGATTCATGAAAATTATGTATATATTTATGAATTATTTTCTACAATAGCTGAAAGAATTTTTACAAATGTTCTTAAACCTTAAATTTAAAAAATATCCATGTTGTTTTAAATTAATGATTTATATAATGAGAATATTACTAATGTAACTTTATATTCATATTCTAAGAAGTTAGTTCCTTTTTTATTTTTTGGTAACTTTACAGTTTATAAAGTAGGTTTATATAACAAAATTTAGATATAGAACAATATTTTGGGTTTAATTTGAAAATAATTCACTGTTTTATATATAATATTTTACGGAAAATAGTAAACAATTATTGAAATTGGAAGTACAAAACATTCAGGTTCAGAGAATATTTATCATTATTAAAAATGCACATTTTTTTCTATTTAAAATTTAAAGAAAATGGAGTGATGTATTATAAGTAAATAAGGCTTTAGTAAAAGTTGAGGACGTAAAGTGCATTTTTTTCAAATAAAGCAAATTATTTATTTGGAAGTACAGTAAATTAGTTGTTGGAAGGTTTTTAAACTTTATTGGACGTACCAACATTTGGCTTATTTTAGTGACTCTATGAAGAACTCTTCAAGTTTGTAATAGATTTAAATTAGTCTTCCCAGATGAGATCATCAAAAGCTATCTAAAATTATTATCTTTTAAAGAAATGATTGAGATGTTAAAGTGAGAGTTCAGTACTACAGTTTGAAGAACAAGGTTGCTCAAGGTCTCAGGTAGTGAGTAGTGAACTTTGTATCTTGGGAAGAGAGCTTTGTAGCATGGGTGAGTGCATAAGATGCAGAGCACAGGTAAGAAAGTCTAGGACTTCGTCTCCCAAACTGCCAGATGCATTTCAAAAAGTTATTTCTGGGCTACTTCTGTCGGTTATTTGGAATATTACCAATGCAACTAATGAAGAACATTAGTCAGGGGTGTGCCCAACATAATCGTCGACTTATTTCATCATCAGGGGATTATTTTTCTTCCTTCCTGCAATGACAAACTACTCGTGTGTCATGGAGCTCGTGCTACTGATACACCAACTGTACACCTACACTCCATTATGATCGGCAAGCTGACGTCGTTTAGGAAGCGAGTCCGTCGTGGAATCTTCTTTCTAGGGCTGTCTAGCAGAACCTGGAGGAAGGGCAATGAGGAAGGAGGCGTGGCGATCATAGATCTGAAACAGAGTCTGCTTCGCGCCTCGGCCACCTTAGACGGCAGCCTCGGCGCGCTGATCTCATGCGGTCGAATTGCCGTTGTTGGGCAGCGAGTCCAGCCTGAGAGTCATCTCGGGGAGAGGACCCAGAGAGTGCTGCCTAGCGCAGTCCAGCGAGGTTAGAGTGGTGAGGAGGGACCCGCGACCTGTAGGCCTTTGCCGATTACCGCTTCCAGCACCATTCCCGCCCAGACCTCCTCCAGCCTTCTGTCTTGCTGCGCGCTCTGTGCAAATACCGTACCTGGAAAAAAACAAAACTAATTTCATACAAATAAGTCCGCCACGTATTCGCTTTTATCTCAAAACGTGAAAGTTCAATGAGAACAATATTTTGTATTTAGGCTTCAAATAAAGTGCTTCATCATATATCAGGTGACTTCAAGGGCATTCCAATTTGCTGCAGATATGCAGATAATTAAAGTTCTCCTTAGGAAGAAAAAAAAGCAGAGGCTGCTTTAACTAAACAGATTTACCAATTGCGTCACGTGAATTTATCTCAAGACTTAAAAGTTCAATGACAACAATATTTTTTATTTAGCCTTCAAACAAATTGCTTCATAATATAACAACTTTCTATTAATATGGCATGAGTAGGAGTGGGGGTTTACTGAAGGCCGAAAACTAAAAAGTGTATGTATCTTGGTTAATAATAAAGATAGTAAAAAAACGAAAATACGAACATTTATGGAACATACAATTTCTGATCTGACGCATAATAACGGAGATATTAACAATTTTAGAAATTCATCCCCTTTATGCCCTCACACTCTCCCACATGTCGGATTTCAGCCAGTAACGAACTTGATCTTTCTTATTATATAAAACAATTAAATATCGATTTTGGTAACGATCAAATCAAAAAACCGCTAGAGCGGTACAGAAAAATACATACACACCCATACACACACACACACACACACACACACACACACACACACACACACCTCATTTTCGCCATCTACTAGGTAGAAACATCTACTAGGATGGACATTTGAAGAAATGTTTCGAAAATAACGTCTTGAGTGCAACCTCAAAAGCGGATTTCGCTTAAGGGAAATCTGCAAAAATCAGTACATTTTTCACGGGGAACAAAAAAGGGGCCCTATTTCCACAATAATTATCTATATTAGCTTTCGGCAGGACTGAAGAAGTTCGGGGGAAATATTAGGAAAGAAATTTCTTCAAAAGCAAGCCACTAATTATGCCTAATAAACCACGTAGTTACTTTATTTGGCCCAGATTATAGATGAGTTATAGATTTGTTTGTGATTTTGGTTTATAAACGATAAAAGAATTTTACAGATATTGAATTTTTTTTTTTTTTTACCCGTAACTATTAACTCGTGAATGAAATAAAGAAAAATTGGACAGTAAAAAAAAAACTAGTTCCAACAGCTGATGAATCGTTTTGTAATCTCATTATCAGCAATAAAGAGCATTTAAATGACTATTATCTATTATTCTCTTGCCTTGATTTTTCCTCTCTATGCAAATGGCACAACACTTATGAAATCGCTATATGCTTTCTGAAGTTTTTTTTTTTCAGACTAATTACCATGATACATACATTCTCGGTTTTTTATATTAAAATGCGCCTCTAAAATAGAATAACTATGTGTAATAGTTAAGACGCCACAGTATTATGTACAAATAGTTGAAACTATGGAACTATTGTATTACTGTCAAAATAATATTTTGTTTTGCCTATTATGAATACTTAATATTATTAATAACCTTTGGCTAATAATGCCGTTACTCTAGTTTGGGCTCATTATTTTTTATCAAACATTTTTCATTTTTATTTCACTTTCTACAGTAAAAAAAATAAAGTTATAAGGATGTCTTAAAAAAAAAAAAAATTAATATTTTTTATTGTAATGACAGAATCTGTAACTTCGAAAACTGTCTTATAGGAACCACGAAGACAGCTCATTTCAATTTGAGGACTTAATTTGAAGATTATAGTGTTAATGTCCCATCAAAATTAATATTCTATTATTGGCCATTTAAATTAAAGCATTTTTTCCCTTTATATTTCGAACACTTGTTTATTTGTATTGCCAGATTTTCCACTCTGCTCTTTTACGGCGCTATATGATACCAACCCACATGGCTGAAATGCATTTCTGTTTTAGTTGTATGGAGAGTTATCCAGACAATTATTGTCAGGTTTTCTTAAGAAACACTTTGGTGACACTTACTGATAAAGTGACAAGTATGTTATTCATGGACCAATCAGCACATAAAACACAATTCGTTGGCCTAATCTAAATTTTAAAATTAATCTCTATGATAATATTATGAAATTTTTAATGTCAAACAATGCATATGGCTTGATGGAGTCTTAATCAAGATATCGGAAGACAAATGCCAATAGACAAAGTGCAATTTACTTTATTTTTTTTTAAATTAATCACAAATGCCATAATAACACAAACTTTAAGCATATGGGTATACATACCTGCTGAGTAGAACAAGCACATCTCTGCGATATTGGTGAGTGAGCAGTGCATAGAGGTATGGGTTAGCACAAGAATTTAGAGGATAGAAAAACACCAGAAGAATCTTAGTATTTGTGACGTCTATCAGCGGGTAACCAGCCAGAGCAGTAAGTCCGAAGAAGGCTATTGGAGCCCAACATGCGAAGTCTGAAAGGCAAAAGAGAATAATTAGAATATTCAATTAATTGTACACTCGAATTCAGTGTGCTTGTATAAATAATGAGGATCGTCACTATTTTTCTCCAGAGCTGCGTAATCCTTGTAATGTCTACCGTTCAAAACAAAATTGCATAGTCTATAGCCTTATTTCTTCTCTGCATTAGTACCGATAGTATGAAACCTTTAAATCGACTGTACTATAACTAAGATATCTGGTAAGTTGCATATTTCCTAGCCCGATTGAAGACATTAACAACTTGATCTTTAGTTACACAAGAGACTTTTAAATATGGCAAAAGACTTTCAGTTTGGCAAAGATGAGATTAAAATTGAGCTGTCACTTTACAAATAAACAAGTAAGCGTTACAAACAGTTATGTATGTATGTATATATATATATATATATATATATATATATAGAGAGAGAGAGAGAGAGAGAGAGAGAGACTCATATAAATAGGATTGGTGAAGGTTTGTAAGAAGCTTCGCAAAATTCCATCATGAGTATACATACAACCTTAATTTCCTTTAAAATTGGAAAAATATAGCCACATCAAATATATCCGTGGTTATCTTATTATCCTAATTTATAAATAAATTGTTGCTAGGTATTTAGTGTTGTGAGAGCCGGTTCGAGTTGGCATTACAAAGCGTCCGTCATATGATCTCTATCTTAGGCAACTTCAATTTGCTAGGATGATTATAAATTCTGTTAACAGCGACCCGGAATTCATATTTTACACTATATTGGAATTTTTTTCATTTTCGAAAGAGCATATTTGCATGCATAGTACGAATAAACACATTGCGTGGAAAGAATTACCATCATATGAAGAAAAAAAAATGGGACAAATTAACGTAATTAAAAAAACAAAACAAAACTCATTACTCACGATGAATGTAGTATCATAAATGTGTTGTGGAACACAATTAGCAAATTAGTGTTACAAGTTATTTAAAAATAAAACGTCATATAAGAAAACATAAAAAAAAACTTCTATAAACAATCCAACTTAATGTAGGTATTTTTCGTCTCTCCTTCGATAATATAGAAAATTCGACTCACATGATAATTAAGACATTTTAGTAAAATAATTCGTTTTTGTGTTTCTACAAATTCAATCACTCAATAACTCTGTTTCATTTATTAGTCATTATTTATTTTGATTCCGTAATTCCATGATCCCTTGCGGAGTGTGAAATAAATTAAATTCAAAACAAGGCCTTTTTTTAAAATAATTTCACACACACAAACACACGTGCGCGGGTGCGCAACACACAATGTGTTTGAATGTATTTTGAAATCGTTCTGTGTTAATCATGACGGGGAGTTCCTGCGTTACTTAGGAGTATGGCGGTTTGCGTAACGTCACTGCTTATAAAATTAAAGATGCGATCCAAAGAAAACTCCGAACTAGATACATCGAAGTAACAACTTTTAGTTAGAAATTGAATGCTGAATGCACGGAAGATATCTTGGCTGACAAACATGCAAAATTAGCGATTGAACTTTGCACATTACACACTGATTACATTACAGGACACGATAAAGTAAATCGATTAAAATCGAGATCAGTGATAAATGAGAAGTGTAATGGCGTCAGACACATACAAAACTACTAGAAATAGAAGACACTATTCGTGAATGGCTGTCAAGTAATCGGGACACTAGAAGAGAAGTGGTCCTTGCTCGTTTGCGACACGGCCATTCACAGATAACACACGGACACCTCATGACTAGGACTGAACCACCATTATGTACACTCTGCAATACACAACTAACTATCAAACACTTACTTACAGACTGCAGACTAATAACCGACAAGAACTTACCCACCAACCTTACAGAACTACTACACGACAACAGCCCATACATCGCGACAATCATGAAACACCTCCAACAGACACAACTTTTCAAATACATTTAAAACGTTTATTGAACCTTAAACTTAAAGAATTAGAATCTGCTCCCATTAATGTCCACTGGAAAAAATGTAACCGTGCCCTGCGACCTACTACTGTAGATTTTTTAACATATTTTTTTATAATAAGGTGACTATGCCAACTTTTAGTTTTATAATATGAGTAATCGTGGATTGCTAAAATTGCGACACACCTAAATAAATAAAACAATGCTGAATATTTTATTAATACTAAAGCCATGAGTGAATAAAGAGAAGAATTGCACTTAACATACTTAATACTTCATGGTGTTTAAAGGATGTAGTCAAGTAGTTGTTATTTTGATATGACAACGATTTATTGGAATACGATTTCTGTGCATGAATATTCTAGTTCAGAGTTTACAACAGGAATCATAAAGAAGTACCTTCTTTAAAAACTAAATGAAAAGTTTTGGAATTGAGTGTGTTGAACCCGGATATTCAAAATAGCATAGCCTTCCTCCATTTTTGAAGATATTGCTAATGGTAAATAAAGATTCGTTATTCGCCATTTCAAATTTGTTAACGCATTCGGGATTACAGAAGAACGTTATTAAATTTACATGATGAGAACTCATTGAAGTTTATGACGTTCTGTTGAGAAAGTTACCTGTGAAAACGAGAAGTGCCATCCTCTTTGCGACGGTCATATCGGAGTTGTTGAGAGCTGCCCCTCCAGACTCAGTACCTCGCCTGATACTGCAATACATTCTCCCATAACAGAGACAGATGATCCAGAAAGCTATGCCGTTGAATGAGAGGAGGGTCGTTAGGTAAGCCAGGTCCAAACTAGCCGACACCTCCAAGGGAAGGCAGATACTGTACGGAAAATGTCATATTAGATAGCGCTGATTAAGTTTCATTAAATATAAAATAAACCACTTATTTTGAATAAGTGATATCAAAATATTTTTAAATATATAACTGTGAGCCAGTGTACTCAAACAGGAGTGTGTATGAGAGAGATACAGAGTTTCATGTGAATAGACATATTTAACAATTAAAAAAAAAAGGGGGGTAATGTATATTACATATGTATATAGATATATATGTGTGTGTGTGTGTGTGTGTGTGTGTGTGTGTGTGTGTGTCAGTTTAAAAAAAAATTAAAAAAGAAAACAAAAGACTGGTTAAATATCTTAGTTTATAAAAAAATAAATAAATGATATATATACATTACATAAATATATATATATATATATATATATATATATATAAATACTGGTTAAATAGGTTAGTTTATATGACTCTTATGTTAGTTTATAAGACTGTGGTAGTATTCAAATATAGTCATTAAGTAAAGTAAAGTTGAAAAAAGAAACACACACGCTAAACAATCCAACACTTAACCCTAATTACTACATACTACGTAAGATAAACATCAATAGTTGAAGGGCGTAATAACCTAGTAGTTGATGGCCTATAAACCCGCGACCTAACCTATTTAACAATTTATATTTTTCTAAACCTTAATTATTTTATTTTTTTTTCATTCATTTTAGACACAAATTTTATTTTATTTATTTATTTTTCAAAATTATTCGATTTTTGTTTAAATATTATTTCTGCATTGTTCATTGTGACTTTGTTTTGTTTTTCATTTATTACGTTTCAGTTTTTATACCAACTTTTGGATTTTATCTAATGTTAGTTCCCTTGTTATGTATTTTGTCCTTTGTTGTGTCCCATTTCTATTTTTAGCAGATTTCCCTTCTTCATGGAAATCAGCTACTAAGGTTCCACTCATGAGGTTCCACTGTTTTTCTGTTCCATTTCTCTAATTGTGTTTCATTTCTATTTTTGTTCCATTTTGTTTTTGTATTGCATTTCTGCTTTGTGTTTCAATTCTATTTTTATGTTCCTCTTCTGTTTTTGTGTTCCTTTCTGTTAATGATTTCCATTTCTGTTTTTGAGTTCCATTTCTGTTTTTGTTTTCCATTTCTGTTTATGTGTTCTTATCTTCTGTTTAAAGCTCTTATGTATGATTCTAAATATAACCTGCCTATTTCTGATATTTTTTCGTTATTGTTGGTTTAAAATGGTAACATTAAAAGATGATTTAATTGAAAAATTTGTGCATGTAACATATTGGAATAATGTTGGTGAGTTGAAAAATGAAGAGAACTATTATATTCATATGTTTAGGACCGCGAAATAAAGATATTATATAATTTATTTTATGAGGTGGTATTCTGTTTAACTTTATGCCTATGTCCATTCTTCCAGAATATTCTTCAAACATTTTCCCCCTTAAAACGTTTCGAGACTTCCGAGGATTTCGGGAAAATAATCAAGATATGAAAAATAATTGGCAAGCCCTACAAGCAATTCAAAATTACTCACCAATAAATGTGGTTGTAATTACTTTTAGATGCAATAATTTTCCTAGGAATATTAGAAATCATAAAATTGTATTATGTATTTATTTTTAAAAAATGTTCTGCATTTAATTGGTAATTTTTAAAAAACTAAAACTGACATTATTTGTTTCCAATTAACCGGATTTGAATTATTGAAAATTTACTGTTTCCTTACAGTCAATTATTATTATTATCTTTTCCAGGTGTTTAAGAATCACCAATACTTTCAAACTAGTCACAGTTTTATTTTTCTTGCTTTTTCTGAATTACTGGAGTACTATATTCATTATGAGAGTGCTCCCTTAATGATATGAACCATTGACTTATCAATGGACGGTAGTTGCAGTTCTTATTATACGTCAACAAAAAAAAAACATCTTTTTAGTATAATTTTCCTATTGAGTAATCAACTAAAATTAATTGCATGACGGCCAAAATTTAGTCGATTACTGGTTACATTTTTTATACGAATGATTTAAATACAAAGGTTTAATGTTTAATAATTTTCTTAAAATTTCGTTATGTATGTTGGAATATATTATGACTTAATTATATGTTGATATTTCTTTTACAGATAGTGAAAAAACGATACTAGTTAAATGTATTTTTATTTATTTAAAAGTGATTCTTTAATGCCTCTTAATATCTGAAATTTAGACTAAACAATAGTCTGACAAATATCTCTAAGGAGAAGTTGAGGGGAGAGAAATTATGCAGCCCTTAAAATATCAATTCCCAGAGAAGAATAAAACAGTATTTCTCTGAGAGTGCTCTTTATGCCAGTTTGAAGTTTAGAAGCAACATCTACCATTGTTAATATCAAACTTTCACTAGTTCAACTCTACCAAAACTGACTTCTGCCATCCAATTTACAATACATGCTCACATTTTTCATTATGGTCATATC
Organism: Riptortus pedestris; assembly: GCA_019009955.1. Lineage (NCBI taxonomy): Eukaryota > Metazoa > Arthropoda > Insecta > Hemiptera > Alydidae > Riptortus > Riptortus pedestris. The sequence continues at coordinate 83,734,035 of CM032229.1, forward strand.
TCTTAGCTGTACTTTGGAAGTTCGTTTTTAGTTATTCAAAAACTTTTCCTAGAAATATAAATAAGAACTTCTGGCTCTTATGGGAATTTGTCACGTCTTACCTTATGCCCAACACGTCTCATGTATTATGCAAATATTTATCAACAATGTATATACTCTTATGGGATTATTTCATAGGAATCCAGAATTAAAACTGGGATTTGTGAATTTGAAGTAATTTTCAGAGTATGATCCTGAAGATGGACCAGTTTCAGCGGACTGTTCGTGTTATTATTCTTATATTCATTTATGGATAGTCATTAAAATTACTGTTCATATTTGGCAAGATTATTATTATTATTTATTAACGTCCACGTTGTGTTACTACGGCTAATTGGGACAGGTTACCACCCTTTCCTATCCTGGGTGTTAGAGTTTTATTTGATGAGTTCGTCCCTAAATAAATTCCAATTGCCCAGGGGGGATAGAACTTGCCACTCTAGGTTTACCTTGTGAGATTGAGCCCAACGCTTTGACTGACATGGCTAACCTGAGCCCCCGTAAATTAATTATATTCGTCTTGAATTTTTATTTCTTCGATAATTTTTGAAATCTTTTTAATTTTTTCTAGCCTTTTGGAAAACTGTTAAAATATGAAGTAATAGACATTGATGGATGCTGATGGAAAAACAAATTGGTATGACGTGTATTATCTACTTGTATTCTCGGACGTGTCCTCTGACATTGAAAATGCTTATCCTAATAATAATTAGAGAAATAAGGAAATTTATTATAAACAATTGGATGAGTTGGCTATAACAAAACAAAAGGTTTTTGTAGCTATTTGATGATTGATACAGGAATTGGAGGAGCCAAGAAGATAAGGCTGCCGCTGCTTATGCTGACAATCTGGGGGAGAAATACACGGAAAATTAATAGTATTTCATATTAATACTATGCAAACCTAAATTATCAAAAAAAGTTTAGTGAACGGATTTAAATAAATTAATTTATTTAAAGTTGGGGCTTCACGTTTATTGTTGAATATTAGTGATTTATTTTTTTTTAATCTGTTGCTAACACTTTTAAACATTAAGACTTGTTACGAATTAGTTTATGAAGTGTAATGAGTTTAAGCTGAAGTTTAGAAATTCATTGTTGCCAAGTAAAAAGCAACTTTTGAGTAAAATTAATTGACTTTCGGCAAAAATTTAGTCGATTACTGGTTACATTTTTCATACGAATGATTTAAACAACAAGGTTTAATGGTTTAATATTTTTTTTTTAAATTTCGTAATAGTCTTTTAATTATTTTTTTGCTATATGTGAATTCCTGTGTTGTTTGACGATTGAGAGATTCCATTGTGGATATTGTCTAAGTTTCTATAGTACTGTTAATGCTTACCATGTTGGTTTTGCGAACGGGGTTGGCAAGTAAAAACGGGAGGAAAATCAATAAATTTAAAGTGTGAATGTATAATGACTTAAACAATGTTGTTTTATTTCTTCTTCAGAGTATCTATAACTGGAGAAAAAGTTAACGTCTTAGGATAAGAAGAACATACGTCACTGTTAGCTATTATTATCGATTTTCTTTATTTCATGTTTAGATTTATATTAATCAATTGCAACGAAGATGGGTATGAACATTGAAAACACACTTTATATATTCTCCTTCATTTAATGGTCGGATTGAGGAAATATGTTCTTGCTTTGTTACTTAGCTTTTTTTTCAAGGAAAAGCAATTGTATGAATCTCATTTGAAAGAGCTCTAGAAAAAGTCCATCAGAAGTAATGGATTTGATAAGAAGCATAACTGCCTCTGGCTAAAGGAGGTTTAGTTCCAAGACTGTAAAGGGTTTATTACTGATAAACATTCCCTACTCAGCACTACTTACTGCAGTAAAACTTTATTAGTGAAGCTTGTGGCTTATTCCAGGGTTTATTCTTCCACTATGTTTTAGGAATGAGTAATAGATTAAAATATGTAGATTGAAGTGCACAATAGCAGACATATAATACTTCTTCATTAATTAGTTACATTTGTTATCCTCCCAAACACCCGAACATTCATTTTTTAAAATATCAATTTTAACTATTTTTAATTGTTTAATTTCAGGGATACATTTAATTTATTTTAACGATATGAAGAGCTTATTTCTACGTTTATTAGAATACGTTTTCGTTTGGCTAATTAAGGCCACTTTTCTTAACAAGCTATTGAAGTTTGGAGGAGTTTTATTTTGTCAAATAAAGAGTCTTAATTAGAAGAAAATGTAACGTTGAAATTTATTTTGGGATTTTGTGTAAGAATTTGAGCTATCATTTATAAAGTTATAAAGGGGTTTTATAAGGTATTATCAGAAAATGAGGAGCCATTTAATGTCGGTTCTTATTATTGAATTGATGAGATTTGAAATCAATTATTATTTATTTGAGTTTATTATAATTATCATTATTTATTCTGGGTCTACTTTTTGCTACTGTGGCTTATTTGGACGGGTTATCTACAGGTTACCATCCTTTTCTAGCCAGGGTGGTACTGAAGATATTATTTAATGAGTTCGTCACTGAATAAATTCCTGTTTGCCCAGGCGGGAATCAAACTCGCCACTCAAGGTTTACCTTGTGAGATTAAGGCCATCACTTTGAATACATAATTGCATAAATCATTGAAGGTTGTTCACTGTTTAAGTGGTCAGGTGTAATATACCTATGGTACTTGTTATTTATTTAAAGACATTTATGGATAATACTACCTATTACTCACAAGACTTAGTGGGGAAGTACTGCCTTGTATACATCACTAGTCTTAAGGTATAACATATACAACCGTGCAATTCAGAATGCATGTAAATCCACATACCGTTATCCGGCGGTTAAGTAATGTATTTTCTCAAGTATATTGAAATATCCTCAAGAGGTTCAATTTCTTTAATTCAGAGCGGTGTTAGTTTCCAAATGTGATATAGTATTATTATTTGTTTTAAAGTGCTCATGGGTTGTAAGTAGTTTGACCACAACAAAGAAATCCTCTAACCATTCCATTTTCGGCCTTCACGAATGTTTGAGACAAAACTGACACATTTACAATATTTACCCTCGTCTCAACGTTTAGTCAGGCAATGGATAGCACTTGTTACTCTGGAGTTTTACAGTAACTTGTGTGAACACTGGCTTTAATATATTCAATCTTAAAATTTTGTGGGAATGTTCTTCGGCAGGTCATTTAATGAAATTAAAATGATATAAACATGTAGAATAAATTCGTTGAAGTACATTAATATTATTGTAATCATAATTAAGAATGGGGGTATTTTTTACTTTACCCACACCAGTTACTTTTTGAAGTAACAGTGATTATATGAAAATTAATAAGAGTCCAGTTGTTAGGATGAAGTAATTCATTCAAACTATTGCTGAGCTATATTAATTTTATGCTTGAAAGAGGTTACCTGCCTATTACATGGTTGGTGTTTTAAGAACGTACAAGTTTTTTTTTGTAATAATGAATCGCATACAACTATCCAGAGGTATGGACTATTGTATAAATCAAGGAAATGTAGAAAAGGACACTTCATGAGTATTGTATTTCATAAAAAAAGAGGTCCAGTATTTAGATGCAGTCTAAGAAGTGTCAGATACTAGAACTAGGATATATTTGAGTGTTTTTTTAAAATTTTTGAAAGCATATTCGCCCCCTAAATGAATGATTCGACGAAATATATATTAAAGTATAATTTTTGTTTACATTTAAAACTTGTTAAATACATTATTTCAAACATATGTTCATTACTTTTATCAATTTAACGATAACGTAAATCACTGTTTTAGAAATAAGTAACTGGTGTGGGTAAAGTAAAAAAGACCCAAGAATGGTTTTTGTATTTTCAACATAATTAAGTGATTTCAATTTTTCATGATTAGGTATAACTGTATTTATTAACGTCCTATAAATGTACGTCCTATATACGTATTATAATGTTTTAACTACTAAGGGTAGTTATAACATTATTATATTTTGATTAGATGAGGATTCCACTAGAGCTGAAAGGTGTTTGCTCAAAATTCCGTTTTGTTGTCAAATATCTCTTTGAATGGTTCGTCCTGACTAATTTATGCTTCGACCATTAGAGGAATCCTGAGAGAGTGTTTGGCCTTCCTTTGTTGTATAATTTACATGCTTATGCCAATCTGTGTTTGATCACTTATGCATTTGGACGAGGTAGTCTGATTATATTAAGCTGAAGAATAATTTCAATATGCAAATCACGAGAACAGAAATTTCGTTCAGCGCTGTTCATTGAGAGGAAGAACATTGAAATAAAAAGGAACTTAGACAAGTTAGAATAAAAAAAAGAAAAGAAAAGTAAAAAATGATTTCCACGGATTGATATGATTCACTACTGATTTCTTATCACCACATAATTTCTATTTCTAAGTAAAAATCCGATGAGTAGAAGAGGGTTTTAACTGAAGGAAAACAAGAAAGTAGGAGTAGCTCGCTTAATATTTGAGTAACGAAAAAGTGTATAGAACAATAATTGCGCAACATCAACATTTAAACAATATTGGTTCTATAACATTTTTCGATGTGATTCATAATATCGGAGATATTTTAAATTATCAAATCCCCAACCACCCAATAAGCCCCCCTGTTCCTGGTCCAAACTCAGTCATTAATGGATTGGATCATTAGTGTTGAATGAAACTATTAAATAACAAGTGTCGAATAAATCAGATTTACATTTTCGAGTGAAGCCCGGAAAATCTAAATTGATGACGTCGTCACCAATGTATTCCCATGTATCTCACATAATACTTATAACAGCTTATTGTTAATATGACATAAGTAGAAGTGGGGGTTTACAAAGGGCTGAAGAAAAATATCTCGGTTAATATTCATGACAGAGAAAAGATGTATATAACAATATTTATGCGTAACTAAATTTGCAATAAGATTCGTTCTGTACATTTTTTTATCCGGCGTTAAGTAACAAAGATATTTTGAATTTTAAAAATTTCCTTCCTCTAACCCCCCCTTTCCAGTCAGATTTCAGCCATTAACGAACTTGATCTAGAGGTTTACATGAAAATATTATATATTGAGTTGGGTTATTATTATTTTTATTTATTTATTTTTACACTTTTTTGCAACTTAGGCTAATTGGGACGGGTTATCTACAGGTTACCACCCTATTCTAGCCAGAGTGGGACTTAAGATGTTATTTAATGAATTCCGTCACTAAATAATTTCCTTTGCCCAGGCGAGAATCGAACTCACCACTCTAGGTTTACCATGAGAGATTGAGGTCAACGCTTTAACTCACATGGCTAACCTGAGCCCCATTGAGTTTGGTACCGATAAGAGAATAATTACGACTACTAGAGCTGTAACAAGATGAATATATGAATATATATATATATATATATATATATATATATATATATATATATGAATATGAGATTGTACGAGAGTAGTTAGTTAATAAATTTCTGCTAGAAGTATTACTAACCTGGTTTTGTAATATCCACTGACTCCTATTAGTGGTAATGTGGCCATGAGTATTGCGTACATCCAGCCGGCGACCATAATCTTGAAAGCAGTGGACAGTTTCAGCCTCTTGTTCATATGAATGGCATAGGTTATCGTATACCACCTCTCGGATGTAATGACCGTAAGTGTCAATATTGACAGCTCGCTGGAGAAAACGGTAAGAAACCCAGCGATCTGGCATCCATAACCTGAGAAAAGAACAAAACTAATAATACAAATATTTATGAGAGGAATGGAGAATCATTGAAATATACGAGGGACAATGAAATTCATTTAAAATTATACATTTTAGCTGTTTTTGGAATTTAATTTTCTTCAAACTTTGTTAACTTCGACAGTTCCGTTGTAATCTAGCGGTTCTATATTAGAAAAAGAAGAAATGATTACTATAGATATTATTCCATTAGGTAACCTTTTTATAATACTTTTAAAGGTAATGAGCCAAATTCTAATGAGTTCAAGGTTACTTACTAAATAATTACAATTAAAATTAATACTTCAATTAACAATGGTTGTGAACGCTTGTAAAAGTTTTGCCAGGCTCAAGAACAATTAGATTCTGAAGCTGAGTAATACTGTCTTGTTGGAGAATTGAGCTACTCAGCTCGAGTTGAAGAAATTCATTTCTATCCTGAAGGTAAACACGGAGTGTTCAGGGACTCAAACACACTCCCTATTCCAAATTGTTTGAAACAAAGAAGGATACGGCAAATAGAAAAACACGTTCTATATCAAACAAAGTTCCTCTCTCTACAAGATGGCGAACATTTCAGAAACTTTATTCAAAGAATAGAGATTTATTTTCTTTTGAAGAGAATACAAGACAGTAAATTAAACAATTTAGACTTACTTCCATAAGGCACCAATAATAATTTTATGATTAGTTTTGCAAAGAAGAAATCATACAATACAATAAAAGTCCGTCACGCAGGGACTGCGTAAACTAAGCAGATTTCCCATGTGTAGTTTTACAATAGAGAAATCTGCATACTGGTAACACAACACCACCGTGATTAAATACAAACGGCAATGAGAAGTCTTTCAGTTAATTAAAATAAATTTCCAACTGAAACGGCTTCTGAATTGTAAGAATAATTTATATTTTCATAACTCAAATTTTAGTAGTCCAAGAACTAAAGAAGAGGAGGGGCGGATGAACTGAACGTATTTGCATAAATCTCACAAAGCTACGAAGGTAGGGTTAGTTTAGAAACGACAGGTAAGGTTAGAAGAAGCTTCTCGGTTAATATTCAAGATAGAGAATAAATGTATATAACAATATCTATAGTAATTTTAATTTGCAATAAGATTGGTTCTATACAATTTTTCGATCTGATGCATAATAACGGAGATATTTTGAATTTTCGAATATCCCCCCTCTAAACCCCTCTTGTCCGATTTCAGCCATTAACGAAATTGATCTGTCTTTTTACATAGAACGGTTAAATATCGAGTTTCCTAACGATCAAACAAAAATTGCGACCGCTAGAGCGTTAACGGACAAATATATATATATATATATATATATATATATATATATATATATAATTTTGAACGGACCTCATTTTCGACTTCTCCTGGGTAGGATCGATGAACAGACCTCAATATCTGATTTCCCTTAAGGGAAATCTGCTACAACTTCCCAAAATGGATAAATTGGAATCTATTTCCAAATATATATTATTGAATACAAGCATATTTATCTCGTATTTGTCATTAAAATTGGTGAATGAATATCTCATATTTGGCTGTATAATTGGGGCCAATTATTTAGTGTTTACCATAATCTAAGTAATTGGTCTTTTCAACAATTGATTTCCTAATTAAAATTGATTATTTTTGATATGAAAATAATCAAATGCTTCTTTTATAGGAGTTATAAATAATTAGTACTAATATATAAAATTTCTAGGTTGTCAAGTAATCTCACTAATATTGCAAATACCATGTGCTTTCTTTGAATACTAGTTTTCATCTAGTTATTAGTTTTTTATTATATAAAACTAAAATTTAATTATAATGTAAAGTATACATTGTTATAAAAAACAATAATTGGATATAATATCTCAGGTGGAGAATTTGAATTTGAAATGACTGAAATGAGGAGGAAAAAAAACCCATCCACAAAAGTTAATGTTGCTGGTCAAAATTACGTAATAAGCTCAAGTTACAGTGGCAACAAATTATTATTAAAGAGGTGGTGAAATCGGTGCCCGTACACGTCCGAATTTAGTGAGTTTTCGTCAAATGAGATAATCAGACTTCTCTCAGATGATTTATTTTAGGAAAAAACTTCCACTAAAGAGGGATATATGTTGATTTCAAATCTCTCGCTGGGTCATCATTTTCATAAATAACACTGCTTGATGTCAGTTTTACTAGCTCTGCAAAGTAGCTCAGGTTTTGGTGATATTTCAGTGGCACTGCGTCTTCCTTCTTAACGCATGTGTCACAGTACTGAAGTGGCACACAGGGAAGACGCTGGAGCACACAGCCGGGAGTGTTTAAAAAAAAAACTCATGATACTATAGGTGGATTAGGACCATTTTCAGGCCTGGCAAAGGTTTGAACAGTACTCTTTCAAGTCCAGCAGGGAAACGTTCTTAAATAAAAGAGACGGATATCAAGATTAGATATGCCCAGTACTTTTACAGATATGCTGATTTCTAGAATGATTTCATCAGGTACAACAGTTTAGCATTGAGGGCAATGTACCACATTATAGATCAAATATCGAAGAATTGGCTTGCCGTTGAAACAGTGCTCTAGGAGAAGTAAGGCGGTTTTCATTACCCTGGAAGAGGTTCATCAATCGATCTATGAAATAGCACGGCAGGCCCAAGGAGAGGATTCACGGAGGGTCTCAAAGGCTACAAGGATTATAGCGCCTAGTACGTAGTGAGTACTTGTCTAACAACCAGAGTTGGGCAAAATGTAATTTTAACTACAACTACTAACTACAATAACTTTGGCAGAAAGTAGTTACAACTAATAACTACTGTTGTAGTTAATTACTTTTGTAGTTAACTACATGTTTCTAACTACTATTTAGTAGTTAAAAATGTTTAATTACTTTTGTAGTTAACTACAAAAGTAGTTAACTACAAAATTAGTTAATTACAAAAGTAGTTGGTAGTTACGGTTACTAACTACTAACTACTTTTTATTTGTTTTCCTTTTTTTTTTTTAATTTGGCATAGCGATATTAATCAATACAATATTGCAACACAATTTTACTGCTGTATGTTTTAGTGTTTAACATCTTCTTAGACAGTTTAACTACAGACTTTATAGCAGGGGGAGACTGAGCCCATAGGTTTAGGCTCAGTTAAACCATAAATTAGTATGCCAATAAAGTACTAAAATAATAATTGGTGTCTTGTCAGGTACATTTCATAGTTCACATGAGGTGAAAACAAGCCTAAATTAAATTACTACGCGGATTAATTATTATTTGTGTGTGTGTGTGTGAGTGTGTGTACAGTTTTTAGGGGGGATTCATGAGGTTTGGTCTGTTATTAGCCAACACTTTGCATGTATAATCTTACTGCTGTGTGTGTGGTTATTTAAGCGCTCGCTAAAGTGTTTTTGGTTATTTCATTTTCAGAAACATGATACCAATACTAAACAAAAGTGTCCAAAGTACAAAAGTGGTATACTTTAAAAATACAAAACATTAAATACCATTAGTACATGAATTGTTCTCTTCAACGGGATTTTTTCATAAGGTACACTCTTAGTTGATATGGGCATTTTGCCTATGTATTTGCAAATCATACCGATATCTCTCCTGTAATTAATCCTGCTTAAAACTTCCCCCACCTTATTATTACTGTTATTACACGAGGGGACTTTTTCTTGACAAGGACCACCTCAGAATTTGCCTGAGAGTTCAGTAAACTGTTAGTTGAATTTGTAGTTGACCCACTGATACAGTAGTTAATTACAATAGTAGTTAACTATCCTGGTAATTGACTATCTTTTTTAGTTAACTACCAACTAGTAGTTATTAGTTAAAATTCTAACTACTTTTTTTAACTAGTAGTTAGTAGTTAAAAGAATAACTACAATTATTGTAGTTAAAAGAAGTAGTTAACTACATTTTAAGTACTAACTAGTAGTTATTAATTGCTCAATAAGTTAACCACATGTAGTTAGTAGTTAAAATGTAGTTAACTACTAAAATTAGTTAACTACTGCCCAACTCTGCTAACAACCAGTATACTTGCATAAAAAATGGTTGAACTATTTATTCAATAGTGTAATAAAAAAAATAATTTCGTCCTCTATAATTGGGTTATCATCTTTTCTCAATATGTTTTGCTCCAATCCCTCCCCCCCCCTCTGAAGAACATATTATATATTATTAATAAGTAATAAAATAACTTTAAAGGCTACAAGTAATTAAATATAACATTTTCTTGATATACTTTGTATTTATTTAGGCAACAACAATTACCATTTTAAATACTTATTTTAATAATGAGTTGTAAGGGAACGAGCTGAACTTTTTTAAATTACTTTATAAAAAGTTGTTTAAAACTCTAATTCCAATTAAGAGTCAGGTTCTAGGAATTTAATAGACTGCTTGGAGGTTTTGAAACAGTAGTAGAAGAAAACCAATCTCGTCTGGCATAAATCAGTTTTGATGGTATCAACTTTCTCTTACTTTCGCAATAATGCTTCTGAAGAAGTAGCAGTTATTTATTCGTTAAAAAAAGCAATGAAATGAAACACTGACCATTTTTTAGTTACAATAAATAAATCTCGAGTTTTATTAAAATGCCTAACTTTATTTTATATCTGTAATTTTATGAGTAGCACTTAATGATTAACTTGATAGTACTGGAGATGGAACGACATTCAGGGATTAATTGTTGCAACCTTGTTAATGCAATCAATGAAGGTAGCCTATTTATAGATAAATTCTTTAAGTAATTTAGAAATGTTGGACTATTTAATTCTAAAGCAGTTATAAATTTAATTTATTTAAAACTTTAGAGTGCGCATATACGATTTAATTTTGTCTTTCTGAGGAATGCACCACTAATTTTTATGAGACTGACTTATCTGATATGGTATTGGTTTGACTATACCATGACTTAGTTTCTCATACAGTGATTGGGCCACATTTTTCAACACGTTTATTCTTGTATTGATGTGCAAATTATTTACTTGTATCACGGCTATATTATTATTTAAGTTAAGAAAGCAGACTTGGATTTAAATTCCACTCATTACGTTTTACTTATGTATTTTATTAATAGCCAAGTCATGTTAAGGAAATACAGAAATAAATGGTAACGGAAGCTCGCAGGAAGATAACTTCATGAACACTGTGACCCTTAAACATCTAAATTTCTCAAATTCTGGATCGATCCACAACGTCTGTATTACAAGTTCATGGCAAAGCTACAGCAAGGTAAAGTTTGTGATTAAATTAGTTTCCACGATATGAGAAGTTGTAAGCAATACGTGACTCTGTCTTTCACTCTCTCTCTCACTCTCTCTCTCTCTCTCTCTCTCTCACTCTCTCTCTCTCTCTCTCTCTCTCTCTCTCTCTCACCCTCCTTCTCTCTGAACACAAATATAGCGGATGTACATTACTATAAAATGGTTTAATTTTATTTCAGCTGTAGAACTGCTTTAATCAGGTTGAATGGAAATTATTTGAAGATGTCAAAACTTGAATTATTATTAATTCATCTAGAGTTAAGAAAGGGGAATGAAAGCTAACGTACAAATGGAACCATTTAATCTCCATTAGCAAACCTTTTCAACACTGAATTCATCTCTACTTCTTACACAGGATTCAGTTAAAGATCGGGTGACTACAATTTCATTAAAAGGGGATTCTTGTTTTCTTAATGGGAAGAATTCTGTTAATTTTGCGATTTAAGAACTCCAAATTCTTCTATTTCCGAGATTAAACGTATTAGGAGAGAGAAATTCAAATTTGTCAAAGAGAAATGGGGATTGGACGCTTGATATAAATGTTCACGATATTTAATTTCCTATTGGTTTTTTCGACAAACATGCGCATAGCAAAAGTTGTTAATTTTTTATTTAACATAGCTTTTGCAAACCACATTTTCGAGACATAACCATTCTTGTATCTATAATTCGAATCACCAATTTTCGGGATATTCGGTATGCGATTTAGAACTAATCTTGTTAAGTTATAAGCTATATTGTTTTTCTTATGGATTAGGTAATACAAATGGGGGATGCATGGGCGTTCGAAATAACGAATTCAGATTTTTCATATCCATTTCGTGTTTCAGTGAATATGAAGTTATTTCGAGTTATTTATTTCGATTAAGGATACACAAAATTGTATAACATACAATTCTGCCGGGAACTTTCAATTGAATCAAAAACCTCTTGAACAATTTGGAATGTATTTTAGTTAAAATTACAAATGGTTCTAATAAATTCCGAATCAGATGTAAGAATAAATCCGATACATTGGTTCTCCCACTTTTATTCCTGTACAACTGCCTGTAGAACAGAATTTATGATCCACCATGTCTAGAGAAGATGTATTTTCTATGGCTCAACTATCAAACATGGAAGTGGTACTCTGTGATCCCTTGGAACGCGTGTTGAGCACCGTTCTTCACACATGTTATTGTTATTTTCAAGCTGAAATGTCGTAAAGGCCAAATGGTAGCTTTATCAAGAGCCAGCAAGTAGCGTTGATAGTAAAGCTCTAAGTCGTTGTACTTAGACGAAGGTGTGGGAGAAGGACAGGGCGGCCGTGGCCATTTCCCAAGGTTTATCGCCGATGGTCGGACAAGCACCGATAAATCCAATAGCCACCATAAAGCGGTTACCATGACAGCCAAGGTGTTATTGTGGCCAAGGTGTTGGCCAATCCTCCCCCTTCTTTCTCTTCGGCTACTCACCTCTTTTTTACGAGGAATAACCTCTTTGCCTTCCTATCGATATCTCCCTTTTCAACATTCAAGGGCGACTATTCAGTCCGAAGTGTTACAGCCCTTTTTAAGATGCAGCGGCAGAGATGGGCTATATTCCTGTTGATGTTCCATTTACTCAGATGTGTAACATTTAGAAAGTCAACATATCTCTTGAAAACTAGGTTGCTAGGGTAAAAATAATTTGCATGAGCATTACAAGGTTTAGTGTTATGAATTCTATTCATTTGGTTGGATTATTGGAACCTGTATTTATAATTAACAGACATTCATGATAGCATCTTCCATACCGAACTGTGTATGTCCAGTTAATCTGGCTTTCTCTAGCCAGGTGCTATTTAATATAAATGTCTTCGTTTTCGGCCATCGTAGAAGTAATCTATTTTATCTAAACGGTTCCAATCGGTCTCCCTAAATTAAAAATAATTACCCTTTGTGCACGAAATCTGCGTAAATCTGAGTTCATTGTATGTTTTTTATCATTTTATATCTTCACTAAATCTTTTAGTTTATAACTTTTATGGCATTTTTTATTCAGGAGTCTATATTCAAGATATTTCCCAACCCTGTGCATTTTCTCAGAATTCCCATTAGGGAAATAAGCTATTGAGGTCGTACTCATGACGCTTAGAAAAATTTCTTCTCATGACCATTGATCTTACCAGGACAAGGGTGACGAAAATGAGGTCCGTTCAAAATATTATATATGGTGTTGTTGTTTGTTTTGGAGGTTTGGTCAATGTTGGTGAAAAAATCTTAGCTTATGCCAATATTTCGAGAATTTTATTTTCTTCTCTTCAGGGCAAGACTTAAGATACTTAAAAACTACTGTACATATTGCGCTAGGGTCACTATAGAGAAAATAAAATTCTCGAAATATCGTCATAAAAAAATATTTTTTCACCAAAATTGACCAAACCTCAAAAAAACAACACCATATATAAATATAACTTGGTCGAAAACATTTATATATATATATATATATATATGTGTGTGTGTGTGTGTGTGTGTGTGTGTGTCTGTTAACGCTTTGGTGGTCATTACCAAAATCGATATTTAATCGTTTTATGTAAAAAGAAAAATCAAGTTCGTTAATGGCTGAAATCGGACCAGTGGGAGGGGGGTTTAGAGGGGAGGATATTCGAAAATTCAAAATATCTCCGTTAATATACGTCGGATCGAAACATTATGTAGAAGCAATCATATTGAAAATTAAATGTACTATAAATATTCTTATATATATATATATATATATATATATATATATATTTATATATATATATATATATTTATTCTCTATCTTGAATATTAAACACGATGTATTCAGTTTCAGCCTGTAGCAAACCCCCACTTCTATTCATGTTACATTATTATTTATTATTTATTTATTAACGTCCACTTTTTGCAACTTAGGCTAATTGGGACGGGTTATCTACAGGTTACCACCCTTTTCTAGCCAGGGTGGGATTTTAGGACGTTATTTAATGAATTTCGTCACTAAATAATTTCCTGTTCATGTTACATAAACAGTAATTTGTTATGTGTAAACCACATTATTCGAACTTAAATACAAAATATTGTTTTCAAGAGACCTTTATTATACGAGATACATGCAAATATGATGTTTGATTGATGGAAATAAAAATTATTCTGATTAATTATAATACAGTACTATATATAGTAAATAGTTTTCAATAAAATTGATATGTTATATTCTGATATATTTCAGTAATTGTTTTTCTTTTCGGCGAGAGGTTGATTTCAGACACTTCCCGTCAGGAGGTTAATAAAATTAACTAAAATATTTCTTATTGCCGTTTGCATTTATTCACTTAATATTCACGGTGGTGTTGTATTACCAGGATGTAGATTTATCTATTGTTAAACTTCACGAGGAAAATCTGCTTTGTTTACGCATCACTTCCATGACGGCCTTTTTTAAATAGGATCTGATTTTGAATAATTTGATGTTTAATCGTTAATCATGAAAGAACCTATATAAAATCAAACTGTCGCATACATATTGATAAAAAATAGATATAGAAAAGTGGCCATTGATTAAATATTTCAGTTTATTCAAGAGTAGAAGAAGAAAAACTGTTCATAATTAGAAGCGATTAAATTAAGTAGAAATAGACAAGGGTTTGTGTGCTAGAAATAAATTTCTAAATGAAATGCTGAAACAGAGAGTGCTTCTTCTACTGTGTTGATAATGCTATAAATATCTTAGTTCCAATCTCTTGCTTCTCCCGATTCGTAGGATATTTCCACTGACATTAGTAATGCATGGAAGTGTTCCGCATTCAATCTAATCTCAACGAGTAATCTGATATCTAATTCTAAATTAAAATATGACTTCAATCAGCATTTATTTACGAATAAAAGACATCATTACAGAAGAACAATAACATTTTTTTTTTATTTTTTTATATTCTACCAATATAATGAAATGAATTCAACAAAAAAACAAGTTTTTTTTTATATGTGAATTTATGAAAATAAAAAACTTATATTACAAGATTACTTGCAAGTCCTTTATGAATAGGTTCTAAAAATCATTAAGTCTGAATCCAAAACAAGTTAAAATTCGAGGTTAAAATATATTACGTACATATATTTATATATTACTGTTATAGGATCACTTTGTGGGTGTGGGTGTGTGTGTGTGTGTGTGTGTGTGTGTGTGTGTGAGAGAGAGAGAGAGAGAGAGAGAGAGAGAGAGAGAGAGAGAGAGAGAGAGAGAGAGAGAGAGAGAGAGAGAGAGAGAGAGAGGTAGTATCGTTGTGGTTCTTGGATTTATTGATGTACCAGCTTGAGAGATAGAACCAATAAACTGTAGACCAGATATTTATCGTTTATGGTCTTCGGTAACCGGCTTTCAAGTTATAGGTAGTCAGCTGGAACCCTTGCTTTCAAAGGATTGAATTCTAATTGAAAAATGAATAGAATAATACAGTCAGTGAGTCTCCTTTATGGCTGTAAAAGGAAATAACTCGTGAAATACGCTCATCTAAGGTAAATTTGAGGCATATTGAAGTGGATTATTTAATATAGAATGGGTTTAGGCTTTTGAAGTGCAATAAAATTACCACGGGAAAGAAGAAAAAAAATCCGTGTCGTAGGGGTGCTTAAACTAAGCAGATTTCCCAGACGCAGGTATAACATACTATTGATCTAATCTAACCACATATTAACTATTTATTTGTAAAATACCGTTCATTAGATGGGAGGGGGGTACTGAAGGTTGACAACAAAATAGTACGAATAACTCGCTTGATATTTGAGTTCAGAAAAAAAGTATTGAATAACAATTGTAAACCATCAATAAGAAGATAATCGATAACAAGTATAACAAGATTGGTTCTATAACATTTTACAATCCGACTTATTAAAAGCAAGATACTTTGAATTTTTGATTCTCTCCCCCTCTAAAGCCCTTCTAGGTCCAATTTCCGCCAATAACAATTATGATCTTTAGTATAGATTGAAACAGTAAAATTATCGAGTATGGAATAAATCAAATAAATATTTTCGGGACAAGAACGGAAATTCCTAATTGATTTCGTTATCACACAACGAAGTTATGTAATAAATCTCAGGTAAGAAAAAACGCCTCGTTCCTTCACTATTCTTTATTCGTTGTGACAGAGCGCTTTCAGAGGATACGCTCCATCATCAGTGCCCTCTTCACAATGATGTGACAGGAACCAAGGATTCCCTGTGACTCCTAGGGGGGGTCACAGGGAATCCTTGGTTCCTGTCACATCATTGTGAAGAGGGCACTGATGATGGAGCGTATGCTCTGAAAGCGCTCTGTCACAACGAATAAAGAATAGTGAAGGAACGAGGCGTTTTTTCTTGCCTGAGATAATAATTCCTTCACCATCCAGCACCTCAAAAATGGTTATATAATAAAGGTTCCTTGAAAATAATATTCAGTATTTAAGCTTAGAAAGAAATGATAAATATAAAAAACTTTTTTGATGGCAGGGTATTCATGGAGACTATTATAATAATAATGTATATATTTGCATAGAGGCGATCAAAATATGTTAAATACGTTAAACGTTACTAATTGTCTGTATGTGGTTGTAGTAATTCCTCAATAACTACAGTTACAATTACAACTACTAATTGTAATTAGTTTGGTAGGTAATTTTTATTTAAACTAGTAATTGGATTTATGAATGCCAAATACAATTACTGTAATTGCAAGACCAAGAAAATACAACGTAACTAGTATGTATTAGTTGATAAAGTAGTTAATTACGAAAGTATTTAATTACTGCCCAACTCTGTAGCTATACCGATCAGTAGTCAGTTTGTAAAGGTTCTTGAGGGGGTGGCCCTTTAAAGAGTTAGGTGGTATACTTTATTTGATTTTCATAATTTTCTTCAATTTGCTCTTCTGTTATTAGCCTGCGGTACCAGGCATACGGCAACCGGGGTCTGTAGCACGTTCATGATACTTGGGTCCTTGCTCATTTCACTGAATGTCAGGACTTCCTTTTTCAGGGTAACGTATTGATCTATATTTCAACAACAATGTTTAGATCAAATCATTTTGACTACGTATCTGGTAACTTTAAAAGATAATGGCTCATTGCTTTAATGACTGAACACTTTCTGAAACAGGCATACTAATGAATAAAGCAAAAGACTCCTTAAATTTTTATAAATATGTTTTCTAATACAGCATCCCCTTAGTCCGCCATATTTAGGTTTTAATATATCTATTTCAAAGCCCCAATTACTTTCACATTATGGGACACCATACGAGTCCCTAATCATTCACCAGAGCTCTTGGCTCAAAGAAAAAAAAAAAAAAGAAGAAATTCCCAAGGCGTCGTCAGCTGATATGCTTCTAGCTTAAAGCTGGGACTCAAGACGGCAGAGACAGCCATGCCTTAATAAATCTCTATTCACGCCCTTTTTCTACCTCTCTGGACTAGCTCAATTAAAAAGCTCCTTCGCCTTTGGAAAGATAATGGCTTGGAGAGTTCACTTGAACCGCGCAGTTCATTATTTTACTTCAAATTGTTTACCCAAATTAATTTCTCGAGCTTATGCTTTAAAAACGGTTTTTTTAAAAGTACTGTAAATATGAATCATAAGGAATTTATTATAATAGTAGTAGAATCAGGTGGGACCTACACTAAGGATAATATTATTGTCTCTAATCGATTCTAAAGATATTTGCACTAATGAGCGTATAATGATCATGGATATGATTTGATTTTAGGTACAGTTGGTTTATGAACTTCTTATGTCCTTGTAATTATTAGAACAAACGGATTGCTTATTTAGGTTTCTTAAAAAAACCACTGTACTCTGGGGTACATGTATATTACACTATTCATTATTATGCACCATAAATCGTGTATATAAATATTTAATTAAATTTATAAAATAATCATGGAAATTTAAAATATTGTTTCACCCACATTCTTGTAGATTCTTCTGACAAAACTCTTTGGATGCATTTTTGTGAACGAAAATTCTTTTTTTAGCCCCCAATTACATAATTTACTATAATCTTAAATACAGTTTTACTTTGAGTGATTATTTTATAAAACCTTATTTGAACAGCGGATTGAGGCATTGATGTATATAAATCAAACGACTTGTATTTAGGGTTTCAGAGTTAGACGCCAATATATATGATATAATAGAAGGCAATAGTTAATGTTATGAGATACAAACAATAAGCCTCAGGGGAATCGAAATTATTGGACGAATATATATATATATATATATATATATATATATATATATATATATATATGTGTGTTTGTGTGTGTGTGTGTGTGTGTGTGTGTGTGTGTGTGTGTGTGTGTGTGTGTGAGCATGAATAAACCTTAACCTTGTGTTGGATATGCCTTGCTTACGGAAGTGGTACATAATTTAATAACCTTTTTGTGCTACACATTTTTATGAGGCCCGTTTATTACATTATCTTGAATTTAGTGTTTCCTTTGCGCCAGGAAGTAAAAGATATTGTCTTCTTGAATAAATTAGCTTCATTCCTTGGAAAAGAATAAAGTTAATTTCTACGTGAAGGCAAAATGTAATCCTTTAAAAATGTCATAAAAAGAAATATCTTTTTACTCTCTCATCTTGTAATTAGTTTCAAATGTAGTTGCAAAGAAAGGATTGGCTAAATAGAATGGCTGCAGTTAATATATGATGATTTTCTAGGGCTACTGGTTCTCACCCTATTTTTTATCAACCTATTACTAGTCATTATGCTAATTTTATCATGTATTTTAACTGAGAATGCTGATGTCAGATTTGATGTTTGTCTATCAAGTTGGTTTCTTACTACCTATTTTTTCTTCAAACCCCGTCGTTGAATAGCATTAATTAGCAATCTTAACAACCCTCCGCAGTTGACTGACGGGTTCATTGATAAATATTTCTTGTTAAATGTATAAACCTGTAAAATATAGTTTGTTGATTCATTTTATGGTTGTTCAAGGGATTGCAATTGAGATACACTGAATCAGAACATTCCAATGGGAAGATCCCATAGGAATGTTCTGATTCAGTGTATTTCTTTAGTTACATATATGAGTTACTTAATACTCATCAAATCATTAACTCTAGGTCATGTTTTGCACAAGATATCACTCCACCACCTGGCACCATTGCGGATAGGAGCCGATGTTCTGAACCTCAAATTTGGGTTTGAGCTTCTTGTCAAATTACTGGGGTACATTACCATTTATGTTGTTAATCCATGGTAGTTCACTGTGCTCTTTGTCTTTTAGAAGATTTAGAAGACTGATTAACTCCTGCTCATAATAATCCTTATTTATTGCAACCAAACAGCTGCTATTACTGGCAAGATAAAACCGAGATCTAATTTGTTTGTAGATTAGGGTTAAGAGCTGAGCTTCGGGGTTTCACTTTTTGTGTGAAATAGATGCAGTTATAGTTTTAACTTTTCTGACCATCTATGGACCTAACATTGAGTCTAGTTTTGGCGCGACGTTTGTACGTATCAGCGTACCTAATAAACAAAATAACTATCTTTCGAATGTTGTACTTTCATACGAAGGATTGCTGAAAAATCTAGTTTTGAAGCTCCCATTTTGATTAAAATCAATTATTGATGGAGAGAGAGATTTAGATGACGGCAAAAATAAAATAAATGTAAATTACTCCTTACGTAATAAATATTCAGAAGCATACCAGTAAGATTTTTTTTTGGCATCAATTGGAACAATTTACGAATTTACAAAGACTTGTAAAAAAAAGGAGACTGCAGAGATATTCGACGAGAAGAATTAAAAATTCACTTTGATAATAGTTGAACTTTCTTGACTAACTGACCAATACTTGATGACCAAGTCAGAAAGACCGGCATGTCAACTCAGCAATAACCTCTTAATAGGGAAATACTAACTGAATGTCAACTATAACATAACTTTGGTGTACCACATGCCCTTTTAGGGTTAAATGTTCATTACGTCTGTCCCAGTAGTAATTATTATTCGAATTTAGTTAAAGAATGGTCCATTATGGATGAATTTAGGCCTGTGATTCAAATGAAGTGGATTTCTATTAAGAGGCGGCCATTAGGTCGTCGCTCTTAATTGAAAACTGTACCTCCGTTAATCTAACAACTAGAGCATGGACATGGTGATATTAACTGCTGTTATATAATTACAGCTCCCTCTATACATATATAGACTAAAGCTAGCAACTTCTAATTACGCCTGCTTCATTTTGAATTCTATGTACTGTCTCCAGGGAGTGTATTTAACTTCACCCACGTCCCGAAAGGGTAGGATACTTCATTGTATACATCAAATACTGTCTACTTCCACTTCGAAATAAGAAATATACATAAATCTTTTATCGTTGTTCGTTTTAAACATTCTCTTTGCAATATATAAAGACAGTCAATTTATCATAATAATCGTGTATGATAAATGAGTAGTTCATATCTGTTATGGTTGGATGGAGGGGATTCATCATCAGTGTTTAATAAATGACACTCTACTATAAAATATATAGTTTTATACTGGTAGGACTGGATATTGAAACCTTGATAAATGACGCATTATTGTCTCATAAAACTGCTAAATATTTACGCTTAACATTCGTGTATTAAACAATTTAACACATCAGTCAAAGCAATAAGAGAGCTTACGCTAATGCCAAGGACTTCTTAGAATGAGGCTATCAACCTTGCAAACAGACTGGTACTTTAGAGGCATGAGTTACGTGACAATACGCTTCTCACAGTAAAAAATAGTCTCATACCCTGGGATACTTCAATAAGAAAAAAAAAAAGGAGGAATGATGAGATGATTTGCCGCCTGAGAATTGGCCACACGAGACTCGCACCAGACACTGGAAGAGAGACAGCTGCCCACATACCCACAGAGTGTAAAAGGTAAGAGACAATGAGAAAGTCTTTGGTATTTCAGAGGTACTGTACGAAATACTAGGGGTCGTTTGGGTGGTACTTCTACTACTACTACTACTAGGGGAGGATAGCGATTCTAGCGAAAGTAGAGTAATTTATTTATTTATTATTTGGTTTGTGCCCACAGCGATGGTGATTTGCAAAATTTGAATAATATATTTACTCCTTCAGAGTAATTTAAATAGGGCTTTGACATATGAGCCCACACCTAAATTAGATACATAGTAATTCACTGAAGAAAGATTATAGGAAAAAATGTTTTGCTTAATTTTTTTTTTTCATTTGGCAAAAGATCAGAAATAGGACGCCGAAAGGTATAAAGAGGAGACAATAGGTGAAACCAAATGGAAGATGGAAACATACTGAAAAATGTGGAAGACAATGAGGTAAAGTGAATTTGACCACCAGACACGAATAACTGCCACGAGCTCAGAGCCTATAGACAATAAATAAAAAAAAAGTTGAAGTTACAGATAATAATAGGATGCTAGCCATATTGATAGCAAATTTTCATCATGTGAGCTCATTTATTGAGGTAAATTCATTCAAATAAACAATTCTATGAAAAGTTATGAACTTCTTCAAATGTGAATTATTACATTTTAAGCAAAACAAATTATTTAAAGTTTAGGTCTTATTATCAATTGCACCAGTGAAGTACGTAATTATCTCGCCCACCCTCAAGGGAGAATACTTGCATTGAGAAGCAAGGGTTACCATAGCAGAGTTTATACATCCACCAAGTCGCTCTGAAGAGCTGAAGAGTACATATATAAAATATGCTTTCTTCAAGTACATATGTGTGAATTTACTAAAATCCAAAGTTTACAATGGTTAAGTACTACCATGCAGAAATATTTGCCAAAACTCGATGTTTCTCGTGCAAGAACCTGACACAAGTTGGAAGTTATTATAATATAATTGTTATAATGAATAACAAAATTGTTACTTTTCTCAAGCTGTTTCGCTGGGTTTCCAATTGAAATAGCCTACAGCAGGAATTAAGCCCACTAGGCAGGTGTATTCTTATAGCATATGTATGTACTACATGTGTGGCATCATATCTCTGTCAAAGTGGAGGTAAGTTAAGGAACCGATTAACTGAACACCACACCCGTAATGCGAGGGAGTTTCACCTGCACACATAGCTCGAAAGTCATAGTACAGCTGAATTTAATCACCCGCTCCTCCATAATATCAAGAAAAGGAAGAAATAAAACTTGTTCGAAGATGAAATTGCTTTAAGGTGAGAGAGTTCAATCAAAATAAGGGGTAGCCCCCATAAGGCAGTGAGGCTTACTTTCAGCCACTCATGAGAAGAGCAATGAGACTCAAGGCTTCTGCTTCGTCGGCTCTAATTGGTGCGGATACATTTAATATTTTTGTGCTTCACAATTTTTTTCTTTTCTTGTTTCCCTTTTAATTTGTTTTATATATATTTTTTGATACACTTTACTTACAATTTTTATAGTTGTTAATTCTTTGATTATTTCTTACTTTAAATTTAATAGTAGTAGCATGTAATAGTAGTCCTTGTTATTTATTTTAGATGGCGTTTTAACTTATTATTTTATATGTATCATTTATACTTTAACAGTCTCCCTTTGTTTTTATATTTGATATTTTCCTTTTGGTGGCATATGTTGTTTTATGTGTGTCACAGGGTATTGGTTTTGAAAGATCCTTTGTGAATAAATATTTGCAGAAGTTATTAAGACTTCTCTTCCTATTTATTTAAAAATGTTAGTGTTGTATTCTGACAAACATAATGTAATACAGTGAGAATTAATATATTTAACTCGTAGGAAGCATAATGACAGAAGCAAGGAAGCAAACTTAGAAGGTTTAATGTACCGTACATAAGCATGGTGAAATGTGTTCTCGACAATACAAGTTCATATGGTAATTACGTAATTAAGGACGAACTGAAACTTTACATTCATATTTAATGGGCTGGTATTCTCAATGTCCACTATTGCAATGCACCTCTAAAAATAAAAATTTATTTATAGACTCAAGATTGCGTGAGAGCCTACCAAAACTTCACTTCTTACAAATTGATGCCAGCACATTCATTTACTAAGGTGCCCAACTATAACATTTACAAATTATATCTATATACTCAATAATATATATATATATATATATATATATATATATATATATATATATTTAAAAATGGAACGAAAATTAAATAAGTTCATAAATACCCCTCATCTATATTTCATTTTAAATACGTTCATTTCTTATTTTATTCCAGTTTTTGTTTTAATTCAGTTTTTTCGTCTTAAATAACGTACACTTTTTTAAAATATTGGTTACTGATATGTTTATATCTTCATTATTTCAATTATTACTATTAATCTCCGGTTTATATTTTCAATTGTTTAGACCTGTACTATGCATCGACATAATCATCATACACGAAGACAACAGAAAATAATCGCCTGAGTAGCATTATTCTCAAAATAAATTAAAAGATAATGATCGATTTGTAAATTTCAATAGATGAAATTTTTGCTGAGATAATTATTTTGATTTGAAGCTGTGAATAGCTTTATGTATTATATCAATTAAAATAATCAATCGAAGCCCTTTAGAATAATATGATTCCAATGAATCAATTCAAATCTTACCATCAGCAGTGCCGGATAAATGCAAAATAATTCTCTAGTATTAAAGCCGGTGTGTTTTTGATTCATGTGGTTCGAATGGCAAGCTTGCTACCACACCGCCCGGGTACGTGACGCATAACTCATACACCTATTGTTGATAGATATACGTGAATCTTTGGGGAGGGAAATTTTTCGAACAGGTCAAGGCGCTACCTTGTGGTGAGAAGTAATGGAGGCGCGTCGATTAAATAAAAGGTAGATAAATCCAACAGAAAGAGAGAATTCCCTCTGCCTTCTATGAGTACCTTTACTGTGACTTATAAAACTGCTTGTTGGTTCATATGAACATGGGTGGTGGGAACAATTCGGCCATTTGTCAAAAGAACTACCTCTACTGTCTCTAGATGAGAATAACAGGGCCGTGAGCAGACAGTCTTGCCATAAATTTCTTCCCATCTCTCCTTACTCGACCTTCTAATTCAAGCTTAAAGAGCTAAGAAAGATGCACTGAGCAGGTTAACAAAAAACAAAAATAAAATCTTAACACAACCCATGATGGTTACCTTCTAACTAGATTGACAATTATAGACCATCTGAATTAGAATAACGCAATAGACGACTTTACGATCTAATTCCGTAAATAAACCCTTAGAACCACTCAGTTGCACACTTTTATAGAATTCTAGTTCAACCTAAATAGTGTCTTATGGGACCCTCTGTGCTAGATGTATATGATCATACCCAGTCGTTGATTGGAAGTGGGATATCAAAAAAGTATAGTTTGCCCACATTCATCTTAAAACGAAACAATCACAACACTGGTGAGGACGTTCCATAAGCTAACCGATACAGTTAAAAAAATGTGCTTTGTAACTCTTTTGCCCTAATTCCAACTTGATTTACCACTATTTTAATCTATATTACAGCGTAATTGTAACTAAAGCCCCCTGCTTTGAGTAAATAATTGTAGTGCTAAGTAATATACGCCTAGCAGAAAACGATTGCATGCATGAGAAAATAGCTAAGCTCGATCGCGAGCTTTCTCTCTATTAATTAACATACCAGACATAACCATTCCGAAGTTCACCAATAAACCAACGCCAAACTCCTTTACCGCATTTCCGTAATATCACATCAATCTGTAATACCAGAAGCTCTTCCGGAAATTTAAACCACGCGAGAGTCCTCAACTTTCTCATTACCCAGGACGCAGCTCATATCGTACCCAACAACAAATATCTCTTTGGAAACACCAAAGGGACCATCGACACTTGGAAGATGGCTAAGAATTTTGGATCTTTAAAAAAGGATCAGCAAGTCTCGAGATTTAATCCATAATCTACTTGGAAGGGCAGCCAACACCAGCACACTACCCGAACACTACTGACCTATCAGCCGCCTGTCTCATATGTTGAAAGTAGCTAGAGTAAGGTCCTTCTCCAGTTGGCATCTAACGTTTTCGAAGAGAAATATCTAATACCTGCAAAGAAGAAGAAATGAATATTGGAGTATTTACCATCGTCTGGAATCAATGCCATCATTTATATCTATCAGTTGCACTATAACGTTCGATTCTCTCAATTATGATATCCAGTCTCAGAACAATGTAAACTCTTTTACAAAATTGCATTTTCCTCCCGAGTAAAAATGAATTGCAGTTTTACAAAGGATTTTTGCTACATTCTTTATTTACTTCCCTTACAATTCAAATTACTCACCAAAACTTTCGAGTTTTGAGAATAATATGTATATAGTCATGATTATTGCCAAGTTAGCAAAAACGTTAGGGTAACTTCATTTTACATCCACATCCAGCTTCCGAAAGGTTCCAGAAATGTAACAACGAATATTAAGCTTACAAATAGATAAACTCAATAAATACATTCTAGATGACGGGATCTTATGCACGTACGTGTCGTTTTACGTATTAGAAAACAATGAACGAAACGTATGCTTTTAAATAAAATGAAGTATAACTCGCTCAATTAAATTAGCATATTCTATGTACTTAGCTCACTCCAATTAATATTAATCATCAAGTGCCAGAGAAAATTTCTCTAGACAATTTGCCTACTCTGTCCATTTAATAGAATGCTAATGTATTCAGTTCTAACTAAGTTTGAGTGGCCTTGACATAGAGGGAAATGGTCCTCGGTGAAGCCAATGCATCTCATTTACTTGTGGTTTGATTAAATAACACTAGCATCAGCTTTAATTTCAGAAGCATTTGCTCCTCAGAACTAATACCCTACTCGCTACTACTACTGTTAATTAGAAATTTCTTCTAATTTATCAAATGGGAATTTTCTGACCCCTAAAACCTGTAATGAGTAACAACTTACAAATTTACGAACTGGAATGGTGTGTAAGTATCACATTTTTTGTAGGTGGAATTTCTCTGAATTAACAGATTTTTGGAGGTCAAATGTCTTGGAATTTATTGGTTTTTGGGACTGGAATGGCCGGGAATATTCAGATTTGAGAATCTGAAATACTCTTAGACAAATGTACCTAGAACTTATCTCGTTCTATAATTTATTTTTGGAGAATTATATTTGGGGAAGGGAAGGAAAGCCGAAGTAGCCGAGGAGTGCAACGCTGATTTCAAAGACTCAGTCAGATTAGGAATGCACTCTAAAGTGTAATATCGTAGAAATGATTCAGAACAATTACACAGAATCAAAATTTAGAATAAATTAAATTCAAAGAAAATTGATAGATCAGATGGAGATCTCTCTCTCTCTCTCTCTCTCTCTCTCTCTCTCTCTCTCTCTCTCTCTCTCAAATCATACTGTTTGATGGTATTGGTGCTTCAAGAGATTAAGGCCGGCTGTATATTCAGAGACCATATTAAGGCTGCTTAGAAGTTTTGGCTACTGAGGGGAATTAAGGGATCTAAAACTGAAGATTGTGTTCATTAATAATACAATTTAACAATTAGAAGTAATGAGTACATATATTGCCTATGTGCTAAAATTATCTTTCTTTTTAGTAGATTTACTTTAAGGGAAATCA
Source organism: Riptortus pedestris (assembly GCA_019009955.1). Taxonomy (NCBI): domain Eukaryota; kingdom Metazoa; phylum Arthropoda; class Insecta; order Hemiptera; family Alydidae; genus Riptortus; species Riptortus pedestris. The sequence goes on from CM032229.1 coordinate 83,760,577, forward strand.
GCAATTGAGGTCGTACTCATTACGCGATTTTCGAATAATTTCTTGAAATGATAATTCTTTCAAAACTGCATTTATATATGTATATTCAAACGTTTTATGTAAAAATAAAGATCAAGTTCCACGGCAGTGTTTGTTGGAAGTGAAGAATGTTTACTTGGAGAGAGAGAAAAAACTCGCGAGTCGCTTGCTGTCTTTCCCAATGAGCGCATGCAAGTAGCTCTGAAGATGGAGACATTAGTCTTTGAAAGCGCTTAGCGCTGAAATAAACAAATTGCGAAGAATTGGACGTTTTTTTTCTCTCTCCAAAGATCAAGTTCGTTACGAAAATTCTTAATATCTCTGTTATTGTGCGTCCGACCGAAAAATTGAATAGAACAATTTATATTGTAAATGTAACTTTTCTATAAATGTTGTCATGTAAGTTTGTTCATTATCTTGGTTATTAACCAAGATATTTGCATTTTTTAGATTCCAGCCTTTAGTAAACCCCCTCATCATACTCATGTCATATTAACATTAAGGTGTTATATTATGAAACACATTATTTGAAGCCTGAATACCAAATATTGTTCTCATTGAAACTTTACGTTTTGAAGTAAATACAAGTATGTGACGCCCGTAGGGATCTACTTAGTAGAGGCAGCTCCTACGTGACGGACGTAGTACACGTCGCATCGAAAAATGTTATGTATCTAAAATTATTAGCTAGGCATGTACTAAAGTCTTTGTTTACAAAGTTTTCTATCGTCATGTTAAACGAGTTGTATGATATTTGTTTTTTGTTTCAGCTTGCAAACTGGCCATCTCCACAGCTACTTTATTAATTACCGGAAAACAGGTAAGTAGAAAAACGTAAATTGTATTAGTGAGAAATTCTTCACTAATAATATAATAAATTAGTATAAAATGAATAGTAAATATTAAAAGAAATACTTTCAACGCCAACTTTTTTGTAAATATATTCACTAAGAAATAGAATTCGGGCATTACGCAAGTTTGTACGAAAAGAAACAGTAACGAAAAGTCAATACTTCACTTCAGAAGGACACCACTTCGTCATCTTCAGAGTATTTAAAAAGTGTTGTGCTGAAATGGCGTCTTAAGGAAAACGGAATCAAACTGCGATGGGTTCCCCTTTATCGCGGTCCACCCCAAAGCAGGCAAACTGTACACATGGCGGGATTGGTTAATCAAAGCATAATCAAACTTCTGGCAACCAACTTTCCAGGGTGGTTGTGTTTGCACAAGATTCCCACAGCAGTATATCCTTCCCAATAGATTCCAAATCATTACTTATGATTCGTAAGTCTACCGGAACAATCATTCCTTGGTTACTTCTTACCATGGTTTATGGATATTATCCACCTATTGAGGTGATTTCCAGAACGACTTCAAAGGTCAATCAATCCTACGTAGATAGATCCGTTCATATTATAAATATATATATATATATATATATATATATATATATATATAAGACACTTCTCAAACACTAAGACCAGTGGCCAATAGATCTAAAGAGTTTGTTTAAAAAATATTCATTTTTAATTAGAAATTTTTCTAAAACCCTAATAGAAACAGCGGACTTTTTAAACACTTTACTTAAAGAATAATATACTTAATATTAATAATAAGTCTCCTCTTCCATTTTTTTTACCTACATCAAGAATAATACAACAGAATGAGTGGCATCATTTTCTTCATAAGTCAAATTAATATGTTATTGGAGTGTTTCGATTTTTCCTCATTATGCGTTCTAATTTTTCATCACTTTGATTGTTAGTTCTTTCATTATGTATATTATTTTTTGTTTCTCTTTTTTTTTGTTTCCTATTTCTTTTCTTTTTCTTTTATTTTATTTTCAAGAACAAATTTATGAACTACATTTTTTGTATATAAAATAATGATGTATTACGAACATACATGCTATATACTATTGTAGTATGGTACATGTAGTAAATAAACGCCCTTTGTGCATGGGTATGTGCAAAGAAATATATATATATATATATATATATATATATATATATATATATATGCATACATAATATACATGTTTTAAAACTCTAATTCTCCTAGTTTGTGGTTGATCGTTAACAACTTACATGTTAGAATTGTACTTGTGATGAATTGTACTTGAGGGATTGAGATTGACCGAAATATACTTATTTATATTATACATACACAAATATTTAGCTGTTATTATTACAAAATTATTCACTACAATTGGTCTTTTCTATAATTTTCTCTGACTCGTAAATTACTGGTGAGCGATTTTCACTTTAAAGCAACAGTATCAAAGGCCATTTCATGGACAGTATAAATTTCATTACTTTTTTACTGAAATTTAATTATGGGAGAAATAAAAAATACAATCTGAGATTACGTCCTCAATTTGTCATTGCAGCACGTGGAAAATTAGATTAGATTACAAGCACTTGAACGACAGACTTTTTATATTAAAGCTCTAGCAGTTTCAAATAGTCACTAAATAGTGGAAATTGAAAATTTATTAATAATTAATTAAAGTTTTGGAGCAAATAAATCATACTTTCAATAAACAAAAATGGGCATATTTTTCTCTAATTTTCCTTGTTTATGACGTTGCCACGAGTTTCTAAGTATCAGTCTATAAATTAATAATAAATGATTCAGTAAGGATCAACCAAGGATGGTCATTAGCAGTTCTGCCGTTTAGAATTTGTCTGTCCTTCCAGGGGCTTCCTTCTACGCAAAGAACAGAATTGTTTGGAAAGTAAAGGCTTATTTTTGGTTGAATATAAGTGTATTATCGGTTGTTAAGCGTTCAAACTATTTTTGAAAACCAGGGAATATTTAGCTGAAACGTACATCAGGTCATGTGTTTTTCACAGATGTGACCTGTTATTAAAATTATATAAATATTTAATTCTGAATCTTACCACTCTGCCAGTCGATTGCATAGTTGAAGTAATCTCCGATGGATTTGGCGTCCATGGATGCTATCATGAGTAAATAGATGCCCATGCAGAGGTCTGCCAGTGCCAGGTTGACCATCAGGAACTTGGGAACAGTCATCCGAAATCGAGAACTTAGGAGTACGAGAAGAACTGCTGTATTTCCTGCAAAAATAAAATAAATGGTAATTGGATACGTCGTCATTCAAAGAAATGGATGTAACAAAAAAAATGTCTTCTGTAGCTTTCCTAAGAAGTTTATGTTCAACAGGTCTGTCATTATTCGAAATTCAACAGTGGAAATTAGGAAAGTAAGTCTTTATGATAAAATTCTTCAAGTACTGAAGTCTTTGGAGAAGAACATTAATAAAGAGAATGGTTAAAAGTGTTACTATATTGACCAAAACCCCATTGTCTTTTTTTAAATGTTAATTCAAGTGTAAAAAAGTGTGCTAATTTCTTGGTAAATTAATTGCATTTAACTCATTCTAATAAAAAAAAAAACAGTAATATTAAAAGACATTGATTTATTCATAGTTTAGTGGGGTATTAAATAAATGGTCTCGCTTCAGTTATTCATCAGGTTTTAGGAAAGATAGATTTTCATTCATTTAGGCGCATTCGATTGAGTTTTGTATCATTATTTTAGTTCTATTGTGAATATATAATTTTAAGCGTTGATATATTGCGATAAAAATATATTTAACAAAAAGTTTTAATTTTATATATATATATATATATATATATATATATATATATATATATATCTGGATCCTAGTCATTGAACACTATTGCTGTAAAGTGATGTGTGATAATTTACTGTATGTTAGGTCTTAATGGTTAGAGGGAAAGCAAATACCGTACAAAAGGAATAAAATTAGGTTTTTTTTTTGTTTTTGTTTTTAATTTTAAACGTTCCTGCTGAATGTTTTTTTCTGTATTTAGTGCTGGGTCAATTGAAGTGGAAACATTCTCCCGCATTTTTTTTTTCAGGGGCTTGATAATGGAAACCTTTTTAATGTGTTATTAAAATTGTATATGAGATTATTACTAAATTCCATTTAGAGCTAACTGGAGAGTCTGTTCCTTGAAATGATTAAATTCCTATTGTGTCTGGCGCAGAATCACAACTGACGTTTCGTATTTATAGTTTGCAAGTAAGTGCCGATACATTTTGACGTTTCCATTGCTCATGATTTCGTCATAGTTATGAAGATTCATTACTAAAGATTCTAGTTATGATGATTATTTTCTGGTAAGATATTTTAAGAATTCAAAAGAAAATTACCTCTTATTTTTTAGTCCATCGAGGTATGGTTAATAAAATATTTAAAAAACATGAATAATGCCTTCAAGTTTTATGAGAATTTCATTACGATAATTATTATCATTGAAGACAATGGAATATTTTTATCGGGGGTTATTCTTGAAAGAAGTATTTTAATTTTTGAAAAGTTGAAGTTGTCTAAACGTCTTGCAGAATCTGTGAAACTAGGCCAAAGCACTGAACTTAAAACGTTGTTCGAAAGAATTTATTGTTTCAGTTTAAAGCTGTAAGATAGTTTCCTTTGTTCGCCAAACAAATATTGTAGAATGAATTCAAGTAGAGGATCAGTAGCTTTGCCGAGCAAATGCGAAATTGATATTGGTGATAATTTTCATGTAAAACCAGCGGGAATCAAATGGAGGATTAGCATCAACGCCGAGAAATTCTTTCTATGGTGAGGTTGATATTGGTGATATTTTTCATGTACAGAAAGTGGTAATCAAATGAAGTATTAGGTGAATCGCCGAGAAATACTTTCTTAGGCGAGGTTGATATTGGCGATATGTTTCATGTACAACAGACCATAGATAGATAGATTTTATTGGCTAATATGTACATATTTTAGCCTGAGTCTGGCCCATTTAGTGTTAGTAATCTTACAAGTAATTTACAAAAAGCATATATATATATATATATATATATATATATATATATATATATATATATAAGAACTAAAGTCATAATATTAACCTACTATATACAATAAAATAATACAATTTACATTTTTTTTTATTAAATGTTTTCAGGTATTTAAACTTCTAAAATTCTTTATAATTTAATCTGATTTGTACTATTCAACATATACGTATTTACTTTTGTTTATTTGTTTACTGTGACGCATTAATTGACTTCGTTGGACATTTTAAAATTATAGGGTTTAATTTTCAAGATAATGGTATAACTATGTCGTTGCCTAGTTGCATACTGCTGACAGGAATGAGTAAATCATGTTCAATTTATAAATGTCCTCAATGTGAAGGATATTTTCCAGTGACATTAAGTCATCACTTGTGGCTATAAACTTCTTCAAATATTGCTCTCTGTAATAGCTGTATTCCGAGCATTGCAATAATAAATGTTTTAATCCGTTCGTTATAAATTCCTGGCAGCATTCACAAATTTCTCCGGATTTAATTACTTTCATTTTTTTATTGTGATACAGCTTCAAGTAGTCGTTATTTGAAATTCTAAGTTGACTGACTAATCTTACTTTCTTCATATTCACTTTGAATTTAAGATAATCTTGGGGTTGCGGGCTGGTTTAATGACAGACACTTCTATAAAAGGGATTGTATGATGTACTTTATACTCTATTGATGTCGGTGGATAATATGTGACTTGTTGCTTGTTCCAAAATTTCATGTACAACAGACGGGAACCAAATGAAGGATCAATAGTAACTCAGATCACATGACATACTATATTTAGTTCTAAGTTTTGCGATGGACGTTCTACGTTAATGTTAATGTCGATTGTTAAAAAGGCGTTAATACTGAAACGAGTTATAGACAGATTGATTATGGATTTATTTGTTAATGGATAGTTTTAGAGAAAATAATAAAAATAATAGTAATTAAGTTCGTCCATTACTATACACACATATCCAAGGAAATATCCAATTTATATATCGAAAAAAAATATAAAAAGGAATTTTATAACTGTCACAATTCAAAAGATTCATATATAGCAAATATACTGGAATATTTAGAAACGTCAGCACTCTATATTGCGCTGGTTCGAACTTAAAAGTTGCTTCAGGAATTTATCTTTATTTTTGTTAAATTTTACTCAGTTGGGCAGAAGGTGTTGTTGACCGTTGGGTATAAATGTGTACACCTTTATCTTATATGATTACCTTTAATATATAGGTGACTTTTGTGGTTGTCTAATCTTAGAATGCTGGCATATCTTTATTTTTACAAAACTGCAAGTTTTGTTTTTGTATTTGACCCTAAACTGCATGTTTCCTATACTAGAGATGCTAAAGTTCAATACCATTCTCTAGAATCTGTTAGAGCTTAAAGAACTTACTTCTAAGAATAACCCTTGAACATTTTTTGTGAGAAGGATAATGTCATCTGCAAAGTAAAAGTATGGATACTTGGTGACAGCTGTCAAAGATCACGCCTCGTGTATCCCTCGATTCAAAGGAACTGGCATTATCAGGAATAAAAAGTGAAGGTATCTGCCTTTGTCCCTCGAATGGGCTAAAGGTTACACTCACAGCATCTGAAAAATCGTTTAGCATTTGTACAGTCATCTGTTCGCACAATGTTCCTGTACGTTTAGTTTATCTCTTGAGGTGAAGGAAAAAAGTTTCTTCTAGAGCAGATTTTGGTTACCTAAGTCAAAGGCCTTCTATAGATCAATAAAGACTATATAACTCAGTAAAGAATATTCAGTTTGGAACTTATTAGGTTAATACCTGGTCAAAGAAATCCCTGTAAGTTCTGTGGTCATTCTGTTTTCTGAAATAAGGACTCCGATTCAACCAATAACGTGGATAAACTTAAAAGTGCGATCCTCATGTTTATTTTCTTCTATAGTCTTACTGCAATAACGGTTGAAGTATTTCAGAAAATGAGGATTCTCTTTATTTCTCCCTTCATTGAAAAGGTTTTTAAAGTAGTGATGCCACACAGGAGTACGGCTTTAAAAAATTATAAATCGTATTGGTGGTAAGTGAAGGTTTTTGAGGTTCTTTACTTCCATAATTAAATTGTTTTTATAGAGTAACATCACCATCACGAAATGGTTAAGCGAGAACAATTTTCTTCTCCATATGTCTATATCCATAAGCACTCATGTACAATATATCCAAATGATTTTTCTACTAATCAATAGGAGGAATAGAAGTCACAGTACTAAAATGTTTTTTTTTATTTTATTTTATTTCCGAGGCGGGATTGTTTCAAAGTTAGGGATTCTTCTCTGCGACATAGTAATTCAACATAAATGTCTCCTGGGATGTTTCTGCTTCCCTAGACAGAAGAGCCTTCGTGGAAATAATACTACATAAGAATTCAAGGAGAGTTACGGAGAACGATAGGAGTGCTTTGATATTCACATCACGCACTTCTGCCTGCTACCTACACCGTGATAATGTTCAACCCTAACTGGATTTAGGAACTGCATACAAGTTCAGCATATATCCTAGTTCCAGAAATATATACATACATACATACATACATATATATATATATATATATATACATATATACACACATATATTGTGAATCCTAACAATAGTCCACTATGGTTTACTACGACACTCCATTATTGTGGTCTCTGTGATTGCTGGGTGTGACAACAATACTTCTCACGATGATGGAGACCCATCATGATCTAATTAGGTGGGCACTATATAGCCCTTGACTGGTCATGATTCGCATTAATTATTCCCTGATCCTTTCTGTCAGTATTTATCTATAATATCTTGATGGGCGTATTCGGGCGTCTCTGTTCCTTTCTTTTGCGTTTTCACAAATTTCGCTTTTCAAAAAAGCTTCCTGCTCAATTTTGGTTGATATATTGAGGTTGTGGCAATATATTTTAGCAAACAGTATGCACGGTTTTAATTTCTAGTGTTCAGCAGACAATTTTTTTTCATGATGGTTCTTTTAATTCATATTATCAACAGGAATACCATCAGAAAACAGAAAATCACAATAAATAGAATGCAATGCTGTAACAGTTATATAGATAACAGAATATTTTGGCAATAACCCGCTGTGCGAAAGCCAGTGCTGAGGTTCCTATAGCATTCTTGTTCCGTTTGAGCTTTGACGAAAAAGCACTACCGAACCAAACATGTGTACATAACTACCATGGCTAGAAATGAAGATGGTATTTCCATGTTCACAATGACACTGAAACCTATTATTCAGGATCCTTCAGATACTTTCTCCAGCCTTGTTCCTTTGCGAGAATGTCTTGTTTGTTTATATGTTTCTTTCTAGGTGGAATAAAGGGCTTCCAAAGTTTGCTCAATCTATTGCTTATATTGTTTGGACATTTCTCTGTCTATATTGCTTGAACGATTCCTTCATGGTAACGATCATCTTGCCATCACCTTGACTCCAGGAGTAAACGGAAGGTGGAAGCATAGAGTCCCCATTAGTTCCTATTTCAGCCCAAGTTTACATGAAGAAATTTGAAACAGAGGCTCTTGAGACAATGATGGAACCGAAAATATGATGTAGATATGTTGATGACACATTCCTCACAAAGTCAATTACCCAACATAGAGTTCACAATGGAATTAGAAGAGGATAGAAAGATTACATTATTAGACGTTCCGGTGGAAAGAAGAATATAATGCCCAGCTTGGTCACGCAATTCACAGAAAACCAGCACACACCAATAGGTATCAGCACGCTGCTTCACAACACCATCCAACTCACAAGAATGGATTGATTAGGGCTTTGGTAACTAGAGCTGAAAGAATATCAGAGGCGCAGAGCCTGTCAGAAGAAAAAATTAACCAGTTGTCGGCTCTTCAGAAAAATGGCTATGTGAAGGAAGAAAGAAAACAAAACATTAAAAGGAAAAAAGAAACGAATATCTCAAGTGAATAAGACAGTAATACAATTTGTTAAAGGTACAACGGAAATAATTGCAAAATATTCAAGAAGCATGGTATTGATATAAACAGACGGAAAAATTAGATACGATACCAAGTATGAAGGATCAGATCCATAACAAAGTGCCAGGAGTATTCAGTATACCTTGCTCCTGAAACAGGAATACAAATACAGGACAGGCAGGTTAATCGAGGGTAGGAGAGCAAACAATGAGACTGAAAACTCAGACACGTTTTTGGAAAACCAACCATGATATCAAATTTGACGAAGCCAAGCAACTGTCAAAAGTTGATCGATAGCAGGAAGGAATCGTACAAGAAACAATATAGATATTGAAATGCCTGTCTCAGAGAGAGCCCTCAGAATGATAGAAGTGCGCGTAGCAATACATCGGCTAGAAACATGGACACCCAGTCAATGCCCCAAGACCTCTATTCTGATATTATTTATAAGTTTTACGTAAAAGGAACGATTAAGTTCGATAATGTTTGAAGTTTGAAGGAGTTTAGGAATACATACCAAAAATACCAAACATCTCCGTTATTGTGAGAAGGATCAAAAAATATGATATGACTAGTCTGATGCAAAATTAATTGTCCATTATTGTTGTTCTATATACATTTTTCCTATATCGAATATTGTATTTGTTAATTTTGGTCTTTCTCTTAGCACACGCTTCTACTCCTCTAACGTAACAATAAACCGATGTATCATCATGATACGTTAAATTATCTTTCTCTTAGTACACGCTTCTACTCCTCTAACGTAACAATAAACCGATGTATCATCATGATACGTTAAATTATCTTTCTCTTAGTACACGCTTCTACTCCTCTAACGTAACAATAAATCGATGCATCATCATGATACGTTACATTCTCTTTCTCTTAGCACACGCTTCTACTCCTCTAACGTAACAATAAACCGATGTATCATCATGATACGTTACATTCTCTTTCTCTTAGCACACGCTTCTACTCCTCTAACGTAACAGTAAACCGATGTATCATCATGATACGTTACATTCCGAGCGTAAATAACCAAATATGGTTATCACTTGACCTTTGCTATGTCAAGTTATACTAGAGAGGATTACGCAGGTGAGAAGTGTGCTCAATTTGCGTAGCTCCTGCATGACGGACTCTTTTTTTCAGGATGTATATAAAAGTGGGTGAAAAGTAACGAAAAGAATCTGAGAAATCTGTAACAAGGATTTTATGCTTCTCTGTCCCATAGAAATTTTCATACTTTTAAAATACATTTCCAAGGACCAAAATATCTTCAAACTAAGACTATTAGTTGAGGTAGCCGACTTAACTTCGGAACATAATAGTAGCAGCTCTATTTGTGGTCGAACAAATAAAAACATTACTTTTGTCTGTTACTTTTTTTTTTCATGTATGTATTTGTTCTGAATTATTACGCCTCTTAGGTGCCACACCAGAGCACAACTTTGATATGTTATAAATCTTATTTCTACACGATTGCTATAGAACGGTCTGGTTATGGAGTCAAGTTAATTCTATTAGTTGGACAAGAAGATCCAATAACTAATGATAGATGCATAGCATTAACGAAAACAACCTTCTCGAAGTGTATTTATTAAACATAAAGGCAATTAACTGGAAGATAATATGCAAAATACAAATTTTAACTAATTTTAGTTAACGATAGATCTATTTATAGGGCATATTACTACGCCCAGTCAAATGTAATATTTTATATTTACATCACTGTCGATAGGTGGACATTTGTCCGACTACTGTCCAACTTAGGTAGGTGTTAAGGCTAGTAGGTAGGATAAGGTTACATTTGGGCTGTGCTTGTGGTTTGTGAGACAGTTAACCGTAAGTTAATTTATATTGATCCGGCTCTAATCAGATTTGTGATTACATTCCTCGAGATAATTTGCGGCTGTGAAGACTTGTCTGATTCTATTTTCCGTGGAAACACCAATGATGTTTGTTGGGCAGCTATTAAAGCCCGTTAATTGGGTTTATCTAGGCCCGGCAGTCGACAGTTAATTACCAAACGATTCGAACCTCCTAATGGTTGGCTATCAGGGATTCCCTTGGGATCCTACATAACCTCGTTATCAATCCCATTCCTAGGAGGATGACAAATCGTTATCATTACTAAGCAATTCATTTCAGCTCTTATCACGGCAACTTTTGTTCTAGCTAGTAAAGAATGGTGTCTTCCAGTTAGTAATTGAGTATTTATCTTTTACGATTTACTGATCTACAAGAAAAACTAACTTATAGCATAGTAAATTTCACATCTTTTCATTGTACATATATTGTAATCATCTTTTGACTTTGGAAAAAAAGAATCATTGCAATAAATGTACTTAAAATTGTAACTCTCCAGTTAAGCACCTGGAGTGACCAATATCATTTTTGGTGATTCATGATTAATGGAGGATTTATTATCAATAATGACAGTGAGATACTTGCGTTGATTTACGTTTACATTTATATATATATTTTTTTTATATCAATGCATTTTATTCAGGTCTATTCTAAATACTGCAATAATAAATACTGGTGAAATTGACCCTGAAAAGAATTATTTATTGATATTGAATATGGGGTAGCATTTTTTTTTTTTTAATAATAAAATAAGTTTAATTACAAAGAGCTACAAATATTTTAAAATTAAGAAGGTATAAATTGACCCTTTCAAATCGTTCATTTACAAACTTGAAAATACTAAGGCGCACTTAAGACATTAATCATCTGAGAAATACTTCTTTCAAACCTTAATTAATCTCCATTACTCTTTTTCAGTCTTCAGCAACAGGAATGATGATAAATCACATATTTTTATGAAAGTGAAAGGTGGCCTAAGTAAATTACCGTCCTGATAGATTTAGAATGCATGAAAGATCTCGCAAATGAAATATGTACAACTGAACATGTGCGCTCGGGCACTCACACACATCTACGTAATTTAACAAAATAATATTCAGTATCCATTTATGTTTAAATATTGGATAATATTACTAGACGTGTAAGGGTGTGTGTGTGTGTGTGTGTGTGTGTGTGTGCGCGCGCGCACCCTTGTTCAAATGTATGTATTTCATTTGGGAGGTCTTTCATACATTCTAAATCATCAGGACGATAGTTTAAAGCGAGCACCTTTCACTTTCATATAAATATGTGATTTTTAATGTTCTTTAATGGGCGTTTAAAGAAGAGATAAATGTGTGATCGTAAAACCAATATCTGTATCGTTTGGGAGAATTTTATATGAATAACTTTGCTAATTCTACATTTTAACATTCATTAATTATGTACTATTTGTAACCAATAATGTTGTATCTGCAACATTTATTAATTTATTTTGACAAGGTACTGAATGTCTATCTTTTTTCATCGGTAAGAGAATCAGTACTTTTCACTGTGTATGTATATATATATATATATATATATATATATATATATATATATATATATATATATACATATATACTAATGGGCCAGAAAGACGTTGTCCTGCATGATATTTCAAGCGATTAGGATATTAAATTTAATAATATAATGTTTAAAACAAATGCTACTTTACTATATTTCGTTCATACATTGTTATACAAAAGTGAATATAACCAAAGTTACTCTAAATAATAAAATAAACAACTATTATTCTGTGCATATTTGCCGAAAAACCAATAGGAAACGAAATATTGCTGTTTTTAATTTTTGTCCTCTCTTACAACCCCCACTCCTGCTCTATCAGCCGGGTTGATATGTGAATCTAAACCCTCCAGGGCGACACCCAACCGCATATAAAAATCGCTCCAGCCGTTAGGGAGGAGTTCAGCGACATACGCACAGTAGAATTATATAAATAAAGATATATATATATATATATATATATATATACATATACATCATGGTTAGTTTAAATCAATTAAATATATTCAAGTGATTAAAGAATATTGATGATCAATTTTAGAAAAAAAAATCTCTTTCAGAAGAGGAATCGAATCACTGTGTACTTCTGAGTCGTATTTTTGAATAGACAACTCCCGTGAAATTTAGGGGCTTAGGGCCTAAGATGAATCTTAATAAAATAATTACAAATAATAATTGGATATTTTGCAATGTGTATGTCATTATATTTAGTATATGGCACATAGCACGTTGCTATTGAAAATGTTTTCGTAATTGAAATCGTGTACTGTATCAAATTTACTGCATCCCTTTTGTTTTGCTGTAGTTTTTTTATAGGGAGATATAATAGTTTGTGTATTTAATGATTATTTTTGATAAAACCTTTATTACTTCGAATCATGAGACAATTTTTATAAGTAGTCATTTCTCTATGGAAACTCCATAATACAACCGGAAGGACGGGGGAAACACCCCAATGCTCGGGCAATAATAGGAGAAGGCGATCAATGCTTATATAGCTCTATTTTCATACATTTTTCCTACTCGATATGTTGAATGCTCCATTTAATTCAGATCTCTTTTGAACTTCGCAACATTATTACAATGAAATCACTCAAATGGGGCAATAAAATGAAAAGCACACTAGAAGAAGCACGTATTTTAGTATAACTGAAATTATATATAATACTTTTGCGCCACATCCCGAGAAGAGGCAAGCATTTTATTTAAAGTATACAATAAACCTTGAATTTCATCAATTTTAATAGCACGTAAAGGTAGACTTCAGCATAAATCCGATTACTCTGAACCTAGCAAATTGTGCACATCCAGGAATGATGCATTCTATAAAAATACTTGAAACTGGAGTTCGACTTGTGATTAGTAGTGATATATTAGCTTAAATCCCACTACATCAATAGTCGAGTTCCCTTTGAGGATATTATACTACAAAAAAAAATTAAAATAAAAAATTAGAAGAGAATCTAATAAGGAATACTTATCATGTATTACGTACGAATCTGTGAGATAAATACACATAAGGAGTATCAATATATGTGAACAATGTAAATAAACCATGAAGACTGCCTATGACCAAAGATGATAATATAGCTCAACCATACATGAAGACCAAGAGCCAGACACTTAACAATGTAATTGAGCGAAATTCGGTTAGTTCTAAAAAGCTCAGGCTTGCCTGTTTTCGACAGAAAAGGCCTTCGCTTGTGTTCCGCTAGTTGCATATATTCCAGACACTTTTGCCAACGAATTCATAAGATTGTATAGGGGAAGGGGGAAGAGGGACGGGGGGGGGGTGGTTCACGGCACAAGGCATTATGAATTTCTTTATAGCCGCGTCCTCCTTGAAAGCACTCCACATACTGTTTATAACCTCTTTACTGATTTCAGGAGGACTTTCTCAATATTCAAATTTCATATGCTACCTATCTCAAAGGTATCTCGTAATGGTATGTTATAGGATTATTATTGAATATGCTATTTCCAATAAAAATGGTCAACAAAGATTTTGACCTAGAGACGTTACTTGGTAATCTTAGACGTATTTTCCGTGCTGATTCCGAGTGGGTGTTTGGATCCTTTCTATAATGTCTGGTTTCCTTAGGACAGTTGAATGTATCTTTTTTCTATAACGAAGGTGAAAATAAAACTTTCCTTTCAAAACATGTTGTCCTTAGATGTCAGGCCTTCCTATCCTGTCAAAACATGTTTAAACTATCACTACTGTATCGTTTTGTTCAAAGCAATACTGAACAAACAGCTGCCGCTTCACATCAGTATGTAACTATGTGTCGGCGCTTGTAAAAGTTTTTTTCTCTGAAAACGTCATATGAGTTTTGCAGTTCCCATGAATTGGCGAGAACCTAGGAATCAATTTTGATCACTGTTATTTTTGTTCAACAAAAACTAACGGAAAATTTGTCTAAAAAGCAGAGTGAAACCTTAGGATCATGATTAAGGGTTTGGGAATTGCTTGATTTAAATGCGAAAATTCAGAAGTATTGAACTCGCCATGACTAATTTAAATATTTTTTTTTTCTGAAGCCGTACTTTTTTGCAATGATGTTCTCTCTGTTATGGATTCTCTTTATTGTGGATACAACACAGTTGAGATTTCTCCTTTAGTAAGTTTAAGGGCTGTTCTCTTACATAATGGAAATGAAATCTCCTCGATACCGTTAACTCATGGAAACTGACGTGAAAGAATCTTACGAGAATATGCAGTTACTTTTAGAAAAAAAATCGCTACGAAAAGTATAAGTGGAGAATTAGTGACGACTTAAAAGTAATTGCAATTTTACTAGGCTTCCAACCTGGCTACACAAAATATTAATAATAATATCTGCGAGTGGAATAGCAGAGAGAGAAAAAACCCATAACGTGAAAAACAAAATGTCCGGAACCAAAAGTACTGGATTCCTGGATCCAAAAATGTTCTTTGCAGTCTTTGGTTAATCCGGAAAATGTTCTTTTCCCAGCTCCACTTATTAAATTAGAAATATTGAAAAATTGTGTGAATGCCATGGACATAAATGATACTGCTTTTACTTATTCGAAGCGAAAATACCCTAAAATCAGTGAGGCAAAGAGGAAAGAATATTTTTTTTGGGTCTCAGATTTGGGAAGTGCTGAAGGATTAGGAATTCCAACAGCGATTGAGTTCAACGGAAAAAAAACGCGTTGAACGCATTAAAAAAAGAAGTTGAATATTTTCTAGGAAATATCGTGGCTGAAAATTATAGCGATCTGGTGGTAATCTAATTAAATTTTACCAAAACATGGGTTGCAATATTTCTCTAAAAATTAACTTCCTCGACTCATACCTGGATTTTCCCCCACTAAACCTAAGCTCCGTTAGTGATGAACACACGCATGGAAAAACCTTACCAAGGAAAGTTCAGCAATATGTTAGCGGATTACTCCTGGACATTGAAAAAGGACCAGACGTTAAATGTGTGAGAAAATTTTAAGTACCCAGTTTTTCATTTAATCTGGTTCTCCCAAGGAACTAAGTGTTTTCGAAATCGGCACGAAAAATACTCCTAGGATCAAAAAAAAAGTTCTGTTATTGAAATTAGGTTTTGAAATAGGTTACGTCCAATAAATCATCTTTCAGAAACTAGGTTAAGGGTGAATATGGGACCAAATAAAAATAGAAGTAACTTCAAATCATCTGTTTCAAGTCATTTTTTAATTATGAACCCAAGGAGAAATGGTAGAAAAATAGAAATGGCAACGCGTTTGAGAAAATCTTGTTTACTCATGTTTCACTCCTGTTTTATTTCAATGATCCATCTCATAGACTTTATGATTTCCTACGACTAATGTCTTCATGTAATAATATAAGTGAAGCATGTTGCTAAAGGTCATGTGATGTCCTTCAATTCAAACATATTTTACAGTATACTAGAAAACAATGTTACAATGAACTAACTCTTCTCTTTTACTTTTTTCGTATATCCTCCTCTCCTCCTTTTTTTCTAGTGACAAACCAGGGAATATGACGTCTTATGACGTATGCATAAACTCCAACAAGGAGAAAATCCGATTCGAATTGCCATGTCCCCTGCACGCTTGGTGGAACTCGAATCCTGGTTTCGTTCCCATTAGGTCAAAAGGAGCATATTTGGTGATGACTACGCTAAATAACTTATTTTATCCTATCCTAAGGAATAATAAAAATAAAATAAAAACAGAAATCTATTGTAGTGAATGGTCTGAAAAGAGCGAGATTAATTTCGTATTTCTCTAGGGTAAGTAATTGTTACTCTCTGAAGTCAAGTGCACTTCATTTGAAATATTTGTATTAAAGGTGCAAACCTTTAAGGCTTAAGTACAAATTTGTAAAGGACGAATTTCCGTTGTTGAGATTTTTTGCAGGGATAAAGAAGATAGTAGAGGGATTGGGGTACTTTGTAGCCATTGTTGGGGACCTGTCACATTTTAGGAGTAAGTTCATTTGTTAGTAGAACTTTACTTACAGGGCGGGGAGAGGGACGCTTTTACAAAGAACTGACGGAGAATAAAGTCTGAGATATCAACGGAGGGAGAAAGCATTGTACAACAAAAGGTCAATTAGGGTTTGAGAAGTAATTAAGGACAGCAATCGAAGGACAAAATAAAATTAGAGAGAATCTAAGGACCTCTCTCTACTTCTTAGGGCTTGGATTCCTTCTCTCCGATTGCGGCCTGCTAATATCGGCCTCAGAAACCCTTTCTAACCCTAACCAATTTAGGGCCGGGAATTCTCCTCCAGCTTCCGCAACGGAATAACACTTTGGATCAGGTAACAGTGAATAAAGGATCAGATAGTTTAGGACTTCCCAACTCAAATAAATTAATATCAACAAACTAAAACAATAAAAAAAATCTCCACTCTCTTATGAATTGTAGTTGTAAATACTATAAATATTTATTCATTTTTTACAGTACGTGTAAAGAGTTCTTAATATTACATCTTAAGACACCATTGTTATTGCACTTAGAAGATCTCGTCGACTTAGATAAAATAATTACCATTCATTCTGAAAACATTTAAGAAAAAAATATTATAAATTAAACTTCAGGGCACTTCTTTCCATGAATGACTAGTACTGAAGAATGTGTAGTTTACAAAGAGATGAGACCAATCATCATAGGGACGAAAATTGAGATCTTCATGGGTACGATCCAGCCATTTCTGTGTCGTATATATATATTTCTCTTTATAACAGGTTTAGAAATACTACCTAAACCTTTTTTTTTAAAATATGACATTAAATCTCTATAGCTTTTGAAGGAGTGCTACCGAGGTTTTAAAGCATTAGTCGGAATACTAAGGTTTTCAGGACTTTCTTACGTTTTTCTAGGCTCAAAGGGACAGTGGTGATCCATTGGTAAAGCACTGTGGTACTTTGCTAGACGCTACTAGTTCAATGCTCGAGTTCGGTCTCTAAATTTTATTTAGCTGTTTGTGTTCACTGGGCTTTGAGGTTCCAGCCTCCTTTCCTTTCCCTTGATGTCCACTTCGGGTTGTGAGGATGTTGAGAAGAATGAACAAGTTCACCTTAGGTCTGTATTGTCACTATACAATATTCCCGGGAGTGCGACAAGCCGACCACTTAACCTACCATTAAAGCTGTAAGGCAGGCGTTTTCCTCTTCACGGATTGTAGAGCCAAATATGTTTTTTTTAAATTTAGTTTCAATTGAATTTTATAACTACATTTTTTATGCAGTTGAACACTTTCTAAATTCATTCGATAAAAAAGTCAAAAGCTTTCCTATATTCTTGAAGAGTTTGTTTGAAATATTTCTATTTATAACATTTTAAAAAATAATGTGAAGTGTAATTCTGCCGAACCACTAAGGTTTATCAAGAGGAGTTACCTACAAGGGATTAGGAACTAGTGGTATTCAGTGCATCCGTCTTATATAACTTTCTTTTGTCATGCAGGAACCAAGTCCTAATTCTAATTTTCAAAACTCTAACTTATCCAGAACATTAACATGAATGGCTAAGCTGTTACAAGTTATCGCTCTTTTTTAAGTTGTTATAATTTTATTTTTTGCACTAAATAATTATCCTTAGTCTCATAAGAGGTATATTCATTCTTGTACTGAAATTAATCAATTGTAGGCCACGCACGAAAATAAATACATACTTCATTGTCCACGTTCTGTTTTTATCAAATTTATTAAACTGCTATTTTGAGATGGTACTTTACGATTCTCAGGCTATACGGCAGTTATGTATAACATCACTATTCAGCTTTGCCATATTTTACTGGGCATGTAAGCTTGTTTTAGCCTTTTAATTGTTTTATTGAAATAAAAAAAACTGTATTTTTATGGTTCACATGTATCTGAAGAGAATGTATAGGAATAGTGAGCTAAATTCTTGCTTCTCCCTCGGTGTATAGAAAAATGTTTGACACAGAGATTCCTGACATAGAAGCTGAAATATGGAGTAGCCTTGATGGGGACGCTCCGGCATAAAAAATGATCCTGACCCGCGTCGTTACACCCGCTTTTCCATTCCCCTATCAACAGCTGTTTTTCTTTCCTCTCTAACTACTGTTTATTATCATTATGTGGATTCACAGAAAAGGCTTTTCGTTAGGATAGAACGCTTTGTAGCTTTCACTGTCACGTTTAATAAGGATAAAGCTGGAATAAGGATTTTTTTAAAAAATTTTCCAAGGATATAGAGAAGAGGGTTATAATAACAAAAAGTCAAATTTTAGGTACTCTAATCTGAAGAGGGCTATCTTCATTCTTATCTTATTTGTATTAGCCTTAGTTGAAAAAAGTGGACGTTAATAAATAATTTAATTTATTTATTTGTTTTAATTTAATTTGAATTAAAAGTATGCCTGTTAACTTTGTTTATTATTATTTTTTAAAACGTTTATCAACATATTTCACCAATTTAGAAGTATCAAGACTTTGACAGCACTATAGATGTCCTCAATGGTTCGTTAGACTTTTTTTTCAACTATACAATTAAAATATATTATCTATATTTTGTTTCCAGCAATATTTCAATGAAAGATTTTATTTATGCGTTATTCAAAGATTATAGTAAAAACGAGCATGTAATACTTCAATACTTTTTGTGTTAATTGTGAATATAGTACATTACTAATAAAAAAAACTGTAGTAATAAATTATGAATATGTTTATGCAATTTTAAAATGGAGTATTTTAAATAAAGTTACGCGTTTATTACAGTGTTATATTACTTATTTTAATATTAAAAACCGTAGTTTATAAATATGAATTTATCGAATAAAACAATAAAAGCCCGTCATGCATGGGCTGCGTAAACTATGCAGATTTCCCAGGTGAAGTTTAACAATAGAGAAAAGGCATACTGCTAACACTTAACACCAACGAGAGTAAATACAAACGGTAATGAAAATCGTTAAGTTAATTTTAATAAGCTCCCAACGAAAACGGCTTATGAATTGTAAACAAATATGTCTACCAACCACTGAGAGCTGAACAGATAGACATATACTTCACCGTAAAGAAAAACAATTACTGATATACATCTGAATATAACACATTAACTTTATTGCAAATATTAGCAACACCTAGTACTGCAATTTATAATGAATCAGAATAATTTATATTTTAATAACTAAAACTATAGTAGTCCTAGAAATAAAGAAGGGGGGGGTGGGAATCAACAGAACGTATTTGCATATATCTCACAAAGTGAAAGGTTAGAAGACAAGAAAGGTTAGGTTACACGAGCGCCGACCAACGGAAACGGCCGAACTAATCCGGAAACTTCCGACAAAAGCCGCACACACTCTTCATAAAAATGCAAATATCTCGGTTAATATTCAAGATAGAGAATAAATGTATAAGAACAATATTTATAGTAAAGTTAATTTGCAATAACATTGGATCTATACAATTTTTCGATCCGACGTACAGTAACAGAGATATTTTGAATTTTCAAAAATCCCCCTCTAAACTCTCTCTGCCACTAGTCCGATTTCAGCCGTTAACGAACTTGATCTTTCTTTTTACATAAAACGATTAAATACCGAGTTTGGTGACGATTGAACAAAAATTGTGACCGCTAGAGTGTTAACAGACAAATATATATATATATATATATATATATATATATATATATATATATATATATATATATATATATATATATATATTTGAAAAACGCTCAAAAAACAAGCTCTCTGAAATATAATTGAAATTAGCTGATACACTGGGAATAACTGAACGAAAAGGGACTAAAGTGATGAAGATTCATCAAGTAAAAGTGTTTAAGAAGTCTATCACGTTATTCCATTAAAGATGTGAAACAGTAAGTACGTACCAATAAATATTTCATAAAAAGTATGAGCGAATCTGAAAGACCTAACGATTTAATAGAGTGTCTGTCTGTCAATAAGTATGTTTTAACTAAACGAGGATTCAACCGCCACATAGCTAGGAGTCACAAAATAAATGGAGAAAATAAAAGTAATAAACCTTGTGAGGAATGTGGCAAGGGATATAAAAATTTACAAATCCATTTAAATAAAGCCCATCCAGAAGCTTATAGAATAGGTCAGATTAAGAATTCAGGAATAAACGAAAGTCAGAATTCTAATTCCGATAAAACAGATGGTACTAACCTACAAAACTGCATCCGTGATTGGGAAGCCAAATTTTATAAAATGACTTTTAATGAAAGAAATGACAGTGCGTTTAATGAAGATGTCATAGAGTTCATTCAGTTCCTTCAAAATGAGCAAAGATCCGGCAAAGCTCCTATTCACCCGGCGACAAAGTATTACGAGCGTAGGAAAAAACAAACTGGCAATTTGGATGGTTTTACATTCAAAAAGGCTCGCGATCCAATAAAGAAAAGTAAACGGGAGGTAGAGAGGCGCCGAAACAAATATGATTTTGATCTGGCACAACATTATTACTACTATAGACGAAAGAAAATTATTCAACAAGTATTTAATGACTACGAAGAGAATATTTTGTGCGACACGGATGTTTCCCAAGTTAAGGCACACTTTGAACAACTATTTGGGATTGAAAACCATCACCAATTAGAAAATTACCATAAATGTCCTAATTCTTCTGAATCAGATATCATTCTTAATGAAGCAGATCTCGAGACAGCTAGTAGAGGCATATCTCTCGATTCAGCTGCCGGGCCAGATGGAATCTTCGTCAGAACAATCCGTGATGTAAAGTGTTACAAAATAATAGCCAATATAGCCAATTACATGTTGAATTGGAGCGTAGTCCCAGACATATTTCGCAATGGAAGAACAATTCTCATTTTTAAATCAGGTGATAAAAATAATGTCTCATATTAACGGCCAATAACCATATTCGCAATTTTAAGAAGAATAATTGAGAGGGCAATAGACAAAACATTGAAGCATTATGTAGAATTCTCTACACATCAAAGAGGGTTTGTTGCATGTCCCGGAACATTTGTGAACTCTTCTCTAATAAATGCATGCATCCAGAATTCGAAACAAGCTAAGAAAGACTGTTGCATAGTATTCTTAGATGTATCTAAAGCATTTGATAGCGTTGGCCATGAACATTTAAGGAAAACATTATCAACATACTAGATTCCATGTAAGCTGCAAAATATGGTCGACTGCCTACTTACAGGCAACCAAATATCTATTTCCCTGGCTAAAAGAAAGAAAATCGAGCCTATGCTTATCAAGAAAGGAGTAACACAGGGCGCCCCAACATCTTTTCTTTTTAATATGGGAATCGATTTTATATTCCAAGAATTAAGCGAACCCGATATTACTAATGCTTTTTTGGATATCGATTAATTGAAAATTTACCTAGTTTATCATGTTGCGGATTCGCCGACGATATAGCCCTCATTGCTAAGGACAAAGAATCGGCTGAACATTTTGTAGAACTAGTCATAGACAATATTCAAAAAATTGGATTAAAGGTAAATGCGGAAAAAAGTAAAGCTATACAAATAGAAAAAGGGAAGCTAATTTCGACAAAACTAAGGACAATGGATGGCCAAATAATTCATAGTATTGGTCCAGATGAAAGAATCCGATACCTGGGAGTCTCATTCAAGGAAAAAATCTGGCTGGATAAAGACAAGCTTATGAACACCCTGGTGGAAAAATTGAATAAATTAGCATCATCGTTCTTATTAAAACCAGACCAGAAGCTAAATATCTTGAACCAATATGTATGGCCTATCCTAATATATCCCCTGCAATGCGCGCCCTTGAAAGACCTCCAGCCTTCCTTTTTGATGAAAATAAAAAAAGTAGTCAGAAGTTGCGCCAAAGAAATATTAAATATCCCATCGGACACTCCTGACAGCATGTTTTATTCTTCGCGCAATGTTAGAGGTTTAGGTATGTTCAATGCTTATTGGGAAGCTTTTTTACAGCATTTAAATGTATGTTCTGCACTCAAGCGAGACGGAAATCCATATGTTCTTTTAACCCGAAACATCAGCTCAGAAGTAAAAGACTGTTTGTCTGCACTCAAGTTACGAGCTGATGAAAATAAAAATTACTCAGTCAAAAGTTTTCGACAAGAATTGCGCCAAAGTTCCTTCAATGAGTGGTGCGGCCTACCTGTTACGGGAAAGGCGTGGAAACTTTTGATGAATGGAAAAAATCAAATTCTTGGATGTGTGACAAACAAGGTCTTTCCTCTTCTGAATGGGCTACAGCAATAAAAATGAATACCAACCTTGTGCCAGTACACTCTGTCCCAGGAAGGAACTTAGGAACAACCCGCTGCCGTCATTGCAGCGAGACCGAAACCCTCCCGCATGTTCTAGGTTCCTGCCCATGGGGCGAGCAAATGCGCATTTCTCGGCATCATAAGGTCCGGACTCAAATTGCTCACCTCTTGAAAAAGAAGCACCCAGATTGGGATATATTTGAAGAGGTGGCTTGCAATTCCTCAGACGGCACTCCAAGAAGAGCTGATATAGTAGCCATCACGAAAAATTGAAAAAGGGGCTTAATTCTGGATCCTACTGTCTGTTTTGAGATTAACAAAAAGCAAGCAGACGAGGTGGACCAGGAGAAGAAAAGCATATATGAACCTTGTTGCCCCTATTTCATTGAGAAATACGAAATCCAAGACTGGACAGCTATGGGGCTACTGTTCGGCTAAAAGAAGTCCTCCATCAGAAAACGGCGAAGACACTAATAGAACAAGGGCTAACAAACGATGATCTGAAGAATTTATCCACACTTGTTCTAAAATCATCAGTAAGAATTGTCCATCATCATTTATATAAAAAATAAAGATAAAAATAATAAGCTGCACTCTCACCTGAGATACCCTCCTAATTTACAATATTCAAATTATTTCAACTTTTCGCATACAATTTAAATAAAATTAAAAAAAAAACAAAAAAAAAACATTATTTCCAGAAATTGGCAGATTAGGAGGCTGACCATACAGGTACCCTCAGAAGGAGGGCAGCTTATTTTGTTTGTTTGGTTTTTATAATTTTGAACGGACCTCATTTTCGTCATCTCCTGGGTAGGATCGATGGACATTTGAAGAAATTTTTCGAAAATCGCGTCATGAGTACGACCTCAATAGCTGATTTCCCGTAAGGGAAATCTGCTAAAATGTAGATAGGCATCTGGAACATTGTAGCACATGCATAAGTTTATTGTTTTATATTTAAAAAAAAATTATAAAAGGTTTTATTAATTGCAATAATAGCGTAATTTATATTTATAAATCAATGGCTGTATTAAATAAATGTTTCCTGAATAAATACGTTCAAAATCTAAACCGTAAACCAAAAATCTATATATATATATAAAATTGTAACCTCTGTCTGTACATTGATTTTTTTCGCGAAATTTCACGATAACTTTTCGTTTCACATGTCATAGATACCATAACTGCATTTTGTTTCTTTGGTGTCTGTTTGTTTGTTTATTTGTTTGTTTGTTTGTTTGTTTGTTTGTTTGTTTGTTACCTTTTCACGCATAAACGGCTTAACCGAATTTTATGAAACTTGGTATGTATATTACTACTAACCCAACTTAGACTTTAGGCTATATTAATATCCTCTGAGACGAACAGGAGTGGGGGTTATAAGGGAAGCCTGAAATTAAAAATAGCTATATTTCGTTTCCTATTGGTTTTTCGGCAATTATGCACACATCAAAAGTAGTTTATTTTGTTGTTTAGAGTAACTTTTGTTATATACCTTTTTTTCGTACACCGAATTATAAACGAGATATACTCTAAAACCTATAGCGGAAGTGAACAATTTTATTTGGGACAACCGACCCAACCGAATTAAATAAAATTCCGTATGTGAATTAACACTAACTCCTTCATGATAATAAGCTGTACCATTATTTCTAGAGACGAGCAGGAGTGGGGGTTGTAGGGGAGGCATGACATTAAAAATAGCAATATTTCGTTTCCTATAGAATTTTAGGCAATTATGCACATAACAAAAGTTGTTTATTTTGTTATTTGGAGTAACTTTTATTATATTCACTTTTGTCGTATACCGAATTATAAACGAGATATACGCTAAAACCTATAGCGGAAGTGAACAATTTTATTTGGGACAAAAGACCCAACCGAATTATGACTGAACTACCAGGTACAGCACCTGGAAAAATTAATAAACTTAATTTTAATGTATGTTAATATTTTTTCCTTAATAATTCAAATCTAAGCACAATGCACAGGAAACGGGAAATATGACAATATGGAGGACAGTGAAGTCTTACATAAAAAATTAATTTTATTATTAACAAATCCACAGAAACGACGGGTATTAACCCGTATAACACTGGGACGGGAAAATGTCAAAATATTGTGCAAAGTAAAGCCTTGACAAAAAAATATCATCACCATTCAGCCTCATATGAATTTCCGGGCGAAGCCGGGTATCTGAGCTAGTACAAGTATAAAAAGTAAAATTAATATTCTCTTTCATTAGCAACAATATGTTGATATTTTTAATATAATGAAATGTGAGTACTTTTATCGTGACAAATAAATAATAATCGATTAAATATGCTTTTTGCATGCGATAATGAGGTATTTTTTTAAAATTTTCTTTTATGACAAAATCCAATCTGTAAGTAATGAATTACTTTTGAAATCTGTTTACTATTTTAGGGCTTAAAAAGAATATTTTTTTTTACCTTAAATAATAAATAAGACCTGTGTAATATTGTAATTGTTTTTTCACCGCGTGAAAGGCGTTTGAAAGATAGGGTAACAGCCGTTGAAGAATCGTAAAATGAGAAACAACCTTGTGAGTGGGGCCACAAAAAGATACACTCACACACACGCATATTCTTTTTATTAGTGAATTATGGAGTTTAACATCCAAAAACAACAAAGAAACATGTGAACCCGAAACGGCATTGCTGGCAGAGTTTGTTTTACAAACAGGAAGCATCTGCTTATTAAGCCATCCGACAAAAATATATGCCCAATTGCGTAACACCCATCCCAGCGAGCATAACGTGTGTGCCAACTGCATTTTGCTAGCTAAACATTTGAACTAACTGGTCCATTAGGAATTACTTGAGTCAATAAGGCCATACATATTCTTGGCCTGTTTTGCTGGTTTGATAATTGCTTCGTGGTGGTGTCAAATAAGGTTTTAGGATAAGGCAAAGACAATATGTAGTTCCAAGGACAGTCAATCTGTCTTAAGATACTGTGTGTTGTGCTCTGGAGTTGTAGACAGTAATTCTAAATGATCTCTGGAAGAAGTGGCATAACACTCATTCCAGACAATAGTGGGTGAAGTATAGTTACACAAAAGATAAGACTATTAGAGAAGCTGATAGAATAGAATAATGAATAAATGAATTAAGCATGGAAAGAATGTTTTTTCTGCGAAAGCATAACTTTTCAAAGTTATGAAAAATTGGATTGGGTTGTGGCGTTTCGCCATATTTAAATTTCTTCATAATCTCAAACCGCGGATCACGCAGACTCATTGCGAGGCGGTATTTCTGGCGAAACCAGAATGTGGACATCACCAAGTGGTCAAGAGTCTGCATTGACTGCCAGAAAGCGAAGGTGCACGTCACACAGTCGCACCACCTGGTACTTTCCCACCTTCAGGCAGATTTGAGCATCTTCACTTGGACATCATTGGTCCACCGCCCAGCTCAGCTGGTATGCGGTACTGCCATACAATGGTGGATAGATTCAGCAGGTGACCAGAAGCACAAGCAATTGAGGACATCTCAGCAGCTACCTGCGCATCTGCACTCTATTCGTCCTGGGTAGCAAGTTTCGGTGTTCCTTCGCGCATCACTACAGATTAAGGGCGACAGTTTGAGTCCGACTTGATCCACCACCTCTCCAAGACGTTGGGATTCCAGTGCTGTAGGACAACGGCATACCACTCGCAAGCTAATGGATGTGTCGAGAGGTGGCATCACACGCTGAAAACAGCTCTCACAGCTCAGCTCGATAGCAACAATTAGAAATCTCTTTTGCCCATGGTACTCCTAGGTCTTCGTGCAGCAGTCCGGGGTTACAACATCACCAGCGCCACACAGGAAATCCACTGCAAAAACGTTTGACCACAATGACCTACAGACATCCTCTCATGTTTTCCTGAGGGATGATACAGTACAGCGCCTTCTCACGCCGCCTTATACTGGACCATACAAGGTTTTAAAGAGATGTTCCAGAACCTATGACATCCAGTTGCCTACAGGGCCCAGAACCGTGACGATTGACAACACCTTTCCTACTCCAGGAAGAGGACTCCACTTCCAGCCAGGCACTACCCTCAGCAGCAATACCACCACCACCTAGACCTTCCAATGACTCCGCCAAGGAAGATGTCCACCCTCCACCATTCCAGGTGACCCAGCGTGGGCGTTTGGTTAAGCCTCCGGTTCGCTTCCTTGACGCAGTCATTGAGGGGAGATGATGTGGTGGCGAGGTACTCGCGAATGACAATGAGTCTTTTAATCTCCATGTGTCCCGAGTGTCGCGAGTATCTCGCTGCTATAGAGAAGTCCCTATAACTTAGGGAGGTTATGAACAGTCTCCTATCTGCATTCGGAGTGTGAGCCACGTGTTGGTTAGCAAGTGTTTACAACTGGAAAATACAGGTGTCTTAAGTGCAATCATTGACATTCGTTTTCGTTAATAACTTTCTCATTATTTTTTTTTGCGTTAATATATGTGATATAGTTAAACTGCCCTTAACTTCTCCTTTCGTCTCGCATCGCCCCTTCACAGGATAAAGGTAAATTTTGTAACAAGACAAAAATTAAAGATAACTAGTTGACGATTAAGAGGATTAGGAGAGGCACAATGGGCTCTAAATGTAAATGTGGTAAGAAGACCCTGCTGAAGATATGGGGTGATTTTCTGCCTGCAATGTAATAATAATATTAAGGGTTTAGAGATTAGGAAGTGCTAGGGTAAGTAGTAATGAGAAGGGTCTGACTTGGCTTAACCCATTGGAGGTCCTATGTCTCAGATTTTCATTGAACATTCCATTCCGTGAATGTAATAACTTCCTTCCCTTTGGACGGATGATAGATTATTTGAATGAGTTTTCCTGAAGCCTTTCCTAATATTCCGAAAATTAATTTTCTCCCTTTCCGCCTTTGTTTTAGTTTTGATTATTTATAATTGAATAAATTTTTTTTTTTTTTTTTTTTTTTTTTTTTCCATTTCATACAGTATTTAATCGTTGATGGGAGAAATATATAGACAGATTTGTAGAAATTCGGGCACTAATCCACATAAAGAAATTAGAAATAGAAAATGGGGGAATATAAGAAAGAACACATTCTGAGTTGGTATTATGGCAAGTGGAAGTGACTTTTAATGTAGATAGATGAATGATCTTTCCTCTACCTACATTAGAAAGAAGATGTTTTCAATGGCGATATCTCATTTTAGAAGTAATGATGGTTTTTTGCCCTTTACAGCACCGAATTACTGTGTTCTGTAGTTTATTTCAATTATCAACAAGGAGATAGCTTTTTGCTTAATCCAACATCATTTCTTTGTCCCAATTAAAGTTAAAGTACTCACATTGACAGATATATTCAATTTGGACCCCATCAACTGTTTTTATGGGGTACCTTTTTTTTCGATTCGTTTCCTTATAGAATAGTTAATGCAGTGCAATTGCTCTGGCAAAAGTTTGAGCCAAACAGCAACAGTAATATTGTAACGCGAAGCTAACAAACCGAGATTTAGGCATTAGGAATATTTAGGCATAGAGATATAGGAATAATGTGAAAATTATTTTGGTGATATACCTCCTTTAAACGAAATCAATCAAATCGAAGGGCAACGTATTTTTTCTTTTGCAAACCTCATTCTAATCGGGGCGGATTATCTACTTATTACCAACATAATTTTTCCACCATTTAAGATCATTAGTCAATATTTAGAAATTTGAAGGAATAACATATAAAAGTTATTTTTCTTCCTTTCAGTGTTAGAATGTAAGCATTCATTACAAAGAAAACGAATGTCTCTGCTGAAGCATTAAATCCCCTTTTTTGACTTTCCATGAGTAGTTGTGATAAAAACTAAGCCGTTTTTAACTATTTAACCTTCCGCTATAGTAGACCTGTTCTCGCCGAGCTCCAGACATCCACGGATGGGGTCAAACTCCTGACATGTTGAGATACAATGAATAAAACTACAGAAGTTTCTTAACTAAAAGTTTTCTTTCTGTGATTCATGTTCATATATAATAATAAATCTTTAAGGAGAATAAAATAAATAAGAATATAGCTTTCTATAGTACCAACTGTTTGTAACTACCATCATTAGTTCTTGATGGTTTTTATCTCAACAAGCACCCGGAAGTAAATTCTAAGAATACTGCCTTCCAGCAGTTACTATGTTCTTATATACAGATCACTTTATATTATTCTCCTAATTACAGAGTACATATATCATTAATGGCGAAAATTGAAAATGTTCTTCCGACCTCGGCAATCATGGATCACGTTCCATTTTGGTAAATATGAAGCTAATTATTTAAGAGATTTGGGACACTTGGCATGAGAAGAGGTTCTTACGAAGATTCGTTTTATTTAGATTACTGACTGAGTCAAGGCATGGCTCATTAACTACAACTTCAATTTCATCATCTAACACTTTCTTAAGTGTCATGAGATGCATCATGGCCATGCAAAGATCATTGTTATCGAAATAGCTGTGCACTATCCAGAATCGATAATACCATTCACATTGCCTTTGAAATAATATCATATTCTGAGTTGGTATTCTGGCAGGAGGAAGTGACTTCTAATGTATGTAGGATGAAAAAATTGTTGGCTACGCTTCCACTATAATTGGCTACGCTTCCACTATAATATCATATAGTAATCATTATGGAAAAGGTGCCTAATATATGGCTGTAGGCTTCCAGCTTTTTCTAGGATGGGTGGGACTAGGATTGTTTAAAAATAAAATCACCACTGGATAAGCTCCCATAGCCCATAGGTTTTTCTTCTGAAACATAACTCATGGCGGTTTATTTATTTTCCTATAGTAGCTTTTATCTTGTTAATCATTCCTTTTAATTAAAATTGTCGTTCACTATATGATATTATGTTCACCGGAATAGGGTTTCTATGGGTTATCATTTTAGTCCGGGAAGAGCCTCAATTTACATATTTGATGAATGCCCATGCGTAATCAAACCCGCATTTCAAAGATAAAGATACCTTAATACGCATGGCTTACCTAAACGTTTTAAATTTATACTTGTTATCTATTTTAATTTATACATACTAAATATTATTATTATTATTTATATAATTGAAATAAACATAGCAATAGAAAAAATATTAAGACTCCAGAGCACTCATGATATTTTCTTATGTTAATGCTTATTTCTCTTTTTTATCATGTCATTATGTTGAATTTAAATTATCCCTCTAAAATAGTCAATATTACGACTTATCTGATAGAACTGACCTAGAATTCAGGTTAGCCTGGAATCTTATTATATCGTCTTGGGATTTAGCTTCTAAAATTTTATATCTTCTTCTATAAAAGTGGATTACGGTATTTTACGGTCTTTGGGCTACCTTACTTCCCTTCTCCAGTCCTACATAATCCATGGTGTATATACACTTTGCTCCGAATCTCAATAAATCCAGCTCAACCTTTCAACTAAATATAAACCAACTAACTATAAAGCGAAGAGTATGTTTTATTCAGGAATTATTTATCAAAGCATTATTTTTAGATTCAAATTTTTCTAATTTAGATTTTAGTCAAACGACGAATTATTCGAGCTCTAATTCTGAGTATCGCATACATATTGTTGCTTGTTCTCGTTTACGTATGTAAATTATACTCCTGTTATATATATGTCAATTAACACTCAGAATAAATAAAAATGTATTGCGTTATAAATGCTCAAAACTCAACTGATAAATGAGGATCTTGAAACTGAAAGCATATGAGTTATTATATATAATAAAACAGCTGGATAAAATTATTATATTTTGATGACATTTCGCTCCTCCTTTACTTAATATCCTTATTTACATTTTCTGGTAATACATTATTTATTTGTGTTCAGGAAACAATTTTTTTAGGAAAAATTGGTTCAAAGGTTAAAAAAAAATGTTTTTTTAGCGATCCATAAGTTGTATTGAAATTTTGCATTACAAAAAAAATAAGAATTATTTATTAAACACAATCAATTATTTCTATGACAGAATAAATACAATAAATCGGCTATAACCTTCATTTCTCCCTACAAGTGAACAAATGAGTCAGCCTTGTTGATTGATCTCTTTCAGGATACTCGGAAGATAGCCAGCCATAACCAGCCTAATTTATTAATCAAAGAATCAAATTAAATAATTGGGCCAATATTGTATAGATTATAGAAGGTATTCACCACACCATATAATGACTACTTTCATTATATTAAAGGAATCATGCCTCAATAACAGGAAGTCTTCCCACCAACTTCTTTATTAAAGGACAAGGCCTTTTGGCGCTAACTTGCCATCATCAAATGCTGACAACAAAACAAAACAAAAATTACTAAAATCAGTCATACACATTGTCTTAGCTTAAAAACATGATTTTAATGTTTTTAAGCTAAGACAATGTGTATGACTGATTTTAGTAATTTAATTTTGGTTGAAACATTTCAAATTTAAGTTTTTTGGTACAAAACATGGCCTTAAACATGTTTCTCTTTTTGTTCTGTTGTTAGCACGTTATGGCACGTTAGCGCCTAAAGGCCTTGTACTTTAATAAGGAAATTGGTGGGAAGACTTCCTGTTATTAAGGCCTGTTTCCCAGATCTGCACTCCCACATCCAGCAACATATGAATTATGATGATATTAAAGGGTATTTTTATGTTATTTATTAAGGACTACTTTGTTCCAATAAAGCTAATTGGGACGGGTTACTATACATATGTATCAGTTACCACCCTTTTCTAGGCAGGGTTGGACTAAGGATTATATTTAATGTGATTAAATAAATTCCTATGGCCGAGTGAAAATTGAATACTTGACTCTAGATATTAAGACTTAGATGGCTAGCATGTGGCACCTAGAATGTGTGTGTGTGATCAAATGAAAATGGTTTGTTAATTTGATTACTTTTTTTTTTCCACTTGTAACAATATTTGCAATAAGTTCATTAAGACATTTTGCACTGTCGTCGATGAAATTTTATAGTTCTTTTTTGAAGTTAGTTATTAGTTCGTTTTACAGAGTTTACCTGTTCCCATGTGACAGTACTTCCCAGGTAATTCACTATGCACAAATGTTATTTATTGCCCAGATCTCAGTAGTACCTCAGAAAATGACCTAATATAGTTGAAATTAAGCCATAATAGGCGAGAAAGAGCCCTAAGGCTGAAATTGGGATCCGGAATTTAGCAGGGATTACGGGGAGTAATTAAAACACGGGAATGGTTTTGAGGAAATTGCTTGTACCGGAAGAGGATGTTACAATCAGGCCGAACATGATCCGAGCAGAGTTGGACTGTAAATTACTCAGCATTGTTCTAGATAAAGTATCAGCTTTTCAACGGAAATAGAGATAGAAGATTAGTAGCCTCAACACAGACTCATACTGATGATTTTTATTAATTCATGTTTTCTAAAATTATATTATTTAAAGATCACAGCTGAGACTAACGAAGATATTTGTAAAAGATGGATATATTTACCGTGTCAAACATCTGATCATTCCCATTAAGAAATGTGCTGTGGACAAACTAAGTCGAAAATAAATTTAATAAAAATAGTAGGGTTCCTGTTATTTAAAGTGTAAAAAAAAACATATGCCTGGCATATAATAAATCACAAATAAATTTTTGTAAGGATAAAATGGATTTAAGACTGAAAGTTGATGCTTCCACCGACGTATCTTGATCCCTGTATTCCAACAAATTTACAGTCAAGCCATTTGTTAATGACCGTTTTCAATGCTTTTGGAGCTTTCACACTTAATCTTGAAGAAGTTCTACTTCTTATAAGTGGCATTAATAAATAATAAATATAATTAATATATTCAGTTCTAAGCATTAATATTTGTAATCTATAAATAACAAAATATGAATGAGCTCAGAGTACACTAATAGTAAGTCCTAAAAACAAAATTTATATTTATTTAAAAAGGGGACGATATTGTTCTATACACTCTTTGTTTGCTTTCTTTACAGGCGAGTTCCCATGAACAAAATAAGCACACTAAATCTCAATCTACTTGTCATTGATTTTTTTTATCCTGCCCACCAGATGGTAATGGGGAAAACAATATACTGAATAAATAGCTCTTTGTTTTCAAGAGTCAGAGGCTCTGGGACCATATGCTTAAAGATATAATATAAAGTCTTCTTTTTTTTTTCTTACACAAAGCATTCTTTGGATGAGAATTATTTATTGAAATACTTTCCTAATAAAAGCCATGCAATAATTTAAGAAAAGGCCCTCGTGGAAAACCGATTACTGATTCAACATTTTTTTAAAAAATATTCCAATAAAGCATATTTTTCAAATATTTTATTAAACAGCTTGACCATTAGATGTACATGCGACTATACCTCTTCTCTAATAGATTTTTCATAGTTCGTCCATTTTTTATACTGTTGTTCATTTTAATCAGCTGACCAGTTTTCTCTATTTTGTCAGTGTTAACCTCGAGCGGTAAAGTCGAATAATTTTATTATACATTTACAGTTCCTGAAGAGCCACCACAGTCAAACTCCTTATTTATTGTAACTCTGAAGACGGGAATGAATATTACTGAGTGTTAAAATAAAATACATTGTGAGGTGCCACAAAATTGTTCTTGATAACCTGAATATATGTGTTGCATGGTGGACTAAAGTGCGATTTTTATATGAACTATTCCATGAACAAAATTATCAGATTTGTTATAATATTCCACTTTTACGGGTTAACGCGACTGAGAAACTGTTGTAGATCAGATGTTGAGTAGTTCTGTTGTGAGAGAGATGAGATGTGTTGTAGGTTGATAGATGTATGAGAACATGATGTTAATATAAAGTTTCTGGTTAAAAGTAGAAAGTGTCTATTCTATTACAATTAAGTTATATGTAAACATAACTGTGGTGAAGAGGTAATTAGACTCATACCGAAGAAAGGTCAAGGTAAAATTAAAGTTAGCCTTGGGGAAGAAGATGAGCAAAACCACTTGGCGCCGTAGAGAGGTTATGGTCGAGGTTCAAATGCGAGAAGTTCAAACCACAGAATATGGACATCGAGGTATGGTACTTCAAGTTCTGTAATAGTTTGAAGTTGGCCAACGTATAGACGGAGGATACTTCAAGTTCTGTAATAGTTTCAAGTTGGCCAACGTAAAGTTGGAGGATACTAAAAAATCTTGGTTTATTGAATGTTTAGACACATCATTACTTAGGAATTTGTTAAACCTATGCAAACCAGTCTTTAGACGAATTTTCGAAGGATGAACTGTATAAAGTTCTATTGCACAGTTAAGAATGTAGCAATAGCCGAAAGAGTAAAAAATTTCAGGCCGAAGGAGTTAGTCAACGCGCTAGACTACAGACAAGGGAAGGCGTTCTGGAGGCCTGGGGTGATCCAGAAGATAGTCGGACAAAACACTTGGCTGGTTGAAGTAGAAGGAAGGCTCATGAAGAAACACGCGGATCAGCTGAGGAGAAGGAAGGTACTGTCAGAAGAAGAGGATCATCTAAGGAGGGGCTTGTTGTAGATCAGATGTTGAGTAGTTCAGTTGTTGAGTGAGATGTGATGTGTTGTAGGTTGTTAGATGTATGAGAACATGATGTTAATATAAAGTTTGTGGTTAAAAGTAGAATGTGTATATTCTATTGCAATTAAGTTATATGTAAA
The DNA here is from genome assembly GCA_019009955.1 of Riptortus pedestris. Lineage (NCBI taxonomy): Eukaryota > Metazoa > Arthropoda > Insecta > Hemiptera > Alydidae > Riptortus > Riptortus pedestris. The sequence continues at coordinate 83,795,185 of CM032229.1, forward strand.
CATAACAGAAACTTAGTTCTTTGTTATTATTGTGATTTCCTTCCTCAATCGTTTGTTCAATGAATCAAAAAGGAAGAGGCGGTATTAAAATAACTAAATAACATAATAAGAATTGAAACTTTTAGCAGATTTGTTTACTCCCACATCATAACTCTGTACTGCAAAACGATTTAAGGTATGCCACTGTCATGTCATATTTAATATACAGAATATATAGAATTTACTTAGCTAATTTAATAAATCGAATTAATTTATTTTTATGTCTGGGGTTCTAATTAGACATTACTTACCTAAGAGAGCTGCTATAGCGACCAGCCATACTGCCACCCTAAGCGTCCAGTTTCCCATCAAATCTTCACACGGATTGAAGGCGTCGGGAGCTGGCTCGCATTGGACTTGCCTGTAGTCCTTGCTCAGGTTACCGCACTCTGCTAGCATCTTAGTACCGATGACGTCACTCAGATCAGCTGAAACACAATAAAATATACGACTTATATGCAATCGCCAATAATTAATTGTCTTTTAGAATGTAATTCAGTTTGTGATAAATTCATCTTATTGTCGGAGAAACATATCTCTTCAACCACGACCATGTATATTTTGAGGAAATTGAACCATCATTTTAATTATCATCCAACTACCCCGTTTTATTATTTTTACATTCTCTACTAGGGCTATGACATCTTCCCCTACTGCTTTTAGGACTATCTGTTGTATGAATTAAAAATATGGCTTTACAGACATTTGTTCATTTATAAGATTTAGTTAGGCATCTCCGCTTTTGAACAAGATTGTTAAGGGGGGGGGGCGGGCTTAGCGGCGAGCAAACTAAAAAATGAAAAATTTCTCGATACGTTTAAGACGTACAAAAAAGTGCATACAATCTTTGGCAGATTACCCTTAGGGGAAATCAGCTAGGTCATACTCATGAGGTGATTTTTGAAAATGTCCAGCTATCAGTCAGGAGAAGACGAAAATGAGTTCCGTTTAAAACAACTAACTAACCATTTAACTATATATATATATATATATATATATATATATATATATATATATATATATATATATATGCACAAACAAATATACAAACATATATATTATATATGTATGTACATTTGTTTGTTAACGCTCTAGCGGCCGAAATTTTTGTTTGAGTGTTACTTAACTCAATATTTAATCGTTTTATGTAAAAGTAAAGATTAAATACTTTACTGGCTGAAATCCGACCAGTAGGAGGGTTTTTTTTTAAAAAAAATTCTTAATATCTCAGTTATAATGTGTCTGATAGAAATATTATATAGAATCAATCTTCTTGCAAACATAATGTTCTATAAAAGTTGTAATGAGTGTTTTTTCACTATATTGATTATTGACTGAGGTATTTGCATTTTTTAGTTTTCGGTCTTCAGTAAACCCCAACTCCTACTCATATCATATTAACAATAAGCTGTTATATCATTAACAACTTTATTTGAGGCTGAAATACCCAATAATGTTATTATTATTGAACATTTATGTTTTGACGTGGGAAATCTGCGTAGTTAACTCAACCCCTGCGTTACGGACTTTTTTGTTTATCATAAAAATATTTATAGATTATGTTCTATGACATTTGTTGACTCGATGCATTAGAACGTAGATATCGTTCTAAGTTGAAATGAAATGCAAGTCAACATTTTATTTGATTTAATACAAGAACAGAGAAGACGTATCTTGCTCACATCAGATTAACTAATAATAGTCCATAATCTGGATTAGAAAGAAACAAAAAGAATACTTTTTCCATTCCAGAAGAATGCATTCTTATTACGAAATTATCGCCTGGTCGTCGTAACTTCAAAGATATATCATCATAGACATTGTATTTTATATTTCAGTAATTCAGTTTCATAAGTCACTCGATGGGGGCTGAAGCGAAGGTTAGTTTGAATACTGATGGCGTAGCGACAAGTTCATTAGTATGTCCCGAGCAGATAGTTGCAATTGTGCAGATAAGGAAAGTTCTGAACTGATTGCGGTTGAAGGACCCAGCCTTTGTGGTATTGGGAGGAGGAGCACGATCTAGAACTAGGCATCATTTCTCCAAGATAAGCTCCAGGGCGAAATCCGCTCAGCTTGCTACCGTAACAAGATTCATATCGGGACAGGCCAATGCACTTATGTCTCTGCTTTACAAAGACTACTCACTTATTACACAGATATTAAATATCACAGTCCCGAATAAGTCCGTCACGCGTAGGCTGAGCAAACTAAGCATATTTCCCACTCGCCGAAATGATGTTGATGTTGAGGTTGATCTCATCTTACCGCCTATTCTCCATTCCTCCCGTTTAAAAAAAATTCATGTGAAGAATAAATAATATATGATCTAGAAATGAGACTTATAAACACTGTGTTACTCGAGGTGTTCATTGAATGATTTGGCCTTTACTGAAGGCCGGAGGAAAACCACACTAATAACTCGTTCAATATTGGAGTTAGGGAAAACACGTTAAAACAATAGATGCAGGAAATTCTACAGAAAGGAATTGCGAATTTTCGATTTCCTCCCCTTGTCCATTTTCAACCGCTATCGAGCTTGCTCTTCACCGATACATGCAACGATTAAATATCGAATTAGGTAAAGATAAAACTAATATTATGACCTCTAGTGCGATAACAACCAATATATACATATTTTAGAACGGGCGAATTGTTCAGGTATTCGAAGAATTTTCATAAGCCATCTATGAGTTTAACTTCAAAAGTTATAAAATATATATATATATATATATATATATATATATATATATATATATATATATATATATAGACTCCCTCATGCTATATGGTTGCTAGGTGATGGCACCGAATGCAGCATATGCTATATGATAGCTCGGTGATGAAGCCTACTGTTGCTGTTACCTTGTTAATAAATTAGTTTGGGTTATGACTTCACTCAAGGAACTAACTTTTAGTTATTATTACTACAGTTTATTTGGGATAATTTATTCGCAAATATAAGAGTCGTTTTTAAGTAATTTGGAGAGAAGCGCTCAGAAAAGCACTAATATTTGTTAAAAATAGTAAATGAAAAAATGCCATGTCAGAGAACAATGCCCAAAAAAACATTTAAATAAGAAGGGACAAGAAACAATACAGAGATGACAGTAGATAAAGGAGTTTTTACCTGAGAGCTCGTGCCACTGGTCGGAGGGAGAGGGCGCTATCATTTTAGTGGCAAAAGAGCCTTTCAAAGTGCGTTTTATAAGCTGCTCAAGTGCCTATTTTCTTCAATTTATTTCCAATCTTCTCCGAGATAGAACCCTAGTAAAGAATGGGGTGGGATTCTTCTTTATATTTGGCTGCTCAACAACCTTGTCCAAAATTAAACTCCCCGTTCATTTATATTTGCCACCTTTATCAAACTTTCAACTTCCTCTTCTTATCTCTTGACCAACACAATACTTTGACGCGATTTTCGAATTTTTCTTCAAATGTCCATCGATCCTACCCAGGAGATGACGAAAATGAGGTCCGTTGAAAACTGTATATATATGTATATATATATATATATATATATATATATATATATATATATATATATATATATATATATTTGTCTGTTACCGCTCTAGCGGTCGCAATTATTGTTTAATCTTCACCAAACTCGATATTTAGTAGTTTTATGTAAAAAGAAAGATCAAGTTCGTTAACGGCTGAAATCGGACCAGGGGGAGGGGTGGTTTAGAGGGGAGGTTTTTTGAAAATTCGAAATATCTCCGTTACTATACGTCGGATCAAATTAAATTTACTATAAATATTGTTCTATGCATTTATTCTCTATCTTGAATATTAACCGAGATATTTCCATTTTCTTTAATTGTGGACCGATAACGAACGTTTCCCGCCAAAAGCTAGTTCGGCCGTAACTGTTCGGCTCTCGCATAGAGATTTCTCTATTGCATAGCTTCACGCGGGAAATCTGCTTAGTTCACGCAGCCCCTGCGTGACGGACTTTTATGTAATATAGGTCCTTATCGTTCTCATCAAGACTTAGAGGGGCATTAAGTAGTCTATCCACCAAGTTCAACACACCCACCATTTTGCCCACCAAATCGGTGAATGAAAGATTCAAGAAAATTTAAAATTAATGATAGTCACCATCTTTCTCCTTTTTAGCAGAGTTCCTTCAACGAAAATCAGTTCTTGAGGTTATACTCATGAATCAAATTTCGAAAAATGTCCATCAATCCTACCCAGAAAATGACGAAAATGAGGTCCGACTTACTATCTCTCTCTCTCTCTCTCACACTACATACACACACACACACACACACACACACACATATATATATATATATATATATATATATTGGTCTATTACCGCTCTTGTCTCTTTTTGTTTGATTGCTACCGAACCCGATATACAAGTTTCATGTAAAACTAAAGATGAAGTTCGTTAACAGCTGAAATCTGGGGAGAGAAGGTTTGGAGAGAGAAATTTCGGAAATTCGAAATATCTTCGTTGTAATGAGTCTAATCGATAAAGTGTATAGAAACAGTATTATTGCAAATGTGATTGTTTGTACACGTTCTTCTATATATTGTTTCACTGCTCCTACCATATTAGCAATAAGGATCACTTTATTGCACAATAAGCAATTATGGATCACTTTATTCAAAGCTTAATACCAAATATTTTCTTCATTGAACTTTCACTGCACAAAATTAGATTCAAATACGTAGTGTGATGACATCATAAATTAACTATTTCCCGGTTTTTACTCGAAAATGCTTGTTTTTGTTTACCATACTCAATATTTAACCGTCTCATTCAACTCTAAAGATGGAGGGGGAATTTAAGATTTCCATGTATTTTCGTTATTTTGAGTCTTTACGAAAAAGGTTATAGAGCCAATCATGTTAAACTGAAGCTCTACAATACTAGTTTTACACATTTGCTCGTAGCTCAGATATTGAGGGAGCTATTAGTGCAGCCTTTGCGTGTTGATTTTTGTTTGTTGGTTTGGAGGGAACCATTGTTTTTTCTATTATTCAAGTTTGAAAGCCATTTTTCCGTTTATGGTAACTATTCAAGCAAGTGTGCGAACCATCCTTCTCTGGTCCATTGAAAATAAACTACGTAACAAGGAAAATAATCTATAAACTAGTGGTAGGAGTTCTGGCGCCATAGAATAAATTCTTCTTCCAAAATAACCATAAATAATATACGATTATTCACCTGGTAACACATTCCGCCGAACTTGAAGTAGATTCGCTTAAAACATCTTGTTAATAAACTCTTCTACTCATTGGTAATCGCACGATAAATATTCTTAGTTTCAAAATATACCCCGCCCTCCCTAAGTAACATTGATTGGCGGTACAAATGATGAAAAACATGTTGTTTTTTTTTTTTTTAAATGAGTCTAGTATGTGATGCTCCCTCCCCAAATTCGGTGTACCTTGATCTCGAAACTAACTCAAGAAAATTAGCAGCTCTACACTTTTATTTAAAGTTAGTGAATTCTTTAAAAGTTTGCGCCAATTAGATGGCGAGATTTTTGTGAGTGAGACGGATTAAAAAAAACATTGGGCATAAATAGTTTGTCTTCTTTGTGAACTCGAGATAACGAAATATACGAGTTGTGGATGTGGGTTCATATTTTCAGAAATTAGAAGTTCCTCTTTTTTAAACAGATTGGAGGCTTGCGATATGGCTTCTTTAATTTCTTTATTAAAAGTCAAGTCACGTTGGAGTGCCGAACAACTCTCCTGAATGGGAATGAAATAAACTTTGATATCGTTTACGTGTTTACTTTAGTATAAACAAGTATTGTGTGTTATCAGTCCTAATTATTATAATTATTATTTTACATTATTGTATTTCAGTTTCCAATTGATATATTTTATGATTTTAGAAAAAAAACCTGAGCCACTTCCTTTCTTATACTTAATTCATTTCATTGTTCAATATATTCTAAAATATATTTCTACACCGCTTTGTTCATGATAACATTTTTAATGTTAATACTTTTTCTAGCTATCTGAAATCTATAACATTGTTATCATTTGATGCTGCTTTTAGAAAGAAGTTGTCCTTTGTCTAAATCCTCTTAGTTCATCATTAAATACCTAATAATTTGCAGGCAGATGTAAATTGAAAGAGATGCCACTGTGAGTTTCTGGTATAGGATTATGCTTATTTATACTACTGCTAATCCTATTAGAATGATTTTTACGTCCTATATTGTAAATCCTTAGTTGTTAAGTTTTCATGTATAATGTTCAATTTTTGCCATAATTTTATATGCACTTTTTGGTGTTTTTTACAAACACCTTCTGAAAAGAACCATCATACGTTTTAATAGAAACATTACGAATTTAATTAATAAAATTGTTAAATTATCTTTAATTCTAAACCAATTTATATTTTAAGTCTAGATAAACGAATTTATCTACCAATCAGCATTCCTGGAAGAATTCGCTTTATTTTCGCTTTGTGTGAATACTGTATATTTCAAGTTATATCCCTTCCCTTTTAAGCATAACCACCATTTTAATTATTTATCGACTTGAGTGTCTGTTATGGTGTAACATCCTTCACGTAGGAAATCTGCTTACTTTACACAGCTCCTGAGGAACAATAAATTACAATCTTCCAGTTTTGTTACAATCGGCAGTCATCATTAATATGCCGGAGTGCTGTGTACTTCCTTACACTCTTATTGTTACATAAGTTTATAAAATTAATGTTTTCTAAATTCTATTAATGGTTAAGATAAAGAATCTCTAACGTTTATTAGTGGCCTTTTCTTCATTATTGGTTTGACCAACGCAATCTTGCTAATGTAGGTGATGCATTCTTCTTTCAACTTATGGTTCAGTTGAATCCTGCTGTAGAAGGGGAGGGAGAGAGGGCCAGGGAAAGGGAGAAAAAGTGTTTAAGGTAATTTTATAAGATATCACCGTGTCTCCATCAGGACAAAGGGAGAGGGAGCTATTACAGGGAAAAGAAAAAATGCATAAGTAAGAAATGTCAATGTTTGTGTAGTAGTTGTTTCATATTTTCAGGTTACAAGGAATGTTTTTAGACCGTATCGGAATTTTTGAGTTTAATTTAATTCTAGATAATACCTATCCTACTCTATATATATACGATGTCCTACTTTAATTCTTGTCGTATTATTGGCAGACTCTTAAGGTTTTGTATATACGCTTTGAAGGTAGAGAAATGCTGAATCAATAACATTTATTCTCAGATTTTACTCTGTATACTTGAAATGAGTGTTGAATTGAAGGAAAATACTCTATGATAAAGGTACTGACTGCTTCTTGAGATGCTTTTCCACAAATCTTGACAAGTTTACTGTATTCGACACATTGAGAATTGATGCTTGAATGTAATACAAACATAAGAGGAGATCAGAGCGATCTATTCCGAGATTGCGACTATAATTCTGCTCAGGACTAGTTTAGGCAGAACGGGATTGTGCAAATAAACTGTCAGCTTGCTACGTATTTAGAACAAGACCTGTTTAATAACAGACCTGCAGGTGAAATATAGCGCCTAAGAGGATTAATGAGGTCAGGGCCTGAAATACGCGAAATATCTCGACGAGGGTAGTGTACAATATGGAGCCAGTTGGAGAGGGAGAATATACGCTTTACTTTGCATTTCCGCAACATTTGCAGTGCATTGGAATCAAGCATGTGGAAATTTTATTTCAGAGTCCATGGGATAGTTTAGAAATAATTGTTTCTTTTAAATAAACAAATTTTACAGATCAATAGTGTACAAGTAATAACTACAAATCGTAGTAATAAACTGACTTTAGATCCTAAAACTTTACTTCTACTCTTAATAATTTAGGGAGCAAAATAATCCATATCATTCCAATTCTCTGTGCAGTTTGGGAACTCCGTTGTTATTTCTTCTCTAAGAAGATGAAATCATCAGCCTGTAATTACTGGACGTGAAAAATTTGCTTAGTTTACGAAGGACCTGCGTGAGATATTGTCTTTCTCCTTCTACTTGGGATATTAGTACCATCTACCATTCGCACTCAATCCTCTAGCAATTTCTTTTATTTATCCATTCTTGAAGTGGTAGATGGTGAAGGAATCAGACCATAGGTAAAAAATTAACGAAAAGCGCATTGTGCCTTCACACACATTTATTCTAAGCGCATTTATTATTTTAGACTGCTTACCTCATCATCAGAGCTCTGCTTTCACAGACAACCCAGGATTCCTGGTGACTGCTTGTGGCAGGAGTCCTTGGTTAAAACAAGTTTTCAGTGAACTGATGATGGACCAATTGCTGCGAAAGCTCAGGAATGAAACATTGCAAAGGAACAAAACTATTATTTAAGTGCACTTAATGGCAAAAATGAAATTCTGACAAATTATACTCATTTTAATACGCTTTATTATTATGAGAAAATAAATTCGTTGCCTTCTGGAATTATTAATTCAAGCCACGTTTTGGTCGGAGGGTCAAATAATAAAATGTCTCGTTTTTATTAAAGACATCTCTTGAAAATCTTTTTCTCCTTAATGTTTTGTAGTTCTAATTGCGACCTCTTCAGAGGATTTATTTGATGTCCTAAATCATACTAATTTGAGCCACGAAACATGTTTGACCAAAGAGATTTTTTACAAAGGACTGTTAATTAGACTGACTATGAGATATTTTATTTTCTGATCCAACGCTTGATATAGATAAATTCAATGTTTTCTAAAAACAATTTTTAGGGAAAATAAGGTAAGAATATCACTTAAATCCGATTAAACAATTACAGAATAACTAATGATCACTAATCATGTAAGAGATTTTCTCTTTTGGATCACTTATGATTATTTATTAACGTCCACTTTTTGCAACTAAGGCTATTTGGGATGGGTTATTTACAGGTTACCACCCTTTTCTAGTCAGGGTGGGACTCAGGATGTTCTTAAATGAATTCCGACACTAAATAATTTCCTTTGCCCAGGCGAGAATCGAACTTGCCACTCTAGGTTTGCCATGTGATATTAACGCTTTAACTCACATGGCTAACCTGAGCCCCAGGATCAGTTATTAGAGAATTGATATGAACATTACGCTTAAAACCAATATAAGAACTACAAATAATCCATATTTGATTATGAATAATATATTACAATATAGATTTTATACGGACATCATTATATTTTGAAAGATAACTCTTTCTAAGTGCTAACTACATGATTCACATACACTCAAATATTTGCAAACGCTAAATTCCAATTTAATTAAGTTATACAGCAATCTAAACTAGGTTCTTGAAATTTGCTTTTTGGAATAAAAAGTGAAATTGGTAGAAATACCTCACTTATCAATATTCTTCTGGCAAAGTTAACAACGAATGTGAATACAAATCTTTTTTTCATTTCAATGAGAACTTCATTCCCTTGGAGTTTCTGGCTTTGCTGGCAGAAATTACTTATATTTCCATACTTCCATTCACAAGATTGAATTTTCAATCGGCTACTCAAAGGAAATCACTTTGATATTGGTTGGAGTTATTTCTCATTTCCAAGATTCTTTATAGCGTATTTCCCTTCAATGAATAAGTTACTACGGGAGGCTTCAAAGAAAGATTTAATGTCGGAGCCAGTTAAAGTGCCATACGTTTTGATCAAGTTATCTATTATCTTTGACGCTCAATATATATATATATATGCGTATATGTAATTTGATGATCCGAGTTCCTGAACAAGCTAAATCACCTGGGGAGGAACAACAAATTTCTCCGTTCTTAATAGAATTCCTCGCAATCTATATGATCTAAAAACAGACGAATATTATACTTCTCATCAAAGAAATGCCTAATTTCAATCACATTATTTTTTTTTAATGAATTTCTAGCCTAGCATTGAAATGTTCACTAAAAATAAGATATTCGACAAAATCCACATGTAAATTGTAAAAACACTGTCATGATTGTTTTTGAAGAAGTAGTTCTGCATGAGTAAGAATGGGATTAAAAATATTTCGGCTCACATCCAAGATACAGAAAAAAGAAACATGTAGAACAATACTCATATTAAATTCCCAGGATTGTTTAAATACAATACTATTTTTCGAACCGGGGATTTTTTTGAATCTTCAAAGACGCGTTTGAATATCGAGATTGGTAACTATCAAAGACCAGTTGTGCTCACTATATATAGCATTAAAAGTCCTTCACGCAGAGGCTGCGTAAACTAAGCAGATTTCCGAAGTGAAATTTTACAACAGATAAATCAACATACTAGCAACCCTTAACACCACCGAGAATATTAAGTGAATAAATACAAAAAATATTTCAGTCAATTTTTATAGCCTCCCAACGGAAAGCAAGTGAATTGTAAACAAACGGATCTCCCAACCTCTCAGACCTGAACAGGCAGATAGAAATATTCCTCACGGAAAATAAAACAATTAGTGAAATATATCTGAGTATAACATATTAATTTTATTGAAAACTATATACCATGTTTAGTATTGTAAGTTATTATGAATCAGAATAATTGTTCCCAATCACTCATATTTTAGTAGTTCAAGAACTTAAGGCGGGTAGGGGGGGGGATCAAAAGAACATATTTGCATGCATCTTGTATAATAAATATGTTTTGAGGGGGAGGGAGATGGAGAGGGAGAGTCAGGGATGCTGAGTGGAAGTGGCGAGTATGCGCATATGTATGTTTATATTTATAATTCATCTACATTCAGGCCTTCAGAATACGACATAACCAATGCTACAACATATTTCACGAAGAAATATGCGACATATATCAGCCTCCCTATAGTGTATTTTGAAGTATTACATTATATGCCAAATCTCTCATTTTCCCATGGAAAAAAATGTTTACAATTTTCCAAGTTTTGGAAGAAAACAATAATCATTTTCGGGTTCATTTGGGAATGTGCGACATTTATTTTTAGCGTCTCAATTATCTTTCCATATATTATTTATTATTATTCTTATTCTGGACACAATATTATTTATATATTCTTCAAATGTTTTGGGTAGGGTCTCCAATAAAAAACATTTATTTCGGTGCAAACTTTATTGCAACTGCCCTACATGTTTCGTGGCTTATTTGCCACCTCTTCAGAGGCTATCCCTTTTAAAAAAATCTAAAAAATTATTAAGAACATGAATTTAACACATCCCTTAATAATTCTTTTGCTATATATTGTATTAGTAAGTGCCTACATCTATGCTATATTTATTTAATCTTTATGTGTTAAATAAATATATCATAGATGTAGGCACTTACTAATACAATATATAGCAAAAGATATATTAAGGGATGTGTTAAATTATAGTTATTAATAATTTTTTAGATTTTTTTATAGGTGTAAAATAAGCCATGAAACATTTTTTATTGGAGGGCCTTACCAAAACAATTGAAGGAAATATATATATATATATATATATATATATATATATATATATATATATATATATATATATATACAAAATTACTTACTATGTTATACGCTTTGCAAAAACTAAGTATTGGATTGATCAGGAAAAGAGTTCATATATGTAAATTAATGGCACAATAATTTAATTATTGAAAATAATATGTATTATATAGAATGAAATGCAATAAGTCGGGGGTTTGAATTTTAAAAAAAATATTGTTTAGTGCTCACCCTCTTGATGAAACGTCCCTTCGGGTTGATCGACCTGTTCGTGATTGCCTGTTGATAAAGGGGTACCCCAGGACCTCTTTTGTCTGTGGTTAGGACAATTCTCGGCCATCCTGGCAAGCAGGGCCTGCAAATAATAAAAAAGATTATGATTTTTTTTTTTTTAATTTCTATGTTATAGAAATACTCATAGTTAAACATTTACGATTGACACGTTAATTGTCTCTACTCCTAAAATTTGGAATATACCGACAAACACACACACACACACATACACACGCGCGCGCATGCACACGAACAGAGGTAGGATTGTTTGGGTCCTTGAAGAAAGAGATTTCAAAAACCTTTTTACAATCTCAATAGCTGATTTTCCTTTTCAAAAATCAGCCAATATGATCAACATAAATAATTGAAAAATGCATTTGTTCTTGTCATGATGAACAAGGGGGACCCTTATTCGATGAACATTGACTCCTCTGTCTATTGTTGAAGAAAAAGATTTAATTTTAATAATTATGATGAAGTCATACTATTTGTTTCTAGTATTTGTTTATTACTTGATTATGAAATTGCTTTAATTGAAGAAGAGAAAAACCCCTCTTTAGAAATATTGGAGTTTTTTTATTTTTAATTCAAATATTTCATATTTTATTCTGTAAATTATTTTCAAATTAGCATTAAATAAACAAACGTTTTTATATGTACGGTATATCATTGTACAAGAAGCTTAGTTTATGAACCTAATTAATATGCATAGAGCAAGGGAAGGTTGTTTCTAGTTAAAGTGTTAAATATACACCCTTTGAGAGCTAGTAGGCGGTCGGGCCTCCATTGAATTCTAATCAAGGTATCACCTCGTACAAATCATAAAGAGAAAATCATTGATGATTATGCAACCAAATATTTGTAGATAAATATAATTAATTGATAATAATTGATAAAGCTGATAAGATGAAACAACATAAAATCAGTATAATCATCAGTACTATGGTTGGTAGTATGCTATCAGTAGGTGGTTGTTTAGATATTGATTCACTAAAATGGTATAATTCAATCTCCTTCTATTTAAATTACTCAGCGCCCATCAAAATAAATTAATTTTTGTACATCTATAGGTCTATACTGTTTAAGTAGTTGAGATGTTTGTTAGAAATGTTTGAACGAACGAAGTTGAAAAATGGTCCATGACAGAATATAACTGCAAATATAAATGAAGAAACCCTTCGCTAATTCAGGGCCACTCTGAGAGTATCATTCCTGATTGGCCCAATTCTTCTCAAAGCATAATGGCATAATTATAATCGAAATTCCTTTTCATCAGAAACCATTCATATTCTATCACTTTTTATTTATAATAAAATGCACACATGCTTCTACCAGTAACAAATTATTCATATCTAGAAGATTTTGTACTATTAAATGCCTGCGGCCATTACTATTTTCTTTTTTCTTTAGGGGCCATTGTCTACAACAGAAATATAGGTAATAGGTCTCTATCTGGTCAACTCTACCATTTTGACTTTTCATAGCTTGGTACTGTTCAACCCTTGTTATTTTGAGTAAGTCTATATATATATATGATTGTGGCCACGTAAACGACATCCATGATACAATTAGGCTGGACAATTGTTCCTTTTTATTTAATAAAATTCCTGTTAAACCTCTACCAAGGGGCTGAAACCCCAATGTTGGGAAACTTCCAGCTACTACAATAGAGTAGAAAATACTTCATCTATGACATAGTTAATATAATACCAATAGCATAACACGCTCACCTCAAAATCAGCATGTTTTATTTTTTACTAAATCATTATCATGTTATGATTATTAAAGTGACAATGAGTTCTTTCCGGGGTTGCTTGCCTCTTTCAGTGGTGATGGAATAATAAGTTTCAAGAACATTAGTCGGCTGAACAAAAGTAATTCATGATTTGAACTATAAGAAGTTCATAATTTGCTTACTTTACCCTTTTTTTTTCTTTCTTTTTTCCCACCTCTGCCCCCGCTGTACTTTTGGGTTTCCCCATTTATTAAGAGATATCAAATTTTGAATATCTAAATTGGACCAGGTAACTTAGCCTAGCTCACCGAGCTCAGCTAAGCATAAAAATGCAATATTTGGGAGATTTAGTTTAAGTCCGAAAAGTCCTAGGGGAACCCGCAGCTGGGACTCTTTTGACTCTATTCAGAGAAGTGGCAGCCGTTTAGGAATTGTACCTCAACCGAAATCTTTAACTATTCATTGTGTCTCACAAGTGTGATCTTCTCATCCTATCTGATTTTCCCAGCTCCTCGACTAGGGCTTACATCCTCTTCGATACTCCGGTTACACTTTATGTCTAGCGTGCTAGCCTCCATTCTTTTAAATGGGCCAACCCCCTTTAAACGTCCATGGAAGGCCATTAGACTTTTTTTCAATTCTTTGCACTACTATTTCAAATAACTATGTATTATTCTCATTTCTCACAGATCAGATGTGCTTCTAGTTTTCTCTTTGAGTGCATCTGTGTATCTGTTTGCCTCAAATAAATTCCAGTTTGATGATGGTTTTGTTTAATTCTACTTTTATCTATTTGGAGGGCGTCCTAAAAGATGGAAGATTTTCACAGGATGTAAAATGACCAGGTCCCTGAACCCATTCTGAACCATATCTCTGCTTCCCAACTCCTCCTCTTAGGTACCTGAAAGTGTGGCCAATAGGGAAGATGAACTCTTTCAATTCCAACAATGCCCTCGGCCCGTTTAGATGATCTAATACATATGTTTTGTTTAATGGCTACTGAATAACCATTCACAATTGGGATTCGTGAAGTTTAGGCATAGCTTTTGTCCACATACATACATCGTTGAAGTTCTCAGACCAACTGGCTAAAAGTCTTTCCATGTCACTCACCTCCCGGTCAGGCCCATGTGGGCCGTGACTTCCTTTTCCCTTAGTTCCCCACGAAACATTTTGTGTTATATTCATGGACAAGTCTGAATCATCCAAGTTGCTCTTTCAAAATACTGGCTATTTGAGATGCTAGCAAATCTATTCTTGGACTTCATAACCTAACATAGTTTTGCTTTTACTTTTCCGGAAAACCTTATTTCAGACGTATAAAAGGAAAATTCTAACTTCGCTTTACATTTGTGCTTAACCAGCATTTGTTCTGCTGGCGACAATAGAAAATAAATTGAACTCATTTGGATTAACAACATTTCTACAGCCCATCTTATATAGCTTTATAGTCATTGATTTAATTGTAAAGGCGGATTTTTATCGCTTTTGTCTTCAATTAATGACACTAAAGTGTGGCAGTATATTTATTTATATATTGCACTGGGAGAGATAAATGGAGCTTCATCATAAGTAATGGTGCAAAATAAATCTCTTTAAAGTTTGCTTCAGACATTTATTTCAACTGGAGTAATGAAGAAGTAATCTCATAACTAAGTATAACCTTTTAATTGAGAAAGGGGCTGCAAAAGACACTCCAGAGTAATTATATTCTTAATTAAGGATTAACTGTGGCGTTATAATATATTGCCCCTCTCTAAAGAATCCAGGTGAATTTAATTGCCCGAGCTCTTTCACAAACTATAATAGAGGCATTAGAACTTTAGAATGGTCAATAAGTCAACAGATCTTAGACAATACCTTTCTATTAAGTATATTTTTTTTTAGATCTGAGTTGCTTGAACACAATGGTTGCGTCACTATCATTAATAAAAGAAACCATAATATTTCACTGATCTTAGTCATAACTTCAATAATTGTAAAAAAATGAAACGATCTATGTATAATAAAAGTTATATTATATTAACTAGCTCGGCATGAAAATAGACAGTTCAAAATTATAGAAAATCTGTGAAAATAGAAAGCTAAAAATACTGAATATAGCAACCCCCAAATTAGATATTTTGGAATTATAATGATTACATGTAGGTATTTTTTAAAATAAGTGCTTTCCATAAATAAAGGAAAATACATTAGTGTATATTAAAGTTTGGCTGAAATCGAAAGAAGGTTTTCAAGTGCCTTTAAACGTGCATTACACGTATGTAGACTTTTTATATTGAATATGGACTGGTGTTATCACAGAAAAAGACCAACCTTGTAACAAAACGATAAGTCTTTCTTACCTTTCTCTAATAAATATTGATTTTCAAAACAGACTTTGTTTAGTATGACACATTACGAGAAAATAAAGTGCTTTAAAAACAAAAAGTTATAAAATAATGAATCATAAAAACTAAATAAATAGTTGGGATTTTTAATTTAAAAAAAAACTAGTTTGTTTTTCATTCATTAACATCAGTGGTTAAAATAAATATAAAAAGTCATTAGATAGAATGCTATAAATTCTTTTACTGTAAATTAAAATTTATCGTGATTTACTAAAAAAAATAGAGTAACATTTTTATTTGGTTATTTTGTATAAAATGCATGTATGAAATATTTTATTTTAATGTGTGTTTTGGTAATTATATTTGGGACTTTTATGTGATTTTTCTCCACTTGAAATACGGTTGGGAGCTGTTCTTACTAGAATATGCTATGTACATATCCTAATGTGATAGCGATATTCCTTAATTTTAAATTATTAATATTTTCCTTCTTTTCATTTGCTCATAATCTCAAAGCGGATTAGAGTAATTTGCAATGTATTGAACAGTAAAAGGACTGGTAAATTTTATTCCCATTGTGACAGTTTTGTAAGTAATCAATAATCAATCAGTTATTAATTTCATCCATTGAAATTTCAATTGTGTTTTAACCTTTGCAATTAATTACCTTCTATCTTATTGCAAGTTGTTACATTACCTGATGCTTGGCGTGAAAGGCGGGATCATGCCTGCTAGGGTAGTGAAACGCACAGCAGTGGTAGGCGTAGGTGAGTGATACGCTCGTGATATGCTGTAAAAATATGAATTGGTCAAATCCAAGTATATATCTCAAGAGTATTTAAATGTAATTAGATGCATAGATGAAGATATGAAAATATTCTCTCTGAGATCAGAGAGTGAGTGATAACTCGACATATAACTGAGAGGGTGTCAGGGGCGTTTACTCTCTTGGCTCCTACTGTTCCATAAGAGCAGCTAATTCATAAGTGCGCTCTGTTAGCGACCTCGTGAACTAATATTCTCCCTTGGCGGGGATCGAACCTGCACCTATTTTTACCTTCTTGCTGACGGTAGTGGTAGAAATACCCATGTTTTAACACGCACGGCCACCAGAGCCCCTCGAAGATATTAATGTATTTTCATTTAACCTTATTAATTTATTAGGTTTTTTTTTAGAGTTATATAATAATTTGGATTTATCTGTTGAGTTTAAAGATTTTCTATAACGAAAAAAAAGTTTGCGAATATAATTTGAAACTAAAAACAATTCACCCTAGAAAAACTGCTAATTACAGATCTGGGGAACGGAATTCTGCGCGAAGTACCTCTTCCCCAATTTTCCATGGCATTGATTATGTTTTCACTTATATCATGTTGGATTTTTGCGAACTCAAATTGTTCTAGTAGTTTTGCACCATTTCTGTTAGTTCCAGTTCATTATATTCTCTTATGTCAATAGTCTAACTTTTACTCAAAGTAGTACATTCCAAATGAAAAACTTAGCGAACATCCCCCCCCTCTTTTTAGTGGGCATGGCATAGTTTCTGAACTAGTCTAGCTTAGCAAAATGTAATCGTTTTTTTACCAGATATAGACCTATACTTCTGATACCCAAAGGCAACTTGAATATACTTTACAAAAGTCCGTCACGCAGGGGCTGCGTAAACTAAGCAGATTTCCCACGTGAAGTTTTACAATAGAGAAATTCAGAATAGAGAGTCAAACAGTTACGGGAACGGCCCGAACTAGCTCTTGACGGAAACTCACGACTAGACTCGAAGTTGGCGGATCTAATCTCAGAAGTTGAAAACAGAAAAATGCAAATATCTCGGTTAATATTCAAGATACAGAATACATGTATATAACATTATTTATAGTAAATTGAATTTGCAATAAGATTGATTCTATACAATTTTTCGATCCAACGTATAGTAACAGAAATATTTCAAATTTTAGAAAATCCTCCCCTCTAAACCCCCCCCCCTCTCACTGGTCAGATTTCAGCCGTTAACGAACTTGATCTTTATTTTTGCATAAAACGCTTAAATATGGAGTTTGGTAACGATCAAACGAAAATTGCGACCGCTAGAGCGTTAACAGACACACACATATATATATATATATCTATATATATATATATATATATATATATATATAATTTTGAACGGACCTCATTTTCGTCATCTCCTGGGTAGGATCGATGGACATTTGAAGATATTTTTCGAAACTCGCGTCATGAGTACGACCTCAATAGCTGATTTCCCTTAAGGGAAATCTGCTAAAACCGCTATTCCAGTGTAGATTCTGATGACCCAGTATAGTAATGACATTTAAAAACATCTCTAAACCGTTCAATAGTATGGATTATCTTGGTAGAGGTTTGCTGGCTTAGATATAGACCTTACGGTACTAGTATAGAAGTAGTAGAAGGAAGACGATTTTTTAAGAAACTTTTACGAGTTATGGTCAATTATTCACTCTTATAGGCAACAATAAAAGGATACTTCTTATACATATTTAATGAAAAAAAAATTAAATGCTAATTTATGTGCATTTAGTAGAATAAAATTCTGAGATAACAGTTGTTGGGAACTTTATGGAAGGGTGAATGATTAAAAAGAAATTCTGATGAAATATTTCCTTTCCTTTTTTATAAAAAAAAAAGTCATATTAGTAGAAGGAGACTAGTTGGTTCATCTCGAAGCTAGGATTGCGAACATGAGGGGAAATTGACAAGAGAGCTGAACTGGAGAGTAGAATAATGAAAAACAAACATTTTCATTTGGCATTCTGTTCCCGTGAGAAAGAGCATCTCGTCTAGATCTGGGACCCTCTTCTCCCTAGGTCAAGGACTTAAATAAATCAAGCCTCTGCTTTACAGGGCTTTGTAGGGCTTATTCCGTACGTCTGCCTCAGTCAATATACTACTATCGTCAATAAAACACTCCTCTTCGAGGGAATTAAGTATAGTTATTTTCCATAACGTTTTCGATTAAAAATATAATACTAACACCACCGAATGTGCAGTATTTCTGAAAGTCATTTCTTAACAAAAAATCTATTTTGCTGAAATGGATCATTCAGAATTCATCCCTCAGATTTTATTCTTAGAGCCTTTCATAATTTTGTATATTAGTAGATTCCCCTTAGGCGAAATCAGCTATTGAGGTTGTACTCAGGAAGGGATTTTCGAAACATTTCTTCAAATGTCCATTTTGTATATACGTCTGTTGTATGTATGCACTCTAGCGATTGTAATTTTTGTTTGATCCTTACAAAAATCGATATTCAAAGGTTTTTTATAAAAATGAAGATCAAGTTCGTTAACACCTAAAATCGGATAAGTGAGAGGGGGGTTTAGAGGGGGTAAATTTCGAAAACTCGAAACATCACCGTTTTTATACCTCGGTTCTAAAAATTGTATAGAATCGATTTTATTGCAAATGCAATATACTTTAAATTGTGTTATACAAATTTTTTCAATATCTTGATTATTAACATCCACTCCTACTCATGTCATATTAACAATAAGCTGTTATTTTATGGAGCGCATTATTTGAAGTATAAATACCAAATATTGTTCTCATTGAACTTTACGTTTTGATAACATTGATAACACATTTTAGAAACATATTACATTTTATTTATTTTTATTATAGTTTGCTTAAATATTTATTATTTTATTCCCCTATTATCCTTTTTTTTCCTCTTTTTGTTTTTTTTCTTCAATTTTTTAGTTTTTAACCCTAGAACGGTAGTGATATTATTTCCCACTTAATGGTACTGATAGGTAAATTTTACGTGTTCAACTGGTAATTGGCGAAATTATTCAAAATTTGTTAATGTTTGTGACTATTTTATTAAAACATATATTTTTCTTTAACTTATATCAACGTTAATATCTAATAATGTGCACGGCATTCCTTTCAGGCGCTTTGTTCGAAACACGTTCCGGAGGTAGTGTGCTCTATACAACTCCAACCTTCTACATTTATTGTGACTGATCTGTCAATATTGTGCGGTTGAGAGGTTTTAGGTTTTCTTGCCTCTGTGTTTCTTCTCTTTCTTCAATTGCCTTGATTTTTTTAAAATTTTCTCACTCTTATCGCTATCTAGCCCACTCTGTGTTGCAATCATTTCCGAAGGCTCAACCTCCTCATCACTTGGAGAATACTCCAGATCATCGTCGCTGTCGTATCCATATCCATCTATTTCATAATTGTCATTTTCCCCAACTGACCCATCGGAGAGTTCTTTCAACAAATTTCTGATTTCTTCATCCATTGAATATTTTGACTCCACTTTTCCAAAACTATAAACAGATTATTATTATTATTTATATTCTTTCTATACATCATTGTCTTTTTTATATTCAAAAATAAAAGTTAATATCATTAAGAGAAAATTAATTACAATATAAAAATAAATAGGAAGAAAATAAATTGAGAATAATATTAACTAAGTTATGGCATAAAACCGGTTATTAGTAGCGATACGTAAATTTTACGAGCCAAAAAGTTGCGTTAATTGTATAGATACGTAAATATTACGTGTCGTTTTTATTTCAAAAAATAGTATTGGATGAGTGGGAAGGTTCAGTTAGCTGCACTTGGTGGAGGTGAAGGCCAAACTATCTGGAAGGCTCATAGCTGAAGGGTGGAGGTGGTGGGGTCGGCCCTTTGATAACAGTTTAAACCAGATCATACGTAATTTTTACGTTTAATACCATTCTAGGGTTAAAATTAGTTTTGGATTCTATCTTTTATTTATTCCTTTCTTGTCTTCGATTCCTATTTCTGGTTGGATTTTTGTTTATTGTTCGATTTATGTTTTTTTTGTTCCATTTCTGTTTTTCACATCATTTCTGTTTTCTGTTCCACTTTTGTTTTTCTATTTCTGTTTTGTGCTCCATGTCTGTTTTTGGATTTCCATTTTGTTTTTGTGCTCCGTTTCTGTTTCTTGTTTCCATTTTGTTTTTGTGTTCCATTTCTGTTTTTTAGTTAAATTTCTGTTTTTTTGTTTTTATGTTCAATTTCTGTTTTGTGTTCCATTTCTGTTTTTTTGTTTTTGTGTTCAATTTCTGTTTTTTGTTTTTGTGTTCAATTTCTGTTTTTTGTTTTTGTGTTCAATTTATGTTTTGTGTTCCATTCCTGTTTTTTTGTTTTTGTGTTCAATTTATGTTTTGTGTTCCATTCCTGTTTTTTTGTTTTTGTGTTCCATTCCTGTTTTTTGTTTTTGTGATCAATTTCTGTTTTTTGTTTTTATGTTCAATTTCTGTTTTGTGTTCCATTCCTGTTTTTTGTTTTTGTGTTCAATTTCTGTTTCTCGTTACAGTTCTGTATCTGTTCCATCTTTGTTTTCTATTTCTGTTTTGTGTTCAATTTCTGTTTCTCGTTACATTTCTGTTTTCTGTTCCAACTTTGTTTTCTATTTCTGTTTTGTGTTCAATTTCTGTTTCTCGTTACATTTCTGTTTTGTGTTCCAACTTTGTTTTCTATTTCTGGTTTGTGTTCAATTTCTGTTTCTCGTTACATTTCTGTTTTGTGTTCCAACTTTGTTTTCTATTTCTGTTTTGTGTTCAATTTCTGTTTCTCGTTACAGTTCTCCTGTTACAGTTCTCCTGTTTTGTGTTCGTTTTCTGTTCCATCTTTGTTTTCTATTTCTGTTTTGTGTTCAATTTCTGTTTTTGGTTTCCATCCACTTAGCAGCCATAAAGTGCAGAGGATCAATAAATAGTCAGCAGGCTAAGCAGAATTCTCTCATGCGGGTGTGACACACACAAGTAGAAATCCAATGAGTAGAAGTGGGGGATATTTGATACAACAACCATTGTAGAGTGTCAATAGTTTAGCAAGATAGGTTCTATAACATTTTTCGATACTTGTCATGATATGAAGATTATGGATTTTAGAAGCCCTCTCCACTCCCCTATTCCTCGTCCGGTTTCAGCCATTAACTAATATTTAGTGTTGAATAAAACACACACACATACACACACACACACACACACACACACACACATATATATATATATATATATATATTCTTCAAATTGTATGGCAAGGATCTCGAATAAAAACATTTTTTTTTTCGATTTAAACATTATTAAATCTGCCCTACATTTTGCGAGGCTTATTTTCCACCTCTTCAGGGGCTATCCCTTATAAATATACACAAAATTATTAATAAAATTAACTTAACACATCCCTTAATAATTTATTTATTATTATAATTATTAATTCTAATAATATATCCTGGAAATATAACTATAAAATACAAAAAATGTTAAGTAGAATTAAAGATAAAGTAACTGAATCAAAATCTAAATATAATATATATGAAATTAGCTGTAACACCTTCAATGGAACTTATATTGGGGAGCCTCGCAGCTGCTGAATAAAAGGTTAAGGCAATACGTAAAATGTATAGACAATAATGAAAATAAAACTGCTTTGACGGATCATACTATATCTAGGAAACACACCTTCAATTTTGAAAATGTTCAAATAATTGATAAAGAAAGAAATAATACTAAACGGAAAATAAAAGAGAACATTCACAATATAAAAAAATAGAAAAAGGGCAGTAAACAAAAAAAAAAGAACAGAAATCAAATACCTCAATCATATATTCTATAACATTTTATCTTAATTAATCGACTTTAAATTATGACGCGAAATAATCGAGTTCAAGATTGACTGGTAAATAGTCGATTTTTAGTCAGCTGACTTAACCTACCCCGGGAACCTCTCAGTATCATATGCCTCCTCTGTGAGGACAGTCGCAATGTAATGTAAAAGGTAAACGAGCACTTCAGAAATGTAAGTAGCAATTTATAATTGTACTAGAGGACCCGACAGACGTTGTGCTGCATGATATTTCAAGCGATTAGAATATTTAACAAAGTATGAAATGAAAAACAAATAATGAATAATATTCATATTGGAAAGAATTGTTATGGATACAGATATTTCTATGCAGTAGTTACTTGCTTCACACATTGTTTTACGAAAAAATGTTTAAGACAAAAGCTACTTTCAATAACACAAAAAACAACTTTTGTTATGTGCACGTTTGCCTAAAAACAAATAACAAATGAAATATTGGGATTTTTTTATTCAGGCCTCCCTTATAACCCTCACACTCTAAAAAATTTAGTATAGCTTATGATCATGGAAGAATTAATGCTAATTTACATATAGAGTTTTGTTACCCTGATAAAATGAGTCTTAATTATGGTCTATAAAATATTCAATAACAAAAATAAAGTATAAGTAAGTAAAGTGTTATTCAATAATAAGTAAAGTAGTAAGTAAAGTATAAAGTATAAAGTATAAAAGTATTTAGACTAATTGACAAGTATGAGAGTGCTGGCGAACGTTATATAAAACTAAACAATTAATCAATTGCAAATTATACATGAACAAATTGAATATTGTTCATATAACATAACTTTCCAAATGGATTTTTCATCCAATTACCTTTAATAAACTGGGTAACAGGGTTAACATTGGCTCTATTTTTGTAACCTTCAACTCAAGATTAGGATGGTATCACAGAGGCAAGGGCTTATAAACCAATTTATCCTTCAAACAAGGTTGAGCATCCCCTAAAGTCCAAACTCATTTTTAACCTTTTTTTCCTTTATTTTTCTTTTCTCCATGAAGCTACTCTTTATAAATCTAATACGAAACAACATGTTCCAACAAACGCTTACTTATAATACTCAGAATTCAAAGGAGGCCCTTTACTTTTGTTATTATTAGTACCGTCAATATTTATAATATTTTTCTCATACAAAATTCCCTCTGCGCATTTTAATAAGGTCTGTCTATCACGTTCTACGTAAATTAAGCAAATTTCCCGTGTATTGGAATCAACAATCTGATGTAATTTTAGATTATATTCTCTATTTCTCTTGTAATAAAAAGACCGTATAAACACGGCTTGATATTTAAGTTACAAATGAGATGCTTTCAAAAGTTGTTTCAGGTGAGTAGGACTGCGGTGAACACAAACAAATAAAATCTACTAGGCTAATATTAGACTTAGAAAAATATGGTTATTACAATAATATTAGTACATTACTTGCTTAATAAGTTTAATTCTAGTAATCTTCCCTGGCTAGGAGGACTTTATGAACGTCACCCTCAACAATAAAGTATAAAAAATTTAAAACATTCAAAAATAATAAGGGTTTAGATGAATTACTATTAATGTCAAACTGGTTATGTTCTGTTATAAATTTAATGAAAAGGCCCATTCGTCAATTGGCCAATGTTTTATCTTTGTTTTTAATGCCACTTTGTTGTTGCTAGCCAAAGTACAGTCTTTATGGTTGATAGCCATCCATTCCTGGTCAGATTTTGCCTAATAAGAGACATATTCTCTAGTTTGACATCGAACTGTTAAATATCGAGCATAGTATTGATCAAGTAAAAATTTAGCCCTCTAGTGCAAAGAATGTTAATTTGTGACGTCAGGTCGCACCTTTATCCCTGAGTCTAACACTGTAAAGCATTTTAGTTTGGAATAAATCACCTTGTAATATACAGGTTTATCATTAATGTTAGATCAATAACAATAAGACTGAAATCTGACACTTTGATTGTCTTGTATTTTTTTTTTTTTTTTTTTTTTTTTATGAAGACGAATTATGATTTCTCCTGAGATCCTTTTTCAGTTTGAGAAAAGTTTAACGGTTGTGAAAATATTTTAAGATGTTTGGATTGAACACTTAATAATGGAATTGATTTATACCATTAACGAACCCGATTTTTAGTTTTACATGAAACGTTTAAATATAGAAGTTGACAACAAAATTGCAACATATTATGGTTGTTTGGGCTATTTTGGTTCGTGAATAGGCAGTTTGTTTGATATTCATTGAAATAGTTCCTTGACGATAACAGGATAGGAGACAGACTTCAGGAAATTCCATAATTCTCTTGAGGCTATTCCCCCCCACAGACCTCTTCTTGACTGTGCATAGTTTTTTTTTTTTTATCATTTGATCTTTTAAATTATTAAGCAATGCAACTTTGTCTTTCATAAAAATCATTTTTTGCTCTAATTTGGAAAAAGGTTCTCCTACATGAGTATGTAACCTGAGATGATACAGCGGCAAAGAATGGGGGATGCTCCGCGTCGCTTGGAGCATCTGTGTTCACAAATCGGTTGGAACAGCTAAGTATACAACTCGCATCGAGTAGCTAAGTCCAGAACTTGCTTGGTCTAGCTTAGTTCACAACTCGCTTGGAGTAGGTATGTATACAACTCGCTTTGAATAGCTAAGTCCAAAACTTGCTTGGTTTAGCTAAGTTCACAAATCGCTTGGAAGTACCAAACTCGCTTCTTGTAGCTAAGTCCAGAACTCTCTTAGAGTAGCGAAGTCCAGAACTTGTTTGGTCTAGCTGAGTTCACAACTCGCTTGGAGTAGCTATGTATACAACTCGCTTTGAATAGCGAAGTCCAGAACTTGCTTGGTTTACCTAAGTTCACAAATCGCTTTGAAGTACCTAAGTACCCAACTCGCTTCGAGTAGCTAAGTCCAGAACTCTCTTGGAGTAGCTAAGTCCAGAACTCTCTTGGAGTAGCAAGTCAAGGACATGCTTTAAGTATCCAAATTCACAACTAGCTTGGAGCAGCAACTCCGGTTGAGGGCAGGCCGCGGGCCATAACTCAACCTGGAGGCCTATTCATCACTCTACCACTATAGATAGGTCCACATTTAGCTCCCATGAGGTTTAAGACAGGCTTCTAATCGCTTGGAACTCACGAATAGTTTGCACACAATTCGGGAGACAGACACTGTCTTGGAGGACGGCGGACCCTGGCAAGGTTTCGCTTCTTCGAAAGGCACTGAAGAGGATAAGGGAGAATATTTCTTAAATAATAATTTCCCCTTGCCTCTTAACAAATAGGTAGGTATAAAGTTTTGTATGTGCATTATTACAAAAATCGATATATAAGCGTTTCGTGTAAGATGTAATTCGTCAAAGAATGATATGGGACTGGAAGAAATGGGTGTCAGAATCACTATTATGAGCCTGATAGAAATATAAGAAATTATTAGGAGTCACTTGCTGTCTTTCCCATGAAGGCAATAGTCTTCGAAAGCGCTTAGCGCTGAAATTAAAATTTGTGAAGAATTGGACGTCTTTTTCTCTCTCAAAGTAAGAAATTATTAATCATGTTAATTATTTCATGTATGAAAATACTGTTTTATTTAAATCCAATATTAACTGAGCTATTAGTACTTCTTGTTTTCTGCCTTCAGACAAATCCTAGTCCAGTATATCAAGAGACGTCTTATTCAAAGATTAAATTCTACCTATTGTTTTCATAGGGCATTAACTAATGCTCGAACTGACGTCATCAATTGATGTCCTCAGATTACTGGCTTTGAAGTTCATTATTTTTATTTTATCGACATACCAATGTATGTTTAAGGAATTTTTAAAATAAAGAACCTTAATGGACTCAGTCAGAACAAGAGAACAGGCAGTATTAGAGTAGAGTATATTACAAAGTCAAGTATATTTTCCGTATTACGTTTAGGAAAGAAAAATATTATATGACCAAAATTATTAGTTTTTTTTTATTATTAAATTATTAACTTTTTTGTTTCTGACTGTAATATAACTCATATAATTCGCAGGTTGTTTTCAGCTTTCAGTTCAATTCAGCCTTCAATAAATTTCCTGTTAATAGAGGGTTCTTATTACTAAAAAAATTAGAACAGGATATGAGGTGATATTGTCTATGAGATGATTGTAGTACATTGAAATCTGGTAATTTTACGGAGCCCCTGCCTGGTAGACTTTTTATTGATACAGATTACGCAATTGTAATTAATCTTAAAACAGACACTTCATATTAGTTTGATATTTTAACTAGATTTACTTTATAATTGAAGCCAGGCTATATTGCAAGAACTATGCTAAATTTAATAATGCCCATAGCATTTCCCAGACTGTAGGTCTTTGACATCCCGTTTGGTCAAAAATTATAGGCCTTTGATTTTACCCATAAGGAACTCCTAATATTAGCGTGTTGTGAGTATTTATAATAATAAATATTATTCACAATATATCACACCAGTCTTTTGAAGAATTGTGGAACTCATAAATAAGAAGGGCGTACGGTGTTCACGGTTCATTTCATCTAGAGCTCATTGAGCCATGATGTTGATCATATGGTGAAAATATAAATGGCTTCTTTTGATGTGCTTTTTCCTTTTTCTCATCGTTCCCGGAAGTAATTTCTCAAATACCGACATCTCATTCTCCTTCAGTGAAGCAGTCTTTAAGAAAATGGAACTAACGTTGGAATTTGCTGGTTTGGATATGCCTTCATAAGACTATATCATCTTTTTTTTTTTTTTAAGAAGGAAGTGGAAATTAGATATATATCACAGAAATTTAAGCAAAAATAGCAGTAAAGAAAATTCCACCATGCAAAACATGGCAATGAGGGCATTCTTTTAGTTAAGTTGATAACAGGGGTTCAACCAGAACATTCTTACCTGGAAAAGAATCACTATTTTCGTAATTACAACCGGCCTGAATATCTAAAGGATTTTACTCCTTCATTTATGAATTTTCAAGCCTATAAACTTGGTTTAAATTCTATTTATTGAATGTACCTATCTATAGTTAATAGACATTCAATTTGGGGTTCTCTCAAGAACTTTCGAGCACTGTAGTGCCCGAAATATGAAATCAAAGTTTGATCAGAGCATTTTGCAGGCCTTGTTGACTAGGTAAAAACATCATCCCTAATTAAAGGGTTATGCAATACTTTTATAAAATACTGCTACTATATTATCCTAAAGAAGATCTATAGAACTTTTAATATCTTCAGTCGTTTTCTAAAATATGAGAAATCAGAACAGACAACTCAGCAAGTAGCTGATGCCTTTTGTTATTATTTTATTTGAGTTCATAAAAGACAGGATAATAACGTTTGCACCAAAATATATATTTGCATTGAACCATAGAAACACATTTCAAGTTATAATTTCAATTAATTAATAACTTACATCATTAACAGAATTTCCAGTGAATACAGAATTTCCTTTGAAACAATCACAGGCGAAAACCATATTAAATAAGGTTCTACCTCTATGCTAATACATTTGTTTTGAGGGAGGACTAAGAGCAAGAAATGGATTCAGTGTTTGCTAGGAAAACATGAAACTCGCTCTCATCTGTGAGTCGAAGCATTATTTGTTTCCAGATGTATTTTGCTTTGTTTGAAAGCAGAACCTTGGTGAATGCGTGAAGGGAATAAAGCACAGTTTCAAACTTAGGCCCCACATTGTGGTGCTCAAATGTTAAATTCAATTATTTAACTGAGATTTTCAAAGACGATAAGAAACACAATTAAACAATGGCCATGCCATGAAAATTATACACAGGAAAAGATGTTTCGCTGAAAATATGAAGGTGACACTTGTTTCTTTTTATAACTTACTTTTGTGGGAGAGCCAGGGTTAGAAACACTCAATTGGGCACCCTCAGCCTATTTAAAGAATATGCTTTAGTTTTAATTTACGTAATGGATGGAAGTAAAGAACCACCTCCGCAGTATCAAAAGTACTATTAAGGAGTGGCCATCGAGCCATAGGAGTACTAGACGGGAGGAAGTTGTTCTTGCCAGACTCAGGATCGGCCACACATACCTGACACATAGACACTTAATGACAAGGACTGATAGCCCTAAATGCAAATACTGCAACAAACACCTTACGTTAAAACACATATTGGCAGACTGCATCCAACGAAAAAACCTTCACATACCATAATGTATCCAAACCATATAAACATTTACAAAAACATATAGTATAAAATAGAATAGATCTACAGCATATTTAAAAAAGATTTAAAAGGGATAACTTTTACTATATTCATTTAGACAAAGTACGGGCATGAGAAACACTCAGATATTTAAGGAATATTTTCCATACTATATAAATAAAGTACAACCAAAGTGTACATGAAGGAATAAATATATTATTCTAACTACTCCTTAATATAGATCTTGCCAATCACCATCGAAGTGGGAACCAAATAAAAAAAAATTACGTAGTAAGTGTATGAAATACATTTTAATGAGATAAAATGACATGAAATGAATGGTTAAATACATACACGTTTTGGTCACAATTCCCATTTTCAAATGGACTAACTATCGCATTTTCATTTACATAGTTCCATATATACACTGAGCAAGTATGGAATTGAAAATGTAATAGATAGTCCACTTGAAAATGGGAATTATGTCCATAACGAAAATGTATTTAACCATTTATTTAATGTTATTTCTTCTCATTATAATGCATGTTACGCAGAATGCATATATATCCTACAACAACTTCATTAAAATAAACTAATCCTGACGGGTACTTTAGGGTGTACCCCTCACGGCCAGCAACCTTATCTAGCAAGGAAAATTCTGTTGTTTTCAATAAATTCATCCCTCCCCCAATTACAGGTATTTGAGCTGTTGGGTCGGAAAGCAAGCGAGCAAGTTAAGCTAGCTGAATGTTTTATATAGATCATAGTTGGTAATCTAGGCTTTCATTCCAGTGAAGAGATTTTGCCTCTTCCATATTCTTTAACGGTATTACTCTGGAAGCAGATGTGGCTTATTTTGCTCGAAATAATAATCCTTGGATTGTCCATTTGTTCAGTTTTAACTTTTCTCGCAAATAGTTAGAGTACGATTAGTAAGTTCTTAATTTTTAATTTAAAAAGTCATGAAATCATAGATTTGGCATGTGCTATAATTCAGAAAATGATATATATATATATATATATATATATATATATATATCATAATATTCCTATGTTTTAAATTAAAGCTCCAATTCAACTTTTAAAATGAATAAATGTAAGTCACAAACAAACTGTTTTTCTTTCAGCTAATGGTTTCATTTGTGAGGAAGAAGAGAAATGATAATAAATCTCCTTGATGCTAATAATGAAGATTAAAATAGAATGTAAAGGTTATCTTGGAAAAATATTACATCAATTATTGAGAGATTAGACTACCTATATTTTTCATTAACCCTTCCCCCACACATTGCAAAATACATCATAACGTATAGAGCGTTTATACAACGTACAGGAAGACCGATTTGAAATAAAACGCTAACGAATGCCATAGAAACTTATATGTGAATGGTAGTGATAAATGCCTTTCCTACCAACGGTTGATATTAAACTGAGAAGTTGAAGTCGGCATCCTGTCCGCTGAAAGCCAACAACTCGTGGCTAACAATTGGATACATTTTGACAACTATAACATGGAACTTTTCTTGGCCATTTTGAGTTTAACTTCATTAGCAGATTGTACAGGTCAGCTTTACAACCCATTTTACTGCCAATCCTATTCTATTGAACTCAAAAGATAGCCGGCATGTCACAGATTTTTAAGAATACTTTCCTTAATCCCTGGGCGTTATGATTCTTCATATTTCCTTTTTTTTTTCTCTGATTTATATTTCTTTACTACTTAAAACATAGGGAAAGAATGATTAGATATAATCTTCAATAAAGGGCAATATAATACAGAATTAGTTGATAACAGATAATGAAATACGTGGTAGATCCTTACTAATCAGCATAATACAATACTAACTCAGCTATTGATAATAATTATACTGTACAATGATAGCCTCTAATTATAGTTGACTCGATACTGAGTCTATTCAGTTAGTATAATAATAGTTTGAAACTAATTTTATATAATTACAGTAGAGTAATTAAGATGTGGGCGAACATAGGATTCTGCGGAACACGATTTATGTGTTGTAATACTGTTCACAACATTCAGGATAAGAAGTATTTCATGATACTGCACATAGAGTGGTGATGAGGATGCGAGTAATGCAGGATCTACTAGAACTGAGGAAAGGCTTAGACAAAAATAAATGTATTAAAACCGTTTCACAGACTGGCGATTAAAGTACATGTAAACGGAGTTACAGAGAGCCGTAGCATGGAAACTGATAAAAAGAAAACTGATGTGGACACTACATGACTTTCCTGTACTACTACTTAATTAAATATACAAAATATCAGTTCAAGTGATATATGTATTTCCGTCCTAATATATCGTATCAAAAAATGTCACGAATAAAAAAAAAAGTCCGTCACGCAGGGGCTGCGTAAACTAAGCAGATTTCCCACGTAAAGTTATACAATAGAGAAATCTCCATATGAGTGCCGATCAGTTACGGAAACGGCCAAACTAGCTTTCGGCGGGAACCATAGCTCGTCCGTTACACTTAATAAAAATGCAAATATCTCGGTTAATATTCAAGATAATAAGAGAATAAATGTGTATAACAATATTTATAGTAAATTGAATTTGCAATAAGATTGGTTCTATACAATTTCTGATCCGACGTATAGTAACGGAGATATTTCGAAAATACCCCCACTAAACCCCCCCCCCTTCCACTTCTCTGATTAAATACCGAGTTTGGCGACGATTAAACAAAAATTACGACCGCTAGAGTGTTAACAGACATATATACATAGTTTTGAACGGACCTCATTTTCGTCATCTCCTAGGTAGGATCGATGGACATTTGAAGAAAATGTTCGTATAGAATTATAATACCTATAATTAATATCTTATTAGTTATAGTATTAGAATATCTATGACTAATATCGTATTAGTTATAGCATTAGAACCCTTCTGCCTAGACGATTTTGGCCAAAAAGAGAAGGTGCCAACTGGAGGGAACTTATATCTCGATATGAAATTTCAACGTTATAAGCCTAGTCAATTATGATTTATGCAAGATACAATTATAAGTCATGCTAAAACTAGCAGAATCCTTCGTTCCACCTTGGCTAGAATGAGGTGGTAACCTGTAGATAACTTTTGCCAATTAGCCATAGGAGCAAAAATATTTTCTAATTTAT
Source organism: Riptortus pedestris (assembly GCA_019009955.1). Taxonomy (NCBI): domain Eukaryota; kingdom Metazoa; phylum Arthropoda; class Insecta; order Hemiptera; family Alydidae; genus Riptortus; species Riptortus pedestris. Next base: position 83,826,886 of record CM032229.1, read on the forward strand.
CTAGAAAGCTGTCATCTTTAAGGTGTTGAATTAAACACACACACACACACACACACACACACACACACACACACACGCACACACATATATACAGTCAAACTGCATATATTTTTACAATTATTTAATAGGTTTACGTACATACTTAGTTTCATAGTAGGTATTATATTGCTATTTGCGAGTTTCTTACAATTATTGAAGTAGTAAAAGTGGCAAATTCAATATCATATTTTCTGAGTGCTCAGGTGTGCTACAAGGGTAGTATAGTTTAGTATTAATAGAACCTTTCGGAATATATCTTCCAGAAATCCCTAGGGAATTTTAGTTGGGCAACGAATCTGTATTTGCTAAACCAGGTTACTTCGAACCCAAATAGTGGGCGATTCTACCCACATTGTTAGTAGCTTCATTAACTAGCTGGACAAAGATTTGTGTATTTATTTAGCGTGATAGTAAATTAAATATCTAATAACCGTGTCTTGACCAATTTTAGAAGTTTTTTTTTTTTTTTTTTTCATTTAAATAAAAAATATCTTTCAAGCAGCCTATTGCATTAAATTAATTATGATAAATTGTCTAAATACTTAAGAGAGCTGGTTATTAATTCATTTAGTAGCTAATATTAGTTACTTTGTTCATTATGTCAGGCGTGATGAAACAGACAAATCGTATTTACTATACTACATCTAGAATAACAGTCATCCTTAACATTAGCTATTATATTATAGGTCTGAACATAATTGGTAATGCTGTTTATTGATCAACTGCTATTCCCATACCAACGTATGATCTCAAATCTAAATTAATGAGCATGCATCAATCTAAATCAATGAATGGTTTCCCTGTGTAGCACGTATACACAGGGAAGCCATTGCATGTCCGAGCAACCTCCATACTTCCCATATCAAGAATTAAGTTCATGGAAACAGTTGCAGATAAAACATCACGTGCAACTATTCTCCCTTGAAAGACATATTTTAATGCCTCAGAGGCTTTCCTTTCATTCGATTAGTGTTAAACATGTTTTCCTTTTGTAATGTCGTTTTTCTTCTAATTGTTAGGAATTTATTGCAAATATTTTTTGATTTATGATCTGATGATGATGTCTTTTTTCAAAATCAAAATTTGTAGAATACTTAGTGGCATCTATTATTTTCCTTTGAATGCAATAATAAAGTTGTATACCGCTAGAAATAAAGGAAAAGTGAATTGATTTTTGAACAATTCAGATTGGACTCTATAGTTGGATAATACCATGCAGAAAGCAAAGGAAAGGGAAAGAAGTGCTTCTCCCTGAGGAATTCTATGAATTCTCCCTGTATCATTTCTATGAAAGCCATTACTTTCTATTCATGTAACTTAAACCAGTCGTAAGCTGCAAGAACAATGGCAAATAAGAAGGAATAGTTGTCATTACATTTGCATGTCTAAACTATGATGAGGTCCTGTTCTATGTAGCGAAACTAATGACTACTGATATTAAGATAAACACCACTTCTATCATCAGCAATATAAACTTGTGATGCTAAAAATTTAGTAAGCCATTTATTTAAAATACCAACAAAGATATGAAATCCGTGTTGAGTTTTACAACCCAAGCATGGAGAAAATATTTTCTAAGTAATTATCCGTTTGACGCTCCCTGATTCCATTTTGACTAGTTTTGGGGGCAACGTGTGTACTTATCTCGCATGACACAAAAACGACTAGGCTTAGAAATCAATTTCAAATTTAGGACTGTCATAACATCTGGTTGTCCAGATCTCCTTTTGATTGAAGGGGCAGGCTTTAGAGGATTGCGAAAATAATAAATTCCAAATTTCTCCTACCTATTTGAGTTACAGAAGATTTCTGTAGATATTGTTTGGTTATCAGAAAAAAAGAACAATCAATTATTTTTTATTACATTTTTTGATCTGATTAATTGTCTTGAAAATAATTGTATGCAGTGTAATTTAATTTAAAGTGCAGTTTAATATTTTGTATATATAATTTAATACGAGTAAAAGGAAGTTAGGTGGTGTCTACTTCTTACTCAATATTACACTGGCAAAAGCGAATGAACTAATTGATAACACGGACAAGCAAAGGAGTTGAGAAATAGATTGGAAGAAAATGAAAGCGAGATGAGTGCCTAAAGAATTTTCTAATACTTTTTTTCATCCTCAATCCATTTTGGAGAACGCTGATTAACAATAAAAACACAGGCACAACTAATAGCTATAATAAATATTTTAAAAAATCGATAGGTGGCGGACTAAACCCTTGAAACTTCCGCCTTTATATAGTGAATACTTAGGACTACAATCATCAATGCCATTTCTACACATCTAAGTCATTGTAGTTAATTTCAAAACAATGTTCCAAATCGTAATATACAATTTTAAACAATCCATCAAGTTCCAAATGGTTAAAATTATGATCTATAAGTATGCCCCGGTGGTACATACTTCTGAATTTTTAGGATTAATTGCCAAATAACATGGTTTAAGCATTCCTTCTCCTCCAATAGAACACAGTCTCTCAGCCAGTTAAGTAATATTATATGTAAATTACCATTCCAAAAATATTAAAATAAAATGATAATATAATGAGATTTTTACGAATAATTCCAAATTGTTTTATGTGTTTCTATTGTTAATAACGATTGCTATTTATCTTAGATTATTTGGGACAGGTTATCACTATTTGCTCTTCAATTCGAGACTAAGGATTTTATTTAGTGACTTCGTCAGCTAGAAGCCAGGGAAACACATCCACAGCATCTCTCAATCCTTTATAAACCTACCCTACTATCAATTTATGTCTCAGTTCAGTTGTAGGCCATCTCCATGTCGGGTTGCTCTCTGTCATATTGCTAATAAAACTCTTTTTAAAAAGTCATTAAGTTGTTCGCCTCTTGTAATTGGCGCCCGAATTTTCAGGGACTTGTGGAAGACTTATGTGTGAACATGTGTGACTTGTGTGTTTATGTAAGACTTTGAGATTTCTATCTCTTAACCACAGTCGGAACTTTCAATATTTTGAAGATTGGACAACTTCAATCGTGGTTAAGAATCCCGATTTTCGCAGAAACCATCGCTCCTGTTCAATAAATCCAAATTTAGCAGAAGAACCTGGCTGGAAGGAGAGGACCAGGAGCTTGAAACTGGACCACATCAAAATTCAGAAACTTCAGACTCTTCAGATTCTTCACATTCAGAAACAACTATATTGCAAGAAGTCCCATCCTGCTTCTTCGCGTTCTATCATTTTGCTGGGACAGCTCACATCTTCACGAGGGACGAGTTAGGATCATGGGAACTGCCAACTATATACCTTTATAAACCTATTCCACTATCAAACTATGTCTCAGTTCAGTTGTAGGTCGTTCCAAGCCGGGTTGCTCTCTGTCACGTTGCTAATAAAACTCTTTTTTAAAAAAGTTATTAAGCTGGCTTTTATAGGGCATGCAACAAGAATTGAACCGACGACTCCGCGTGAATTGATACCAGTGCCTTAGCTCCCATATCTAACCTGAGCCCCTAGAAAATAATAACCACTATAGTGACTTCAAGTTTGCTTAATGACATATTATGGTTTGCTTTGCTATTTGGTGCTTTCTGAGAAATACGTAATATTTCAGTGAACTTGATGAAGGCTACTTCATTGAATCTTGAAAATCCGAAAATTTGCTATAATGTATGCGGTGACAAATAAGTACATTGATGGGTAAAACTTGGGCAATGGTAGATCTGGTACAACATCGATGATTAGATGAGAAGGAAAATATTCATTTGCCACCATGGGAAAATATTACTTGGAAAAAAATTATTTCATTGCAAATATCTATAATACATTATTGTATTTAAATTAATGAAACGCAAATCCCCTGAAGAAATATATCGTATTAATTTAAATACAAGCAAATACGAGAAATCTGATTTCGAATAAATTACAGTGTAGTATTAAATATTGTATCTCCACTCAAACAAACTTATATTAAGGTCTGATTTTCCCTGAAGGGGAGTTTTCTTCCATCTTATTTACCTTCTGCTTTCTTCAAATTAATGAACGCTCGTGGACTTTTCTTTCAGTCATTATGCAAATTCGTGCTTAATTACAAGACAAAACACGAGCCATTATTTTTTATGTTTGAAATGACAATTGAAATATTCATAACAAGCTTCTATTCATTTTCCAAAATGTTTCCTCATTGTAGAAAGGCCATTTATATTGCAACTATGTACATCATTTGAACTGGCTTAGTATGCTAGAAAAGAGACAGCTATTTGCCTTCCCCAGCGGTCCTTCTAAAAAACAATACATGAGTACTAGAGTAAGAGGGTTTATGAGGATTAAGTGTGGCAAGATAAAGGAGGATTTATCTTTTAGCACTCTTACCCTTCATCCTTTTCCTCTTGCAGTCACAGTCTACTACTTGTATCCCTCCCTCCTCCCTCTGCTCTCTCTCTCTCTCTCTCTCTCAACCTCCCCTCTCCGTCACTCTCACCCCCCCCTCACTCTCCCTCTCTCTCTCTCTTTCACCCAACCCTCTCCGTCACCCTCACCCCCTCTCTCTTTCTCTCTCAACCTCCTCTCTCCGTCACTCTCACCCCCCCCCTCTCTCTTTCACCCTCCCTCTTCTCACTCATTCTCTCTCTCACACACTTTTCCTCTCCACTCTTTCACAGTTTTAGCTGGTTTCTCTTAAGCGAAACGTGCAATTAAGGCTGTAATCTTGACACGATTTTCGAAAAATGTCTGGAAGTACCCTTCGATTCTACCTAGTAGACGATGAAAACGACGCCCCTTCAAAATTATATGTACCAGCAGTGGTAGAGTAGTAACAGACATGTGTGTGTATATATACACAGTCTGTTCAAAAAGTTCTGGGACTCGGTTCACATCCTTTATACTAGTGGCGCTATCTCTCGGACGACTATGGAACTACGTAATGTAAACATTCACTCGCCACCAATAACGGCTTCCCCCTGATTGCGATAAGATTAGGCTTGTTTAAGGTCAGTCTTTGTTGGCATCTTCTGTAGTGCTGTCAGAATTCAGAGTTCAGGCTTGCGTGAATTTTGTTGAGGCGGCCGATATGGATGAAATTTTTTTATCGAACATCATTACAGGTGATGAACGTGGTGTTTTCAATATGACCCGACCACTAAAAGGCAGTCGTCAGAATGGCGGGCACCTGAAGAGGGTCGTCCAACGAAAGTGAGTCCGTCAAAATCCAAAGTGAAGACTTTGCTCCATTGTGTTTCTTCGATTCGAGAGTAATCATTCACCGAGAATTTGTCCCCCCAGGTCAGACTGTTAACAGGAGCATTCTACCTGGAAGTCCTGAAACGTCTGCTAGCGAGGATTCGTCGAGTACGATGCGATGTTTAACGAGTCAGGTGACTGGACTCATCTCCACGATAACGCACCAGCCCATTCCTGTGTTCTTGTGCGTCAGTTTTTGGCGAAACAAGGGGTCACTGTTCTCGAACATCCACCCTATTCGCCAGACTTGGCTCCAGCAGACTTCTGGCTGTTTCCAAAACTCAAAGCAGTCCTCAAGGGAGAGTTTTTTGATGATGTAGAGACGATTCAACGGAATGTGACTGCCATTCTTAACAGCATTTCAGCCAACGAATTTCCGAAAGCCTTTCAGGCACTCTATGATCGTTCCCACGAGTGTATAACAAGAGGAGGGATGTATATAGAAAATTAAATCAGGTAATACATTTTTTAAGCGATGTTAAGTGTTTCATTTCACAGCAGTCCCGGAACTTTTTGAACAGACTGTGTATATATATACTAGCTTAGATACCCGGCTTCGCTCGGGAATTCATTTGAGGCTGAATGGTGATGGTATATTACACATACTGAGTGTTTTATTTAGTTCGGTTGAGTCTTTTGTGCCAAATAAAATTGTTGTCTCCCGCTATAATTTTTAGCGTATAACGTCTTAATATTTCGGTATACGATGATAGTGTATATAAAAAAAAAAGTTTCTCTAAATAACAAAATAAACAACTTTTGTTATGTGCATATTTGCCTAAAATGCAATAGGAAGCGAAATATCACTATTATAAATTTCAGGCGTTCCTTATAACCCCCACTCCTGCCCGTCCCTAGAAATGTTAGTATAGCTTATTATAATGAAGGCGTTAGTACTAATTCACATAACCAGTTTGGTTTAATTCGGTTGAGTTTTTAGTGCCAAATAAAATTGTGGACTCCCACTTTAGTTTATAGCGTATAACTCATTTATGCTTCCGTATACGGCAAAAGTGCATATTACAAAAGTTACTCTAAATAACAAAATAAACAACTTTTGTTATGTGCATATTTGCTGAAAAAGCAATAGGAAACGAAATATCGCTATTTTTAATTTCTTGTCTCCCTTATAACCCCCACTCCTGCCCGTCCCTAGAAATGTTATTATGGCTTATTATAAGTAAATCGTTAGTATTAATTCACACAGCGAGTTTGTTTTAGTTCGGTTGAGTCTTTTATGCCAAATAAAATTGTGGACTCCGCTATAGTGTTTAGCGTATAACTCATTTATACTTCCGTTTACGGCAAAAGTGCATATAACAAAAGTTACTCTAAATTACAAAGTAAAACAACTTTTGTTATGAGCATATTTGCTGAAAAAGCAATAGAAAATGAAATATCGCTATTTTTAATTTCAGGCCTCCCTTATAACCCCACTCCCTGTTCGTCTTAGAGAATATTAATATAGCCTAAAGTCTAAGTTGGGCTTAGTAGTAATATACATACCAAGTTTCATAAAATTCGGTTCAGCCGTTTATGCGTGAAAAGGTAACAAAACAAACAAACAAACAAATAAACAAAAAAACAAATTAACAAACAAACAAACAAACAGACACCAAAGAAACAAAATGCAGTTATGGTGTCTATGACATGTGAAACGAAAAGTTATCGTGAAATTTCGCGAAAAAAATCAATATACAGACAGAGGTTACAATTTTTATATATATATATATATATATATATATATATATATATACTAGCGGGCCCGACATACGTTATCCTGCATGATATTTCAAGCGATTAGGATATTAAATTTAATAATATTATGTTTAAAACAGCTACTTTTAATAACACAAAAAAACAACTTTTGTTATGTGCACGTTTGCCTAAAAACAAATAGAGTATGAAATATCGCGAATTTTTTATTCAGGCCTCCTTTATAACCCCCATTCCCGCTCGAACCTAAAAAGAATTGATGTAGCTTATAATCATAGAAGAATGCTAATTTACATATAGGGTTTTGTTAAGTTCGGTTCAATCGTTTGTGCAAAATAAAATTATTGGCTCCCACTTAATTTTTTAGTGTATATCTCGTTAATACTTTGTTATAAAACAAAATACGTGTAGACAACTTTCATCCTCTGCATATTTGCCAAAAAACCAATAGGAAACGAAATATCGCTATTTTTAATTTTAGGCCTCCCTTACAACTCCCAGTACTGCTCCATCTGCCGGGCTGATTTGTGAATCTAAACCATCCAGGACGTCACCCAATCACATGAAAAAAAAAATCATTCAAATCGGTCCAGCCGTTTAGGAGGAGCTAAGTGACATACTCACGTACTGTCGAATTATATATATATATATATATATATATATATATATATGTATGTGTGTGTGTGTGTGTGTGTGTGTGTGTGTGTGTGTGTGTGTGTGTGTGTGTGAGTGTGTGTGTGTGTGTGTTGTCTCTTATCGCTCTAGAGGTCGCAATGTTTCTTTAACCGTTATCAAACTCGGGATATAAGCATTTAATGTAAAACTACATTTTATATCATTTATTTATGGGTATTACATCATAGGTGATTTGCCTTCAACAGTCAAAAAGTGTAGTGTATATAGTGACTTAACAAAGGTAAAATAGATAACAGATAACAACAAGTAACAATAACAAATACCAAAAAACAATTGCAAATAACAGAAGTGAAATTACTAAACATTTATAAGTGATAATACAAGTCACAGGGGAAGTCCTGGTGTTGTCGATTTCGGCATTCTGTCAGTATATGTCTTATAGTCAAGAGAATGTTACAAGTTGAGCAAGTAGGTCTGTCTGTAAAACTAAAGATAGGGTTTATTAATGGCTACATTTTGGCCGGAGAGTTGATTTACCAAATAATTCCTAATTCTACAACGTGATGTTCTAATGATAAAAGTGTTTCATGAATAGAGAAATAAGAAAACGTAGAATAATACTTTTGTAGTGAAATCACCGTATTGTTAGTGAAATTTTCCTAATAAATTTCTGTTTTCAGTCAATACCTTTTATATAGGAATAAATAGAATCATGTATGATCTATTTTAAAAGATTTTTCCCTTTAATATAATAGATGTTTATAACTATAAGGAAATTCATATCCTCAGTTCAGGGATCAATGGTTAGAATATCAAGAAAATTAAATTAGAGTTATAAAAACATCCACAATGTCCAACCATAACCGTTTAAAATAAATAAATGGCTTCATGAAATTGAAAATAAAAAAAGTAATAAAGAATATAAGATAAAAACGAATGCACTAACAAACGTTATGTCTAGATCAATTTTATAGTTATTTGTCCGTGGCAGTCAAAAGTATGAAACTTCACATTACATGTCAAAGAAAAATATTTTCATTATTTTGGGAAGCAGGTTTAGGTTTATGAGAAACAAATTTAAATTAATTATTCCGTTATTAAAATAGTTATGGCTTGTGCGGACTAACCTTCTTGAAATAAGATATGTGATTCTAATGACTATTACATGGTGATATGGTATTCACGTAAGATTTTATTACCTCTTCCTTGTGTAAATGTGGGCTTTTATTTTCAAGTGCATACTTCGTGAAGATTTCAGCGTGATAAACAGAACGTGAGCCTAGCTCAATGGAATATCACTTACTGTAGTAATTCCATTAAGTAGAAAATAACTTGAATAAAAAAGAGAAGCCGATATAATTGGGTAGTGGCCGTTGATCGTTTTTATTTGAATATAAGTGTTTTTTTTATTATTTAATCTCAATTATTATTATTAGTTTACTATTAATTTTCAATTGTATGCAGGTGTATACCACTTTGAGGTTTAGCATCACCTTGGGGGGGGGGGGATGGTGGATAAGAGATAAAATGTTTGAATAATTAGGAAGCTGAATTTGTAGCAGAATCGATGAGGTACATACACCATTAGAATGCGAAGAGGTTCATCCTTCGACCGATTATATAATTTTTTTTTCCTAATTTATTCAATAGTAGAAATAAAGAAATATATACGCCATAGGAAAAAAAAATTATAAAGAAACTCAACTTGGGGGTACTTGTTTTCGAAGCATCCAATTTTAAGGAATGATTAAAGCTGAAGTTCTTTTTCACAACTGAAGCCTCATTAACTTTTAGCAGATTTTCCTTAAGAGAAATCAGCTATTGAGATTGTACTCATGACGGAATTTTCGAAATTTTTCTTCAAATGTCCATCGATCCTACCTAGTAGATGACGAAAATGAGGTCCGTTCAAAACTGTATAAATAATATCTATCTATCTATCTATCTATCTATCTATCTATCTATCTATCTATCTATCTATCTATCTATCTATCTATCTATCTATATATATATATATATATATATATATAGATGTCTGTTACCGCTCTAGTGATCGCAATTTTTGTTTGATCGTTACCAAACTCGATATTTAGTCGTTTTATGTAAAATGAAAGATTAAGTTCGTTAATGGATGAAATCGCACTAGTGGGAGGGGGTGTTTAGAGGGGAGGATTTTCTAAAATTCGAAATATTTCCGTTACTATATGTCGGATCGAAAAATTGTATAGAATCATTCTTATTGAAAAGTAAAGTTACTATAAATATTGTTATATACATTTATTCTCTATCTTGAATATTAACCGAGATATTTGCAATTTTTTGAAATCGGGGCGGATAACGGATGAGAGTAAAACTTCACGTGGGAAATTTGCTTAGCTTACGCAGCCCCTGCGTGACGGAATTTTTTTAGTAGCTGTTGCTGGCATTCTCCAGATATTAAATGGCAAGTAAAAAGTATGTTTTTCTTGATGCGTGACATCCCATCTGCCTACTTGCTTTTTCTAGTTCTGAAAGTGGCTACAATAGTTCTAAAATTGATTATGGAAGAAACTGTGTAAGTGTTTTGGATAACTTTAATCGTGTTACTATAAAATAAGTATGTTGCTTGAGCGTGGAGAGCAGAAGAGTTTAAAAGACTCTATGAAGTTACTGTTTTTAGCAATATCACACTTGTTTTTTCCTCAAGGCTCATGTTTTTGTCCGTCCATATTATATTTTAGATATAGAAACGACATAATCTAAATTGTGAACCTGTAGATTATGTGTAATTCAAGTAGCTTACAAGTGTTGTATGCTAGAACATTTCTATTAAGTTTATGAATTGCGTAATCACTAGATAATAAGTATTTAAAGAATGATAGCGTTTATTGGGTCTTCCAAAGCAAAGGAAGTATGGACCTGATTCCCGGTGCGGCTATAAACTTAAATTATGAATGAACAACCAAACTCCATGGGTTGGATTACAAACATTTACAAGGCTCAGGTTACGATAACTTAAGTTTTAAAAATTCAAAATTTTTTTCCTGGGATAGCTTGGATATTTGAAGGAGGAGTGGTTAATATTGTGTCTCATCTCTTAGTAACTGGCTTGCCATTCCATTACCTAGTTATGAATGGATCTTGATAGTATTAGGGCCAATATGATAAAGTTTGGTACGGCTCGTCAATGTGGTAGCTCTTCTTAAAAATTATCTGGCATTTATCTGCAATTGATTGCTTGCATTGGCACTTATGCCTTTAGTTTTGTATGATTGGTTTAACGAATAAAATTTTTAAAGGCCGATATTCTCTACCTGCCGGAGCTCCACCAACAATGTTACTTATAGTGACTATAATGAGGCAAGTGCTTATTCAAGTGCTAATTGGAAACATGCCCGTTCCTGGATTATGAAGGCATAAACCAGGGCGTTCGACATTATTTCAGCACATTGTACGCTTAACTTTTGATTCTATTACTTCGGAGTTAGGTCCAATTTTCAAATACTTAATATAGATTTTTTTTTAAATATTCAAACAACCGTCCTCTGTTATTTAATAATTGTTATTCCGATCTCAATAAACATTCGCGTAGCTTCCAGGAGTATGAGAAACTTTCTAATCCTTCAATCTATTTTATTCAGCTATTGCTTTTGAAGAATTATTAATAATTATTAATTTATAATTATTTCATACGCGAGGGCCGTGGTCACCACCCTCATTAAGGTGAAGGTAAAAATAGATGCAGGCTCCATCCCCTCAAGGAAGAACATTAGTTCACGTATTCAATACCAGATCGTGCTAGTGTCGTGGCACTTGTGGATTTGCGAGTACGTCTGATGTCTATCAGGGTCTCGCCCGGATGACTAATGATTATGAACAGTTATATTACGGTTAAAAAACCGACGAGTACAAGATGGGAGGGGGTGGGGTTAATGAAGGCTGAAAACAAGAATGTGTCAATAACTCGCAAGTCACGAAAAAATGCTTTGAACAACAATTCTAGAACATCAATAGCTTAACATGAGTGCTTATATAATATTTTACGATTCGGCTTATAACAACGGAAATATTTTGAATTCAGAATACCCCCTGGATTTAGTTAATAACAAATACGATATTTAGTGTTGACGGAAACGGTTAAATATGGAGTATGGTACAGATAAAATAATCATTTTCGAGTATAGAACTCTTAATTCATGACGTCTTCACAACATATTTGCATGTATCTCACAAAGTAAGAGTTCAATGAAAACCATATTTGGTATTTAACCTTGCAATGAAGTGATTCATGATATAAAAGCTTATAGTTAATATGACTTGAGCAGGAGTAGGGGTTTACTGGAAGCCAAAAACTAAAAAAAATCCATATATCTAAGTTAATATTCATGATACAGAAAATATGTAGGGGACAACATTTATAGAACTCTAAATTTTCAGTAAGATTACTTATATATATAATTTTTCGATCGGGCGTATACTTTCAAAATTCTCCTTGGAAGAAATTTGTCGAAGATCGCATCATGAGTGCAACCTCAATAGCTGATTTCCCCCATGGGAAACCCACTAGGAAGTCGAAAAGCTGTGTGCTCATCCATTGAATAGGATTGTTCTGAAGGCCTAAGTAGTTAATCCAATCACTAAGCACGATGATAGGGGCAATGTTATTAGAATCAAAGTTTACCAACCCTTCATCAGACATTGTTTATCAACAACGTCTGGGCCTCCAATCCACTTAATGGACTGGAAGTCATTCATCTTGTAATTAATTAACGTCCACAAGTAGATGGACTTCGTGAAAAAGGGAAAATACCCATTTTTTCTTCAACCTCCTTTTTTGCTGGCATTATATTAAGCTACCATAAACTCAAAACGTTCTGGATATATAATCTCTATTATCTTACTTTGATAATTAGTTTGGTACATTATGTATATATAAACGAAAAATAATACAAATTTATATAAACTTTCAAACTGTCATCAGACAGTTTCATGTAGAAATCTAGTAATATATTGTTAAAAAACGTACTTATAAACATAAAGATTGATCTACATAGTCATGTGAATCTTCAATCATGCGACTATGAACTGTATTCTCAAACTACTAACAAGACCTGAATAAGACTAACAGCTATGAATTGTTACATTACGTCCAATCGGTGGTGAAAAGAGCAAACTGCCTTTTGTGTGAAATGGTCATTTTTAACACTAAGTCAACACATTTGGCTCACAAAAAATAACTGGTAGTTCAACAATTTTGTTTGCCATTGTTTCACCTCTATAGTATCTGAATAAAGGGGAGTGGTTTTTTTAGCGCACCGTACGTGAACTGTGTTTAACACACATTTTCAAAATTCTAGACACGGTTTCTAACAATTATATTTGTACTTTTTGTTATTTGTTATATGTGGGTGAACAACGTACTGTTAGAAAGAGGAAACTCTTGAGTTTTACATGGATCTGTTAGATAGCAGCAGAGAGCTTGAGTGCACGCCCACTTTAGTTCTAGTAAAAGTGGCGTGTGGACAACAGAAAACATTTTGTGTTCTACGTTTTGTGTTGCGCAAGTCAGCAATAACTGTTCAGCGTGACATTCTTAGTACGTATGTCGCTGATTTTCCCAAAGCTCAAGATCATAAGAAAATGGCATGAACAAATCCGAGAACCAGGTTGTTTGTGTAAAGGCAAATAAGTCGCCAGACCTTCCCCGAGTGTCCAACGCTGACTTGGAACGCATTGACTCATGTTGTGCATCTAAAGGGGTGGGGGATATTCAACACGTCTGAAGACATATGAAAAAGAACCTTTTTGAGTTTCTCTTTCATAAAAAAAATAATTGAATATGTTTATTAGTTTGAAACATATAGTACGTGCTAAATCGGATGATGCTTTTTGACATACACTGCATATTAAAAGAGTCAATTTTAGCAATATACTCCTCTTCCTATTCAGTTCTGAGGAGTATATTATCGTAATAAACTATTTTATATTAATGTAATTTTATATGTATTTTTCTATATTTAATAAGTATATGAGTGTTATATATAGTTCATAACTGTTTGTTTCAATATGTTAGGTTTACCATATTTTAGCAAATTCTTTGTAGATGGACCAATCATTGTTCAGAGTGCGGTACTAATAATTAAAATCTTGTTTGGATGAAATAATAATCATGAAATATAAGGAAGAAAAATTGTGAACTGGAGAAATGATAAAACTAAGATGTTTTGAGATTATAGTAGAAGTTATGTGCCAGTTAACTACTTTATTAATGCTGCAGACCCACCCAGTACCCATATACTGTGGTTTTTATTATATGTTATAAGAATATTTCTAGAAGTAAACAGTGCAAGATGTTTTATTTTGTTCAGATAATATTAATATAAATAGAATATTTTTATTAACTTTTTATAGGCCTTTAAGTTACTTGAACCATAAAAATTATTGTTGTTATTTATTAACCTCCACTCTATGCTACTATTACTACTACTAGTACTACGGCTAATTCGGGCGAGTTATCTTCAGGTTTTCTAGACAGGGTGGAACTTAGGATTTTATTTAATGAGACTAATACAATTTCTATTTCTATAGGTTTACCAAGAGGGCTAAGACCAACGCCCTTAGCTCATGGTGATTACCGAAATCCACGGAACATTAAAATAAACTTCCAAAATATAAACTAAACAATTTATATACCAATGTATTACGTCTAAAAATTTTCACTATGATATAATCAAGTTTAAGTATCTGATTTCAATTGTGAAAATGTAAATTAATATGTTTTATTTGGCTTTTTTGATACGACTAAATCAATGAAAACAGATCACTGTTGTGAAAGAGCACGTGTGACTAGTTTTAAACATATTTTAACCCCCATCTGAGGTAATTGTGCTTTTTGCCATACTAATTCTCCATTAATTTTTTGAGTCAATTTATTTAATTTTTTCTTTGTTTGTTATCATTCAAGCACATTAGGTCTCATATAGTTTGCTTTGCTTACGAATTTACCTTGTTCTTGCAATTCTTAAATACTTTTGGATATATCAATTGAGCTACATTGTGAAAAGTTTAACAATATGCAATATAATAAATTATTTTTGTAAAAATAATTAGCTAATCTTGTCTCTGGTTGGTTCTTCCTCACTCACCACGGCGTTTTATGATCGTTATAAATTCTGATTCTGTAATAATATTGAAAGAGGCATAAATTCTATTGAACATAAACGAAAGTGGGTTAACAAGAAGCTATAAAACTAGCTTTCTAACTTGCAATAAATGAGAATTATTTATTGACAGCTTTATCATAAACAAAGGGCTTTGGCCCTATATTAGCTCTGAATTTATGGGTCTTGATCAACCACCTTCGACCAACATTTTAAAGAGAATTTCAACAATTTAATCGTTTATATAATAATGTGTCTGTGATTTTGTGAAGTATTAAGTGATCTGTTGCTCTCTGATATAGACTTGTGACACTAAAAGATTACCAATCATCAAAAATCATCGCAAGTGCTGTGTATATTGTTATATATCACAAAATTAAATTGAAAAAAGTTTAAGTGCACTTAGGTTTGATGAAATTGTCACCCAATGATCCATTAAACCATCCATAATCTAGAAATTATAATCCATTCAATCTTTAACGAAACGTCCATCGTACTGAATAGACGTCATGAAGTGACTCAAAATGTTCAAATTCAGAGAAACTACTCATGAAAATATTGAAAATTCACATTGCATGACGTCATTCGGCAATTGCGTGGGCCCTACAACGTTAGATAATGTCCTCCCTCAACATGATATAGGGGATGTATGAAGAACGAAGGGGGGGGGGGGGTGCGCACAAATTCCTCGTTATTACGTTGGTGAAAACGACTAATTAGAAACAGGTCAATGCTAAATGAAGGCGCGGTCGTTACGTAGTCCACAACAACCAATCAGAAAAAAGGGTAGTACTCTTGCCCTATATGTGATAACTGAGGGCGTCGGAATGATGTAATTCGGAACAGCTAATAGAAAACAAAGCAGCCATACGTAGTGCCTACGTAATTGTTGAAGGTAATTCGCCTCATTCCCGTGGCGTGGAATCATTTCTGACGTAAAAATGACGTAGATCTTGCTGTATTTGATCATAACGCCATGAGGCGGGTCCAGCAAAAACCATTTAGTCGTGGACACATGGCTTCTTTGAGGTCGGTTAAAGGCTTACCTAATAATAATATAATAGTAATACTGTTACGTTTATTACAAAATCAGTAATAAATGTTTATTAGAGTTCTTTTGGATTGCAAAATTAAACACATACAAGCTTTTAGAGTTTTTATATCTGTAGAAATTATTTAACAATGCACTACACACTTGGTTAATTATTCTTAATTACTATTCACAGTATGCACTGGTAGCTCACGGTTCTTCTTATTACACAGTCCAATAACTCACTCACGATCACTGAAGTTCACAAAAACACGGCACTGCACTGATCTTCACGAAGTTAACGGCACTATACTGTTCCTTAAAGAGTCACACATTCACACAACACTGTTCTTCACATAAAACACTTTACCGCTCTGCAACTACTTAAGTAGCACTGTTCACTAAAGGTGCACTGAACGCACTGTTGATCACTTGAAGGGAGCTGAGAACAAACTAAACTAAACTCGGGTCGAGGTGGGTCCTTTTATAGCTTGTCGGGAAACATTAAAGCGGAATTGTCTGGACTCTTCTAGATCCTGGAATTGCCGAGGACGGGCGAGACCATAAGTCGGAACCTTTGATCTTCTTCGTACTTCCCAAATAAGTGACTATCTCTAATCAATCTAACACTATTATATTCGTAAGAAGCTGTAATTTCTTTTTCAAAGTTCATTGTTTTAGATTCCTACACAAACGCCCCTTTGTCTTCATCAGTTCAAAACAATGCCACTCAGCATCTCCAAGATCTTAAAACTATTCATTGAGTTTGCAAACTGAGAGGGTGGGCTGCTACCCTTATCGTAATAATCTACGTACAATGCAATCCGTCTGGTCATTGCCACATTGTATGAGATATAGTGGACACCTTTCTGTCATTTTTTCCAATATCCTCAAATGGTGATTTCGTTGTGCTTATTCCCAATAGAATCCCTATATGAATTAAGTTAACTTTTGCGACGAAATTTCAAATTTACGATACAAATTGGAAACATATTTTAGTACCCATGAAAATAGTTTATCGACATTAGAAGATAAGCTTCATAAGCGTTATGCATCAGCGAATCTCATAGGGAACAAAACTGTTCCATTTGTTTAAATTAGTCTTCAACTAGTATTTTTCTTTATGTATTTTTATTTTAAGTTTTATTTGAGCTGTGACTTTAGAGTTTCCTGCATTTGCTAAATTCATCTTCTGATCCTGCCACGACAGAGTTAGAAGGATGAAATATTTTGCATATTCATTTTATTAACTGTACATTGAATTTGTGTAAGCGTTTATTTTTAACTTGGATATTTCTCATCTATATAGCCTAGCTGAAAGGTATCGCCATAGAAGGTTTATCTCTGTGAAGGTATTATACATTTATGTTACCTAAAAATAAATTTATTTTTTATTTGATTCACTCATATACTAAGACCAATGGACATTATTAAGTGATAAAATACCCTAAAATTGTAGATGGAAGGGAAGACTTTGAGGGTCCGGACGTTTTGAAGCTTAAGTGTTTCTAAGTCGTGTAGTCCCCTTGTTGGCAGGCTGGTGATAGAGGTATCGGATAGGTCCCTGCAAAAATAAAAATATGCCTATAATAAATTATTTAGCTCCTTAGGAAGTGAAGAATAAATACTGATATTTTTCAAAATGAACCCTCAAACATTCACAGAAATCATGTCTGGCCTAGATATTGTATATCTAAAAAATGGAAATATAAGTTCTCAATTCATATGTATCCTAATTACGGGAATTGATTAGTAAATATGAAATAAGTTTCCAATACAACTTGAAACGGTGAATTGTCATTCAAATCTTTATGTACTGTTGAAAACTGTAATATAAAGCTGGGAGAAATAATTTCAGCGAAATTCCTCTTATTATTTTTTTATTGGAAAGTTTTATAACTGAGCCTTCAACAATGCCTCCTCTGTTTCTCATTTATGCCCTGACAAGTGAGGAATTGGTCTTCTGAAAACATGCACAGACAAGTAAATGTAGAAGGTCGAGTTTCTAATAATTATTTCTTTCTAGGGAGGTAGTTCCTCAGTATCAGCCCCCATTTGGTAATTTGGCAAATGGAATTAAAAAATGCGCTTTAATTAATGTTGTACTCATTTATGGAAATATACTACTTAAGCAGCTCATATATCCATTTATTGCATTGAGGCCCTTTTTCAAATTTAACAGTGTAAACGCAATATCTCCTTTAGCCAACATATCCCAGGACAGCAGTGGAGTAGCCCTGGATTTAATTAACTGTGGGTTTGGGGGGGCTCATTCCTCATTAGGACGAGCATCCTTCAATCTTGTTTTGAAGAAAACACCAACCTATGTCATTGTTCATCTACAGCTAATAACTAATTACTTAATTTATATGCTTTTCTCTAATATCGGTTAAACTATCAGTATTTATTTTTTTTAAATTAGATATTAGACCTTTGATGTTAAGTAGAGAAAGTTTTCTTTAGGGTGCTGTCTGACACCAGTAGCTCAATTGGTAAGAATATCTGCCTATAAAGCAGAAGGCCTTGGCTCAAATCCCTCCCTAGTCAAATTATTTCTTTAATATACATATAAAAAAAATTGATTGGTTGGTAACTAAATAAAAATTAAATTAATAAATCGAAATTGCATGAAAACATTTTTCATTATTAATTGAAATCCCTTAACCACTTATTGTTAAACATTTTAAATGCAACTATTCATTTTATTATTGTTTATTGATCACGCGTCATATTTGTAAACGAAAATTTTACTACTGACTTAAAGTTAAACAAACTCACTAAATGATCTTATTGAGTTACTTAAAAATGTATAAAAGTTATTGGTAATGCGTCATGACATCAAATGAGTGATGAATTTAATGAAAACAAACCACGTACAGATAGAAACACTTCACAATTTGCATAATTTACCTAGTTATGTTATTGTTTTATTAATATTATTAACACTTATATTATAGAATTCTGTATACTTACAAATCCCTGAGACTCTTGATTCCGTAGAAAGCATTAGGATCGAGCGTTCTAAGTTCCCTATTTCCCCTGAGAACACTGCAATAAAATAAATAAAACAGTTTAGAAAACATAACGTAGAAGGGTTTATAAAATATAAAATTGAAAAGTTTATAATGTATAACATAGAAGAGTTGTATCAGAAAGTAAGACTGAATATAAGGTGAATTGCAACAAGAAAACAAAAAAAAGTCAGGCACATTATTATGGTTTAAAGAAAAGTTTCATGAAAAAGAGTGGAGGGAGGGGTTAACTGAATACTGAAAATTAAAATATAAAAAATAATTTCCTTAACATTACAGTAAGAGAAAAAAAAACCTTTCATGAATTTTTGGTGTAAGGTATTATAATTATAATGAAGATATTTAGAGTTTTACATTAATCCTTTTTCTAAACTATTAATACCTGAATATTAACTAACTTGTTGTCATTTTTTTTTATATTGAGTATGGTAACGATCAAATAACATATTTTGCCTCTAGTGCTAATTTTGGACGAAAATAAGGAGTGATAAGGCGTTGTATCAGGTATATTGGACATGGCGATTCTGATTTAATTAAAAAAGGAGCCACAGGTAAGAAGTACCTTAACTTTATAAGGAAAATAAAGCCAATCTAATGGGGATTTTAGGTTTGCACAATAAGATTTCAAGGACCACAATACACTCCTTCGCAGGTTGGGGGAGAACGCCATCTAACATATAATGTAATCTAAGGCGTTGTAATGTTAATCTGGTTGTACAAAGTAGACTAGTTTCCCTCTACAATGCGTTTATTAGAGCACTTTCAGCTACATCTTCAGTTCCTGCAAAGAGCTTAGGAGAGCAGTAGCTTGAACCATGGCTGCCAGGTAGACGTCGCAATACAACAGTCCGCATACGACTGAAGTTTAACCAAGCTTGAGAACTCTTTTCAACGTGGTAATAGGTTTGAAATAAATTTTTTAAATTCCGTATCATCGAGGCTAAATACTAATAAGGGGTGAACTTGAAATATAAATATGTCGTGACTGAGTAGATTGTTGACTGGTAACTTCTCTTAGCCTTCCAAATGTTATGGCCACCTTCTTTCTTGTTAGGCATAATAACTATAAATATAATTTGAGCTCCAAGAAAAATGTCGAAAACAATCCGTGATATATTTTAATCTTATTTTCTACGCTTCATCTTTAGTATTCTCAGGTCAAATATGACTGAATTAGAGTTCAGCCTGTGATGAAATTATAAGCAATAATGAAGCGGGGTCATAGTAGAATTTCAAAAAGGCAAGCCAACGAAGGGGGAAGATGTAAAATTCTTGTTGGGAGCAGCGAGATTGGTTTCATATCATAGACGACTGACATTGATTCTAGAGCTACAGCTCTGACTGGTTCAAGATTTATTTCAAACCTCAGCACAGATGTCGCAAGTAGGTGGGCTAGACATTTAATTAGAGTATTCATTTCAACCACAGGGTACATAAAATGACGTGAAATTTTAATAGCTGTCAGAAATATATGAAAAAACTCTTCTCAACATAAAAAAAAGACGACTGTATAACAAACAAAATTCATTTTATCAAACAAACAACAACCAAAAGAAAAATTATGATCGAGTATGGGCTAGAGTCAAATGCAATAATTTTCATGTTATTTGTACAAAAGTTTATCAAAGAAAATTATCCTCTTTCCCCATACCATTCTCTCAAAGATAATAACATAAGCAGATTGTTGACCTCAAATATTATAATCCAAGCTTTTAGTTAAACTATAATCGAGTAGAAATGGAATGGAGTGGGTTGCGTGGGCGATATATATATATATATATATATATATATATATATATATATATATATATATATATATATATATATATGCTGTTTTTAACAGATGATAATCTTTTCGACTACAAATTCAAGACCTTAAGATAATCTTATCAATCTAACGTTTTATTCAAACTTATTTTAACTAGGAAAGAAGATTTCTTTAAACGTTTCTTTAAATTATAATGCGAGTATCATACACAAAGTCTTGTTGATGTTCGCGGGTGAAGGAGTATAGGATCAGAACGAGAATATAGATTAGATCATAGTCTATACGTAGAAAAACATTCACAGTTAAGGTTTAACTAAAAGAAAATCTAATGTATTAAAAAAAAAGTTGGAATTCATATTGACATTGCTTTATGAAAATAATACAGTGCTAAAGTACCGGTGAATTAAAAGATAGGTCATAATAAGACTACAATTTAGGCCTCATGTTACAGTAAAGGCATGCTTGACCTATAGCGGGGATATGTTTAGGAAAATTTATAACCTAGATTACCGTGGATGAATGGTATTGACCTATAAAACAGATTTAGGCTATTTTAAAATCTAATGATAACCTATAACCTAAGCAGATGCAGTTTTAAAATAATTGGTGGCTTTGTAACTCGTGTTGGAGAAGAACGTATTGTTGCAAAGTTGTTATGAAAGGTGAACGTCGTCAGCAAACTATCCATGTGAGAGACATTGCACACAATAGTCCAGTAGCCATGACACTTCACGATTCTAGACATCAAATAATGTAAGGACAACTTCCGGGGAGAAGTGTAATCTCATCCTTCTAAATTCTATTCGTTTTGTATGAAATATGTTTTATTTTTATATGCCATATGTTTATGCTATATTTTTGAACAAGTTCAAGCGTGAGTTGAGTTTGGATTATTAATAACTAGGAACACAAATTTTCTGGAACATATATTTAACAAGACCTCCTTTTCAACAATTATAGATAGATAGAGATAAACCTATACCCACCCCTATATTAAAGTGGTTAGTTATGAACCACCAACACATAAAATGATGAAGTGACCAATTCAAAAGCCGTGGGGTATCTATGACGTAGACAAAAGTGGTCGAAAAAAAATAGGTACGATGGGATACATTTAGCTCTCCAATATATTGTCCTATTGCACGAATCATTCGTCCGAAATGAAACAGATTTAACTATGGAGTTAGGGAAAAAATAAAACTCAATGTAAAGCTGTAGAACTGAAATGCGATGGGACGAAATATTAATAAAAGCACGGAATTTTTTGCCTTTGAGAGTTGTCCCACGAAGTGTGAAACGGAAACTCTCGCGGTAACTTTCTATGGGACTATTCACATATAAAATTCATCCGGAGTTGAAGCTCTATTCCCTCACTCAAAAACATTTCTAAACAATGGAAGATTTTTTTTTTGCACTAGTTTTAAAAAGTATATATATGAGAAGTGTTCTCCATACTGTACGTCGTATAATAAATAATGTCTTTTCTTATGATTCTGTACCAAACAATCAATTGCGTGGTGGTCATCAGTTCATCCTGGATTCCATTTAAATAGGTAATAAAAAAAAAAACTTCGTATGAAAGTACCTAGAGATTTTTTTTAATTTAGAATTTAAACCTTAAGACAAAACGTACAATTAGATATTTCAGAATTAAAACCTTAGACGATTTTATGTGTAGTACAATAAATATTCTTAATATTTAGTATAATATTTTTTATACTCACAGTTTACGAATTTCAGATCCTTCAAATGCGTATTCATCCACGGCTTCGATCTGGTTGTCACTCAGCAGTCTACAAATTAAAAATTATTTTTTTTAAAAACTCATATATTGAGAAATGTAATAGATACGAGGTGCATAGTTTGCAAACAATTTCTATCTGAATTTTCTCTCAATTCAAAAATGGACATTTAACCATTGTGCCATCTGTGAAAACATATTAATGCTATATTTTTTTCACTCAATAATATAATTGTTTTCAGGAAGGAATAAATTTCTATATATTCGTTCCATATTAGATAGTTCTCAATTCATTTGCCAATATTCTCAATTCATTTGCCAATATTCTCAATTATAACAGTTTACTCCACTCCAGTCGCCCTTACCTTTCTTTTCTCATGAATTGTTGCTGTATTAATTACATATTGCTAATGCTCTTATAGAATTTCACCTGAAGTGCATTATTTAAATATATTCTATCATCTCTCCCACTCTACTTTTCTCTCTCTCTCTCTCTTTCTCTAGTGAAATATTTTTACTATTTAAAAATAAAAAAAAATGCGTATTAGTTCCATTCAATTCTCACAATGCAAATCAATTCTCATCTATGCGCTCTCTTTTAATACGAAGATTTATTTGTGTTTTAGTTTCCATTTCTCATGATCATAATTCTCGTAATAATAAAGACTTAAAATCAATTTATTTACTGATTTTATGTTTACATCCATAGCTGTAAAAGATCAACACCTCCACTATGTTTTAAATGTTTTAGAAGTTTATTCCAGAGCTGAGACTGGGTCCACGAACTAGCTCTAGCTTAAATATTTAAATCCTATTGGAGGCGTTGACCTTTCTTCGGCCATGTATGTATACATCAACCCCCATGAGCCACGAGGTTCAAATGATTTTAGATTTCATAGGTGGGTGATAAATAGGCCAATTTTAGAACAAGCTCCCGGCATAGATATGAAATTGACTTAAAATATCCATGTAAATTAAGCAAATATATCATACATAAACGAATAATGATACACCATTGACCCAACTACATACAAACAGGGGAAAGGCGGTAAAAAAAAAAATTAAAAAAAATTAGGAACATAAATAGCACTTTTTTCAATCTCCTTCTCAGTTTTATTATTTTAATAATTTTGATATTCAGTTAAATTTATAATACTAAAATAGGTTGCAAAGGTAAACTTTTGTAATATCGATAGTAACAATGTATCGATTTATGGTAGCATTCCGAACCAGGCTAATTTTTTACCAGTATATAAATAGTCGGCCTAGGGAAATGATATCTCTGTAGTTCATGGGTTAACTGAATTTTTAGTAGCAGGATATTGCTCTCCTGATGAGGCATAGTAGTAAAAAACGTGAAACATGTATAGTTACCATAAAGTGAAAGAAGGAGAAATTGATTTTCTATAAATTCTGACACTTTGCCTACGAGGGATATCATAACAAAATAATATATACATTTTTAAAATCAACTGAGCTGAGATAATCCCTGAGAATTAAGAACCAAAATCAAAGTAAATCAGAACATTAAAATAATTAAGTTTAATGATGTAATAATAATAATTATATCAATGATACTAAATTTGATGACACTTCCTATGAATGAGTTCATTGATTCTATTACTGTATAATTAACTAAGGGTGATTAACGCTTGAAGCGTGATCCCCAACTTTCCACTTTGAAGCGGTTTCTATATGACTGTATTAATGGTTGGAATAATAAATATAAATTAATTTCAAATAACAAATACTTACACACTGTCAACTGAAAGCTTTATTTGACGATACCCAAGTCTCTTGATCATGTTGCTCTCGAGATCTCTGAAATTAAGAAAACAAAAGGAGTTCAGGCGTGAGAGAAAAAGTTTAGAATGAGAAGGTATAATAATGGTCGTGTTAAGACAGTAAGTAACTACCACTAAATTACTTATATAGCTTATTTCTTCCCATATAGAGTACGTGTGATTTTAGCAGATTTCCCTTAAGGGAAATCAGCTATTGAGGTATTACTCATAACGGAATTTTCGACTTTTTTCTTCAAATATCCATCGATCCTACCTAGGAGATGGCGAAAATGAGGTCCGTTCAAAACTGTATATATAAATATATATATATATATATATATATATATATATATATATATTTGTCTGTTACCGCTCTAGCGGTCGTAATTTTTGTTTGATCGTTACCAAACGCGATATTTAGTCGTTTTATGTAAAAAGAAAGATCAAGTTCGTTAACGGCTAAAATCGGACCACTGGGAGGGGGGCTTTAGAGGGGAGGATTTTGGAAAAATCGAAATATCTCCGTTACTGTTCTTCGGATCGAAAAGTTGAACAGAATCAATCTTGTTGCAAATTCAATTTACTATAAATATTTATATATACATTTATTCTCTATCTTGAATATTAACCGAGATATTTGCATTTTTATTAAATCTGGGCGGCTAACGGACGTGAGTGACTCCCGCCAAAAACTAGTTCGGCCGTTTCCTTGATTGCTCGGCTCTCGTGAAATTTCTCTATTCTCTAAAACGTCACGTGGGAAATCTGCTTAGTTTACGCAGCCTCTGCGTGACGGACTTTAATTTGTTATAGGTACATTATAGAAGTATACAGTATACTTTTAACGCTTTCATTTACTTATATAACCCTCTATGTGTTCAACCAAATAACAAATGGAGGCCGTGAATAACTGGGCAGCTGAATGCCTCTAATTTTCTATTGGGCACTTTTTAAATGGTAACAGATATTTACTATTAGAAAAATCTATCCAATATAGTTTCGTTAAATTAAATGAACCAATTTTATGGAAATCCATTATATTGTCTTTAGTTTTACCAATAGATTAGAATTTGATCATAATTATAATTTAGGCAGTTAAATTATGTTGAGTTACATAATTTATGTTATACAAAAGTATTGTAAAAGAAAGCCAATAATGGAACCAACTCGTCGTTTGCTCTAAGCCATGACTGTTAAATTCTTATTCAAACAATGCTTGTGAAGAAATAAGGTTTCTTGAACTTTCTGTATGATTCATCTGCCGGTAAATGAGAAATATCAATATTAGCCAAACTTGACCACCAATTTTTACAGTTCATAAATGATTCATCGGTATTATACTTATATCACCAAAAGTATACAATTTTTGTTACTTAATATGAGTAGATTTTAATATTAGTATATTTGATTGAGAATGTGCCAATCATTAAAATGCAAAGTATGAATCAAATCTAAAGTTCTATATTTTCAAAAAAAGAGTAAAACTTCATTTGGCAGTTTTATATATACAACATATAATTTATTTTTGCATACATTATAAACTTTAAATTGTGGAGTAGCTTGAATCCTTTATTCATTTCATAACTTTCCGAGGCAAAAGCGTATGGAATGACCAACTTACAATAGGAACTTTCAACATTGAGTTCCAAACTTTTATAATTGTATCTGAGGTAAAATGCGCTATGTCCATTTTTTTATTATACGAAATTAAGGTTTTAACTGTCTCTAATGCATATTTCTCAGAGGTACAAAGCACCATGGCCTAAGTCTAAAAATAACAGTTTTTACCAGTAGGCAATTACACTTTGTATTGTGTACGTGGTTGCTAGAAAATATGACATTTATTTACCTCTGCGAAATTAAGAAAAATACTAGCACTAAGAGTATGTCTAGATAGTGATCATTATCCCCACAAATAGAGTGCAACTAGTCTGTTCATTTCCGAGTAGCAACTTGCCTTTGAGGTTAACGATTATGCCTGTGTTTATGTATACTTAAAAAGTCTGTCACACAGAGGCTATGTGAACTAAGAAGCTTTCTTATGTCATCGTATGATACACTAGTGATCTCATCTCCCCAAATATTCGCTATTTCTATGTAAAAAATCCTATGAAAAGAAAAGGGGGGTGTTTAATGAAGACTGAAAACAATAAAAACTCGCATAATATTTGAATTTTAAAAAAATCAACATTTACAGGTAATTAAATTGGAAATAAGGTTGGTTGTATAAACATTTTCTAACTTATGATAATGGAGATATTTCAAATGTTCAAAATTCCCCTTCTCTCCCCCTTCCCGGTCCTATTTAAGCTGTTAACGAAGTGATGGAGATCCTATAGTGTGCAGAAAAGCCGTGGTGAATATGAAAATCTTATCTGTTGCTATTTATTCATCTTGAAGAAACACAAGAAAATAATGGCTCATTTTATTACAAAATATCTTGAGATTATTTTTTTAAGAAAGATTATTTAAAGATGAATACTCTAAAATGTTTTGAAATTCCACCTATTCTGGATGTAAAAATGAAAAACTTGCGCAGAGACAAAGAAAATGTCATTGGATTTTACAAAAAGTCCGTCACGCAGGGGCTGAGTAAACTAAGCAGGTTTCCCACGTGAAGTTTTACAATAGAGAAATCTGCCGAATAATAATTGTAGTAGGAAGAAACCTCTAAACCTAAAACATTATTTAGGGCGTAATAACCCAGTAGTTTCTGAAAAAAACAGTTAACCTAGCCTCTAAACCTATTCACGAGGGACGAATAGTTATGGAAACGGCCACCAGAGCTCTCGGCGGAAAGCCCGAACATAGCCTACTGGTGACCACACGCAGATTACAAATGCAAATATCTCGGTTAATATTCAAGATAGAGAATAAATGCATATAACAATATTTATAGTAAATTTAATTTGCAATAAGATTGGCTCTATACAATATTTCGATCCGATGCATAATTACGGAGATCTTTCGAATTTTTGAAAATCCGCCCGCTAAATCCCCCCTCCCACTGGTCCGATTTCTGCCGTTAACAAACTTGATCTTCCTTTTTACATAAAACGATTAAATACCGAGTTTGGTGACGATTAAACAAAAATTGCGAAGAGTTTTAACAGACAAATATATATATATATATATATATATATCTGTATATATAATTATATATATATTGATATGTATATATAATTTTGAACGACCTCATTTTGTCATCTGGGTAGGATCGATGGACATTTGAAGAAATAATACAGAACGAGTCATGAGTACGACCTCAATAGCTGATTTCCATCAAGGGAAATAATATCAATGAATCTGCCTTACCTCTTAAGCATTTACCCTGAGAGGCTTCAAGAGAAAAGGGAAAGAGATGAAGTACAAGATCTAAGGGAAAGAGGAATGTCTCGCCTGTCTTTCGTCTAGGCAGGCTAGAGAGGTAAGCACAGATGGGCTAGGGAGTATTGCACCAGAGAAAAACACCGCTTGTGTCGTCAAGGAAAACGGATTCGCTCAGAAAAGGAGAGGAGAAACTTTCGATACAACCGAAAAAAAAAAAAGAATTCTGATACATGGAGACTAAAACAACTGCCATAAGCTGGATCATGCTTTCCTTGTCGTTCGTAGTAGAACAATGAGGGGTTGAAAATTACATAATACGATTATGCTTAACAAGGAATCCATTTGATTTCCTCTTGCAAATAATTCTCCAAAGTAATGATAATAATAAAAAATATTTTAATTAGAAAAATAACGAACATTACATTTTAGCAGTGCTCTTAAGGGTTTTCTGCTTCATTGGAGAAGATTCTTTTTCCAACTGCTTCTGAAAACGTAAGACTTCCTATACAGCTTGGGAAGTTAAGTTGTATTGATTCTATGTAATTGAATTGACCGACTGCTTTAGAAGTTGGAAGACTGCTTCTTGTTCCTTTTCCCTCCCTTACCTATTTTATTTTATTCCTCTGTGCACCTGTTACCCCTAACGAGTAGTGAGATTGAAACACACTGAGGGCTGCTTTTAAACTAATCCTGCACAGTTCATGCTTCGACCATTATACTCGGCAGTTTGGAGTTCGAATTACCCAAGTTCTTTTTTTTTGAGGGGGGGGTGAATCCTCTGCTAAGTAAAATGAAACAGATTTAAACATGAACATTATTGATGTATATATAGCATTTCACCCCTCTACTTATCTACTTCAGAAATGACCAAGTCCGCGAGAAACTCTATACTAACCGGAGAGATTGGTGGTCTTTTCGAATTGGGAGAGTTCACATATCCTAGTTGTAACAGATTAGTTACGGAGAGAAATAGTGAAGCTGATATAAATGGCAGAATGGTCGCAGACACCAATTGCACCTGTGCTCTGCGAATGGTTCTCTGCTTTTAGTCATTTCACGAAGACGAATGTGTACATTTATAAATCTGTCATCAGACTAAAAGTTATTTCTGGCAGTATAATTTTGAACTGCACCAATGAAAGACCCTACTTAGACAAAGAGAGAATAGTCCTGTGTAAGATGTTTAGAGATGCAATAGAGCAGTACGGTGGAGGTTCACAAGGAACTCAGAACAGATTGAGTTTTAGCCTGATATCGTCTGTAGTAGTTAGGGCACTAATAATTCTACAATCATTGATGCGTTCGGAAAGTTCTTCCCCACGCCTACACGAGATGGGGGGGGGGGTTGAGATGAATATTATGCATTAGAGGATATAAGTATTATGCATTGCATTATACAAACCAAATAAAAAATTAATTTTCGCACAGAAAATGCCGGTTAGTAATGTTCAATGTTGATATAGATGACTTATTTTGGCACATGACTTGTATTCTCATTTTTTTAAAACAGCATCATTAGTACATTGCTCCAAAATATGAAAGAGCATATTGTTCTTTTATTGAGAACCCGTGATAAAATCCCTTTCCAGTTGGTGTTGCATACGTACATTTACTCTTTACAATAACGAAATTATACATTTAAGATCAAATAAGATATTACCTGCGGTATGGCATTTTAAAAAGAGGAAATATTCTTATGTTTATTGAGAGAGTAGTTTGCTTAATTCCTGCTGTGTATATTATATTGTAAGATGCCTGAAAGTAAATTAAATCCTTGAGGAATGTGTTATGTATACTTAACTTGAGAGCTTTTTTTATTTCAGTTCTAATTAATTATTTAATATGGTTCTTTAAGTTCAAATTGTTGGAATAATGTGAAATTTCATTACAGGGTATATAATTTACATCTCGAGAGCTATTGAGGAGAAAATATTTTTTAATTTAATTATTTCTTTATGCACTGAAGGCAAATCGGAACGTATTTACCTAAGGTTGCCAACCTTTTCTTTCAAAGTAGGGTCTAGGACTCCGCCACTAAAAAAACTAAAAACGGCAAACATCAATTTATTTAGTTTTTGAATAGTGAACAAAAATAATGTCTTTTCATCAGCCTAATTTGCTCCGCATATAGATATTTTAATTTCCTAGCTATGATATTCAGTTTGGGGATAGTTTTTAGCTAAAATTATATGGTTTTCGCTATGATACCAGGATGAGTACAGTACACATGGTGGTGTCCTAACCATCAATCGAGTAATATGATACATATTGTCCGGCCTAGTTAACTACACGTAACAGCCATGTCATGCGGCATGTAACTGATTGTAATTAATTATCTCATTAGTCAATGTAACTCGATTATCCCGGGATTAATTGTATATGTTATTATGGGAGAATCTAAATAGTCAATTATTTTAATAATATATATATATAATAAAATATATAAACGGTTTTATATGTTTTAGAGACATTCAAATAAATAGCTCTGGTCATGTGGTTGTGCCTATTGTACTGCTTATGCCTATGCCCAAAAGAGAATTCGCTGAAAAGTAAAGATGGTATTGAGAACTTGCTGCTGTAACACACCTTAATATACATTCCCCCAACCTTTCATAGATACCAGTTTAATTTAGTTTTCATCAGTTTAGTGGCATTTTAGCTTAATGGGTTCTAAATTGTTCCTAGCCATGAGAATAAATCAATACTTCCTGCAGCTAAATTTTATCATAAATAAATGATTTCCACTTTCTTCTGCTGTTGTCTAAATCCTTTTCACTGAATTGCATCTTGAAATTTTCAACTACATATATCCCTAATTAATGTTAGTAAAACCACCTTTTAGAAGAGCAACTAGCATGTACTTAGAAATAATTTTTTCGCTGTTATTTGTGGTCAATCATCTTAAGTTAATGTTTTTCATAAGGATTTATCAACATTGGTGAGAGGCATAAACCCAATTCTTTAATTCTGTTTTTTATCTTCAGATTTCTTCGAAATGTTCGAACACATACAAAGCGTGAACGACATGTGTACTGTGGTCTTATTTATTCCCATTTTTATCATAATTCAGAGTGTAAATCAGAGTTTACGTATGTTTCTGTTGTGGTGGGTTTTATATAAATATTGTTTTTTTTATTTTCCCCCTTTGCAGACCTATTGTCCGTTTGGGTGCATGCGATGACGTCATACTAGGTTCTTGACTGGAGGTATGGAATGCAAGCCACTCAAAACTTAGCCTACATTTGATAACAATAATGTCACCAAATGAGATCTCCCCTACCGCGTCATCTTTGGGTCTAACCTCTCGGACGACCTGTTCCTGTGATTATTATTATCCAACCTCAACTTCGAGATCTCAATCGTACTAATTTGAAAGTCGAAGAACGCCATAGTTGTAAACAATCGTAGTTCCGGCACTGTAATGACACACAGTTGACATCATATGTGAATCACAGTAGTCTTTAGTTCCACGTTTCTCCCTAGTAAATGGGTAAAGAACATGCAGTTGGTAAATATTAAGGCATGGTAGATTGTATGAATAATTTTAATATAATATTGGGTCGTATAATGCCAATGTTTAGTTACAATGAATCTCCAAAGGCAGTTAGCACCACCCCTATATTACTCTTAAAGTTTGGATTATCGATAAATTAAAATGCATTGAATAGCATAGTATGAAAGAACATCTCCAACAATAGAGGATATTTTGACATTTTCAAATTTAAAAAGAATAATGTAAGATCCATTATTATGGATGTTTGCGGTTTAACATTTTAACTCCTCTCTTCTACCGCTCTCCTGGTCAGATTTTAGATTGACTGTGGAACTGAAAAAAGGGGAATTGAAGAGCTAAGTTGCATACTGATTTACCATATTATTGCAGAAGTATTAGCACAACCTGAGTGTAGCCATATTATATTTTTTTATTCTTAGCCTGGATGTCGATGAATATATCCCTTGTAGAATTTTCAAATGTAATTTTCATTTCCCTCCAAAACAGGTGTCAATGCAGGTTATTTTGAAATTTGTGGCAGCAGAAATGCATCTCTTTACTTTTTGAACAGGTTTAAACAGTTATAAACCATTCTTTATTGTTAAAATTATTGTCACAATTTAACAATATTATTCATTATTCTTAAGTGTTATGTAGGGATGGATCGTTGGAATTCTTGGGTCCCCGAGACGCTCGCCTGTATATTAGCCTCGCTTTATTTATTATTCTCGCAGGTTCCTCAGCATGAATAAAATGTGGTTTCTTATCCCTTTTGGCTCACGTGCAAATAACGCGATAAGCGAGTGCTGCATTTTCTAAGTTAACAAATATCAGTATCCCAAAGAGGCAGTTCCCTCTATAATAAAATCGTAAGTCAGTACCACCGAAATAGTTCGTGCTAACTTTCGACGAAATAACATAAAAGATATCTCCTTCTGAACTCACTTCATTGGCAGTTGAATTACTGAGAAATTATATTTACTTCCACCTTCTGATAACACTTGATTGTTATTAATTCTGAAAGTTTGATTACAAAGCATTAGTGAAAAATATTAAGATACTCGATCTCAGAGAGGGTCAAAGCTCCAACTTCATAAATCTTTAATTAACAGAACTTTTAAGTTTTGTTAATAATAAGAAAGTTTGTAATCAGTGCAATTATAACTTCCATCTTAGAAATTGATGCTTCCTTAGATTCTTCGTTTAAGGTAAAATTCACCGTATTTCGGTTCTTCTAATATTTATTAAAAAAGTTATGAATTGAGAACTCATTATCCACCTTAGGACGCTTGGGATTTCAAATAATCCAGGAATAATCACGCCTTGTATGTAAGATGAGTCAGTCATTCGAAAGATTTTTATTGAGGTTGCTTTTCGTAGACTATAATTTATAAACAACTGATCTAGCAAGTACAACATTGGTAGAGCAATAGATGTGACGAAATTATATTTATAATAAGAATAAATGTGAGTCTGTGTTAATAAGACCGAAGTATGTAATTTTGAACCTATGGGAAAAAATGAATTCCCTAAATGTATGAGTATGAAACTCTGCTAGGGTTGGTTGGTCTTTTTATGAATTTCTTACCAATATAATCTAAAGGGTATAACTGGTTTTCCGGCTGGAAACCTACAAAAATCTTGGGGTTTTTATCAAGGGGTTTTCGAATTGAATGTGGAGTAGAAGTAGATGAAGGCATGAGTTCCAAACTAAGAGTCTATGAATTCCTAGAAGTTGCCAGTGAACACGTTGAAAACCCGAAACCCTACTTCATATTTGAGGACTTCCCTGGGGAGAGAAAATTTGGTAACTTAAAAAAAGAATAACACTATCTTATATAATGGCTCATTTCCTGGTAGATCGGAGAGGTACCCAGTTTGTCAGGTAGTGAGTGGATCATTACCGACAGCGGGCACGGTTGTCATTGGAAACATAAGCTATAATTAGTCTTATCGAAAGACTTTATATAGATTGTGCTTTCCCAGAATCTTAGTTTTACAAAAATCCATGATTTCAACCATAAACATAATACAAATAAAAAATATTAAAGCATTGCTATAAAAAAAAAATACAACTTGCTCTAAACGGCTATTAATTGGATACAGCCAAAGAAATGTTGCATTTGGTAACTAATGTAGTGATCCCGACTCATGACACAAACTACATTTGACGAAATCGAAGAAATAATTGACGCTTTTGCTATGAAATTCTCAGGATTTGAGAACTAACATTTAAATGAATACAAAATCTGTTATATTGTAAAGTCATCAGTCTTTTCGTGTGAGTTAATATATCGTGAATAATAATTTAGATGAAATTAACAAAATCCTTACACTCAACCTAGCTAGAAAATAAGTTTAATATAAGACACTAGAGAGTATTTCTTAGAATATATATATATATATATATATATATATATATATATATATATATTTATATATATATACACACACATTACACAGCTTTAATATTTCATTGATTTGTTGAAAAAAAAAAGGGAAAAATTCAAAAACGTCTTTTCTACGAAGATCACATATTCTTCTAGACTTAATGTAACATAATAGCAAGATAATAATAATAGCAAATATTTTGAGTATGGAAATTGGTGGTTATTTAGACACGTCAGAGATAGGTACTATAAAATATTCCCGCAAATGATGTTATTTATGGTCTATCAAAGGAGGGAATAACTAACGAACTTCATAGTATAAATTCTCAATAGAACACAATTTCTCAAAACGCGGTCAAAATAGGCGGCTCATGTTCACTAGCTCTGATGAGGACTACGGCAGAGTCTGGGTAAGTTTTAAACTTCCACTTTAATTAATCATAAAATAGTTATTTATTATACAAGTGACGAAAGTAGATCATTTTACAACTCGAGTGAAACGTTTACCCACACGAGCGAAGCGAGTGTGGTAATTTCACGAGAGTTGTAAATTCTACTTTCGCCACGAGTGTAATATTAAATTTTTTCTGTAATCGTGTAATACATGATCAGATCTAACCAGAATATGAACAAAATTAGGATGTTGTGAAGATTATGTATGTTGTTGGTAGGTTATAAGCATGGTTGTGAAAGGTTATAAGCATAGTTATAAAACAACTAGTGATGATTGTGAAGTAGTGCAGTTATAAACAAGTGCAGGTTATAAACAAGGAAGGTAATTATTATTATATTTAAATTTTAAAATATATTGATTATTTCCACCAATAATTCATTCACATTTCAATTTATTTTGTTAAAATAAATTCTTACAATGTTAAGAAACATTTAAAAGCATTTAATTTCCAACTTCAAATTATTTTTTAATTTATACTTATTACTAATTAAGAAGGCAATTCACTTTCTTCACTTGTGAAGAAAGTGATTACTTTCTTCACTCTATTGCAAAATGTTTCACTTTCTTCACTCATTTCAGTTTAGTAATGTTACCATTATTCAACGATTACAGAAAAATGTATTATATTTTGTAAGCTGAGTGTAAAATGAGATATGATGTGAAATTTCATGAACGTATTTTAATAAATCCCATTTACACAATCTTCTATAACGTACATATATTCGTTTTATGCATATACAATATCATTGTCAAGTAGGTTGCATGTTTATAATCAATGTTACAAGAGTAGAGATACAAGTTGTTTATTAGGATATAGGGGAAGTGGAACGTGTTTGTAGTATCCAGCGAAGGATTGTAAAGGACCACTCCAGCAATGTATCCTTAAGGAAAATCCTTAACAAGCCACTTATATGGGCCCACTCCAAGGATAAGCAGGTTTGGAAATCCAACTAGATCTATAGGTTATTATTTTTATACTTTTTTTTTACTGATGTGTGAAGGGTTGGCTTATTCCCTGACTTGTTATTTGTCCCTGCAGATCTGAAGGTGTAGAGAAGCATCATTGAAAGATTTTAGTGATTTTATAAACTATTTCAAGCTTTAATGTCTCTTAAATAACCTCTTTTCAAGCAGATAACGCACATCTTGCTGAATAGAAGGAATTGTCGATCTAGCCTTCAATCACTGTTATAGCTCATAGGATATATATAGACCTTATTCAATATTTAATATAAAATTAAGGTAAATTTTCTTTATAGACGAATTTAGATTATATAGAACTTTAGAGAACGGCTTTTACGTACAATTCCAAATATTTCCATTATGTACAATATCAATCTTGTTTTATTCGAGTATCAACAATAGTCATCTGTTATGGGTGGAAGGTGAGGCCAATCAATAAAAGGCCAGTCTCTCCATTTCAAAATGTATTTCCCATTTAGGGCACATCCCCATCTTCAGTACTCCAAGATTCTATATCATAAACCTTCTACATTAATATTATTATCCATGTTAGTTGTATTTTTTCCCCTTTCCGACCTGACAAAAACTTTACTCCAACCAATTTTTACTTTAACTGTTATATTACTCATGCTTAGAACACATTTCAAATCTTGTTTACATTTGGTTCTCATAAATAAATCTAGAATAGCTATGATATGCATAATATCTGAATGATTTCGGTGTTCATCTCATTTTACTTTCTGTCTACGCTTAATTCCCAAACGATTCTCTTCTAACTTCACACACACACACACACACACACACACACACACACACACACACACACACACACACGCGCGCGCACAATAAAAAATGTCTAACAAATTCCTGAAGTTTCTAATAGTTAACTCTTTTTTTCAGTTTTATTCTCTTATGTGGTACTCATGTGGGTGGTAAATAGGTGTTTCCTGTGATTGTCTAATGAAATATCTGTTAAGCTCTATATTTTACATGAATTAGGCAATAATGTACTCGTAATTAGTCAAATAAATAGAAAAGAATGATAATAATATTTAATAATAAGGACATTTTTGTAGTATACCGAATAAATTGCAATGGATGATCGGACTGTTTCTGAATATTCATGTATTTAAGTGGAATAGCTAGTAAAATAATGAAAATTCTGAAAAATAAAATTCCCTTAAGCTCGGAATAGTTTAGGGGATATAAAGATTTTAAAACAGTTATTAAATCAGCACGTGCGTTTTAGATTAAAAACATTTTCGACTTATTAAATTATGGCTTATTGTTTGAAATTGTATGCTATCTATTTGTTATTTCTTAAATAGAAATTTATGCTACCAAGACTAATCAGAACGGATATTTCTAGTGTTATTGAATTTTATTACTGAATCATTGAAATAAACCTTGCTCATGGGAAATGAACACTATTCCTGAGCATTTAATGTATAATCCAATAAATGGATATCTAAGAAAACCTGTATTTTTTGCGTTATGCAAAGATTTTGGTCTATATATTATAAATGTCTTATGTATTGTATAAAATGATAAATTTGAAAATATAAAATGTATATGTCTACTATGCTGCACGAATTCCTAATAGTCCGTGGATTTATGTATGCATTATACATTAGAAATTTCTTTCTGGTAGAGAGGTCATACATATTCAAGGAGGTGTAGCCTGGTGGTATTCAGGATGACCCCAGAATATGCACAGACCACAATGCTTTCAACATTTCTACATTAAGTCCTACTTTGATATTTTAATGTGACATTTTCATGTCTTTATCCCAAGCCAAAGATAAAATAAATAAATAAAATGCTTTTTCAGCTGGTTTATTCTAAATGAGAGGCGGGGTGCCTATGTTATGGTCTATGATACAGAAATTTTCCTAGGAAAGTTTTATTTTTGATAGTTGAAAATGTTGTCGGAGTTTAAGAACTATTTTTTAAAAATTTTCTTAATTTCTTTAATATCAACTTTTAAGGTAAATGTTCCCATTTTTTCTAATAATTTCTGTTTATCGTAAGATTTAAAATATACAAAGAAGAAATACTAATCAGCTACATAGATTTGGATTTTCTCTTTTTGACCTAATAAACCTTAAAGATATTTTTCCAATATTACCATCCTTTCCCTCCTTTCTCTATCCCGGGAGATTGTATTCCAATCTTTCACGAGGGAACTTCGTAAAATCATTTTTTACTCTGTCACTATTGCATTCATTGACTTGCTTAGAGAGCTAGTGGGTTAATTCTTTGGACATACCGCTCCTACATTAGCCTCTTAGTTTTAAAATCGTGTTTTCTCTACAATTCTTGAGTTTCCGATGAGCTATTCTGTGTTATATATGTTTAAGTCCTTGAAGAGGATGCATATTGGCAATGCACACATAAGGGCAAAATTTTATAAAGAGATTTAAGCGTGGAGCCGAGTTTTTATTTATTGAAACTGGGAACTACTTTAGAAGATTACCTTCCTCAAGGCTAGTTTGAATAGACATGAAGCCTTCTGCTTTGAATCCTTTCTCGATTTACTATCTCTAGTCTGCATTTTCCTTTCAGGGACTGCTTTTTGACCTGTTCTCTTCAAGCCCTAGAGTATTTGATAATTCGTTCTCCTGTGTCTATTTATTCAGTATAGCCCTATTGTGTTTCATATTTATGGTTGACTTCGCCTGAGTTATAGGCAATAAAATAATTCCAATTCAAGTAGGTGGAATTATTTTACTTTACACTCTACTTTACAATCAGAACGCATTCCCATTTTTAATGTCTTAAACTCTTATGTAAAAGTAATAATTCGTTTAGTATTGAGACTACACTTTTTCAGAAATAATAATGATTATAATGACTTATTGACGCACTGACATGTCGTATTGTTTTTAGTCAGTCTATGCTTGACAGCTAGTGGAAGACTGTGCCACAAAAGGTAGTTGTGGCTTTACCACGTGTTGGACGATGCTCCTGATGAGGCGTGAACGGAATTCGAAACTACTCGTGAACTTAAAATGATTATATGATAATTTAAATTTTTATTTATTTTACCATGAACGTTTTTTTACGATAGTGGTAATGCGGGCTCTTATATGATATTAAGAATGTTTGGCAAGTAAAAAAGTTGGTTGGCAAGAATAACATGCATCTCAATCAAATAACAAGTATTCAAGAATCATGTCTTGAAAATATAAAAAGTCTAGTTTTTACAAAGGGAGTTTCATGTTGCTCATTAATGTAATGAGATAAAAAATTAAGACAAAATGAACCCTTCACAAAGTGAACTCTTGGCATCATATTGTGTCACTTAATGTCAAAAACAGTTTAAAAGAAAATATGAAAATGAATTAACACAGAGAGCTTAAATTCCAGAAATTCGTATCACATGACATTTTACAGATTATCCTCTTCTTCCGCAAATATGCTGCGGACATCATTATTCCAATGTTACACTAGTCTAATACCTAAAAAATTGATTTGGTCTTAATTTCACTGTCTTAAAAATATTTTTATGCGGTAGATGTTGATGACAGCATGTGAAATAATTCCTACTGTTCTGTCAGGTTTCACAATGAAGATAGAGTAATCATATTGCACAAATCTTAATATTTTTTTAAAAAACATTTTGATCTTATTATCTTTAGATCCTCTAATCAAACACTGGAAAATAACTGCATGTAGGATTCGTGTTTCTCGCAAGTGATGGACAGTGGAAAATCTTTTATGTATGCATGACATTCCCCACTCCCTTGAATGAAATGAAATAAACAATATATTTTCCTCCACTTCATTTAAAACGATTTCATTGGGAAGCAATATACGACCTCTTCATTCCAATTCGTCCTATTCAAAAATGTTATACATCATAATTTATAGATCTTTTTATATTAACGAAAAAAGCCCGAAGAAACTTGTCGAACTTTTATTTTCGTCCTCCTCCCTCATTTTCGATGAAAAGAGGATATGCACAACTAAAACCTATATTAAACCTAACTAAGTATGAAATTTCAACATCCCAATGATACTCATTTTTAAGTTACGTACGTTCATACATATAACTAGGAATCGAAACTACTCAAAATGGCTTCAGGGAGAGTCAAAAACAGATAATCTCTCCTGAAAACCAAACTTTTTCGCGACAATAGGACTTTTTGAGTCACAAGGACTTCTTGATTCTAAAGACGTCTCTTAAAGGGGGCACTGATGATGGAGCGAGTGCTCCGAAAGCGTAAATAATCGTTTAGAGGAAATAATTGTAAAGGAACGAGGCCTTTGTTTGTTGATTCATACCTGCTCTCCCTAACTGTCGGTGTCTTAATTATTAATAAACAGGTAGCTTTATGTTTATCCTATTACAGAGTAAAAGGGTCTAAGAATGGAAGAATATTCAATATGTGTTTAATTGTAAATATTTTTTCTTTCTGGACAAATAAAACAATGTAAGAAATTGAAATGTTTCTTCTTTTAATTAAAAAATAAATAAACCAATCCACACTACTGCCTGATTCCTGCCGTTTCATCAGACCTCAGACAACATACGAAAAACCCTTAGCTAGTAATTTGACATGCTTTCAAGGCCCTTGATCTGGACAAATCGACTTAAGTTCTATTTGTGCGCTGTTTTATAACTTGTAGAATTATGAATTTATTCTAATATATAATTTTGACTCCTTACTTCAAATCGTATAATCAGTTTTGATATGTATGTCACAGAATACTTAAATTTTGTTGTCCTTCTGATTTGATAATGACCCTATGCATTGAAGGGTTTTCATAATGATTTTATTACTTTTTTTTTTTAAATTGGCAATAATTAATCGTCTCAATCACCTACGATTCCTATTGACTGAGATAGTAATTCGTCAAAATGAAATTTTAGTTATTTAAACGTAAACAAAGTAGCTAGATTAAATAAGAACCAATATACATATAAGCGATACAAAATATCTTAGCTATTTACTATTTTCATGTAGCCATTATCTCTTAACAACTAATAGTTCAATCATTATGTATTCTCCTAGATTGAGTATAAGAAGTCTTTCGTTCTACGACAATCACTTCCCCAATAAAATACAATCAATATTTAAACTGCAAGCACAGTAAAATATTTACAAAAAAAACATATATATCAAGGAGCGTAATAAATGATTTATCAATTAAAAAAATATGTATTTCCGCTTAAAACATCTTGAACTAATCTGTAAAAATTTTCAATAATTAATTCATCAAATACTTACAGCATCGTCATGTGAACTTTAGTTTTAAGATTACTGATCCTTGGTAGACTTTCAAGACCGCTGTGCATTATCCGTCTGAAAAAGAAGACAGTAACTTTGAAATACATAATACCACACAATATATACTTTAATTCAAGAATTTGATTTTAAAACAGTATTAAAGTTGTCAAATGGTGGCTAGTAAACTAATTATTTTTCCGAACATTTTACCTGAAATTGTAAGTATTATCTTTTCTCAGTATAAAGAAATAATAAGAAAATTAATAAATTCTGGCAGACATTGAGATGATCTCT
The DNA here is from genome assembly GCA_019009955.1 of Riptortus pedestris. Classification (NCBI taxonomy): domain Eukaryota; kingdom Metazoa; phylum Arthropoda; class Insecta; order Hemiptera; family Alydidae; genus Riptortus; species Riptortus pedestris. Next base: position 83,867,140 of record CM032229.1, read on the forward strand.
GTAATAAAAATAAGTATTAAACAGTATGAAGTGTACTATGTTATTTGTTTTAGATATTATATTGGCACAATACTCATTGCATTTAGACGGAAATCGACACAAAAATGAATTACGTAATTTGAAAATTACATTTTTTTCCCCACTTGAAATAATTTTATGGCTGAATACATTTTTAGGAACCTTCAAGACTAAATTCCATTTTGGAAATACGTTATTAGTTTTAATCATCCAATTTAAATTGCTATTCAAATTTTCTCTTTTCCTACATTGCAAGGGATAATTAATAAATCTATTTTTATTGTTTCTTATTTATATTACGCTGTTATTTTGTTATATTTAATCACTCTTATTCTTAAACATTTAGTTCTTGCTTTCTTTAAAAATAAGAACACCTAAATTTAATAGGGCTTAACACCTAAACATAAGCATATTACAATGCAAATGTAATAAAGTAAAAAATACTAATTTCACCCTCCATCATTTTCACCAAATAGACGATTAGTAAATAACGTTGTTTAATATGCATAGTGGGATGAAGACAACTTATGACGAAATAACACATTAAATATAATTTTAGTAAATTTAAATACAAAAATACTGTTAAGGAAAATTATAATGCTTAACGATAAAGAGATAAAATAAATAGTTGATTAAGAAAATTGCATTCATAAAGGTTAATAAATAGAACTTACCACGTCGTTTAAAAATTTCAGTCTACGTATTTTTTCCGTAGTATAGTAAACGTATTTTGCAAATATAAATAAAATATAGCCAATTTAAACTTTTGTTACATTAAGTAAAACGAAATGTATTTTCGTTACTTTATATTTACATTATCTCTCTCATTATAATTGAAATGATATATTAGTGTACTAAACCAAATAAAAAAATAATCGCCAATATACTCATTATTTGAGACGAGAAAGGAACCATTTCTGAGCCACTATTGCTGTAAATAATATACTCAGTGTTTTTAAATTACACAATATTCACAATGTATACTTACGCCTACTCACATAGATGAATAAATAGGTTTACAGTAAAAGTCAGTACCTCAGCATGATAGTTTTTATTTGGTGTATTACTTTCAGCGTCTAATTCCCATCATCAGTGCCCAAATATAATTGGTTAATATGAACTGGGGTTAAGCTATGGGAAGGAAAACTCCACGCTATCCAATTATAGCTGAGGACTGATGAGGGGGTGTAAGCCCTGAATGCAATATGGCAAATAAAAACAGTGGGGATGCTAACGCTTTCTCGATCCCTGATTATTAATTTGAGCCTCTACCAGCCAGCTATAATAAAGATACTTATTCACATACATCCCCCCCCCCTCCAGTAACCCTATTTGGTTAGAATGAACACTGGAGATAGTATCTCGTACATCCTGAATGCAGGGAACCACTGCAGTAGTAGTTGAATATGTGAAAAGGGATTCAGACAGAGGTCTGGGATGTCCTGGTTGTTGTGGAAAGGCAAGAATGGAAATCCAGCTACTTCATAGGCGAAGGGTATATTTAGATCTCTAGATATCTACATATCCAATACATACAGAGGGAACTATTTCAAATACTGGAAGAACCTCACACCGGAATCTCTGAATTAAGGTGAATTTTGATATTGATACACATATACAAACACGTATACTTACATACATATATGTATATGTTTGCATGAAGATTAGCAAAAGTTGCTTATACAGTGTTAGTTGAGTTAAATTTAGTTTTTCTTTAGACAAAGATTTCCTTCTTTATACTTACTAGTAAGGCGCTACAGCCCTGAAAAACCTTCGTCTCAGACTCTTACTAACTTTTGACCATTCCCTGAGTGTCCCAGATACAACCCAGTGCAAGTCCATATCCTAAATGCCGGATTATATCCATTTTTTAGAACGCAGGTATTAGGTTTACCTTTGCTTCTGTTTTGCTGTGCTGCTTCTTTCGCAGTGACCTTACTTGTAAATAACATCCTTCAACTTAAATTCCATGATACAATTTTGGCTTTTGTCATTCAAAATTTTCTTCCTCACAGTTCCGCAGAGACAGGTTTTTACCTTTTAGCCAGGTAACAGTAAAAAGGTTTCAATATTAAAATTTGGTTTGCTAATTTATCTATTATTTACTCTGAAATTGTCCATCGACATCAGTAAAAACTGAATCCATTTATAAATGGAAACATTAATACTATAGAAACGTTAGATAGTGCATGGAATTTTGGTTAAACCAGTGGGGTACTGGGCTGGGTAGATCACGTAAAATAAAAACAGCTGACATGTTTTAAGAACATTTAGCAAAATAGTTGGTAAAAAAATAGAGGAAATAGTTGTTGAAGAAATAATTAGAAACATAGAAATGTCAAAATGAAGATCAACTGGACCAGTAAAGGAAACAGCAGTGTGGTTTAAATATAATATTAATATGAGAAGGAAGAATGCGTTAAAAGCAAAGTGGATTCCTCATTGATTAGTGTGAATTAAAGAGTCCCAAAAGAATCCTATTAACACAACTAAATTAATTGCTAAAGTCTATGCCAGATGAATGCAAGGTCAACCATTCATATATCATTTTGAATGAGTGTATCAGACGGTGGAAGATAAAAAGCCCATTCATCACTGACTCTTCCTCGGAGATCCAGCTATTTTCGTCTTCGCTTCTTCAAAAAGAATGCCTTGCTTCTGCCGTAAATTTACTTTGGATTCTACTATTTCTCTCGGACTCCCTTTGTCGGGGTTTGTGGGAAACCTCCCCCCCCCCCTGCTGAATCACTTCTTCACTTTCCCTTTTCTCCAATTTAACTCATTTTTTTATTCGTATATAATGGTTGTCACAAAGTTAATGTAATATTGGAATTAAATAGGACACGCATTTCCCCCCTTAAATTGTTATTTTTGGTATTGAATCACACGCACACATTCAAATTTTATGGTGCCAGGAAAATTTGCAATAAGAAGCAATCTCCATTCAGTTACTTTTAACTTTCACCACTTGATTAGACCATAATAACCTGCTTGAAAATTTATCAGTTAATACAGAAGTTGCTAGATTACTTTAGAAATTACCTCCTTGTGCTTATAAACGCATTTATTCTGTACCTTTTCGAATACTATTGTTTATCATTTTATGTTTTTCAAAGAAGATTTTACAAAAAGAAGTGAAATTAACTGCAAGTGATCTCTTCCGGCATGGGGTGAGACAAGACTCAAAATCAATCAAGAAATATCCAAAATGCTACAAACTGCTAGAGGATTTTTTTTTTAATTATAGGGAATTCAATATTTCTTTTTTATCCTCGAGGGTTTTTAAAAGTTCTTCTTTAATTGATAGACTTTTCAAATTCTTGAAGAATAATACTTCTTTAGAAGTTTTAGTCCCTGATAATTAGTTTTAAAACTATTATCAAACTAATTTTAAAGTTGAAAATTTCTTGAGTCCATTATAAATAACGCTCATCTTATTTAATAAACACTATTCTGGCATATTGTAATTGCTGTAATTCTGTTCAGATTTCGCACTTCGAGATCTAGCAATTTTTTTAGAGTAACAATTTTAGGTCTGTTTTGAATTAATGTACGATGAGGTATAAAATATATATATTTTTTAAATAATTCAATGTAATGAATTTTGTCAAATTGAGTACTAGGTGTTACAGTCCTAGCAGGATCAGGGTCTCTACCACCATGCTTGAACATTCTAACTATCCCCTCCTTGATATGGTGCAGCCAGAATGTGACCTCATCCCACAAACACACTCACCATTTTTTTGGAGTCTGTGGGCGTTAATTTTATTTTTTAATATAATAAGCATATATAATAAGCCTAAAATAATCTACAATTAAGTTTATATTAGTATTACAGGAGGTACATTAAGAACAGCTATATGGTCAAATCATAATCATTAGTAATAGTAATTTTTTTTTACAAACATATCCAATTGCGTAATTTAATTAATTTTCCCGGCAAGCTGTCACACAACACTGTACAGAAGTAGGGCAGAATTGATTTGAAAATATTTCATATATTTTAATTCCCTGTTTTATTTATATTAATACTAGATATACAGGCTGTCCTAACTGATATATTGTAAACTATTTCTATAAAGTAAATAAAAAATGTCAACCACAATCCACCTTTTCGCTTATCACCAAGTGGATTTTTCATTTGGTAAGCGATTATGATTTCTGTTACAGAATATAGTTAGATATATTTAACGGGGTATCTTGTATTACTTGGTAGATTTCATATTACCTTCTGTAATAGTTAAAAAAATTACTTATTTAGGTTCATAAATAATATTATTACCATGATGCAATGAATGCAAAACCATCATAACCCACGTAACCAATTGCTATTTTTTTATGTTATTAGCTATACAAATAATTTGAATGAATATTAGAATTTCTTATTTTTTCTTTCATTAAAAATGATTGTACTACAGATTTTCGTTCATTGGGTAAAGCTTTGTTGTGAATTATTCATTTTATTTTTACTTTCGAGCAGATTAAAACCGATATGTAATTTTTAATTGACGTTTTATCACATATTGATTACTCACTCATACATGTTTTAATATCATTAACAAAAAATTGCTTGGATCTAATTTAAGTGCTAATCCACTTATAGGTAAGTATGAAATATTATCGGATTAGGATGATGGAGCTAGTGGTAGGGGAGTATAGATCAAGCGATGGAGTAAATTAGAAAGATGATTGATGGACTAGCAATAATTAGATTCATTGATAAAGTTATGTGAATGGGGGAGGGGAGGGTTCGGAGTATCAAAGGGCAAAGTTTCCGAGCGAGTTACAGTAGGTGTGGTGGGGGAACAGTTAATGGAGTTGGCTCGTGATTAGAGGCAATGTCCTGCTTTATGCAAGTTGCATGTCGTGCCGGTAACATGCACAGCACGTAGTCACTCTGATAACATACTGCTCTCCTAAACAGACTCTGCTATCAGTAGGCAATGCTAGTATATTGTAGTATATTGTCCTGGAGGCTTTTAAAAGTTTTATTGTGAAAGAATTTTGAACCTACTCCTTCAGTCATTTTGATAGATTGACATGGCTCATCTTTAATAAACATCTTTAAAACTAAAATAGCACAAGCATATAAATTAACTTGATCCACTATTTTCTTGAAATTGATACTATACTGATGTTAATGACTAAGATTGTTAATTTTAAATATTATTTATAAATGCCCACTGAATTCTACAAAAACTAATTTGGTGAGACTAGGGATTTTATTTAGTGAATTCATCATTAAATAAATACCTGTTGCACTGGCAAAATCAAATTCATAACTCTGCGTTTATCGACTGTATATAGGCCAACGCATGTTAAAAAGTCAATTCTATATTTATGTTATAACAATAGTCATGACATTAGGCGATCGCTAGGAACGTAAGGCACACTCCTTTAAAAACCAAAAAGGAAAATCCATTGAATAAATGAGTAAAATAAATACGTTATAGAAATTATTATGTGTTATAATTATTGGATACCAAAATAATTAGTTTAGTACGAAGAACATCTATTGATCAACTTAAACTTGTACCCCCACCCGACCCCGACTTGCTGGAGGAATCTCTGGACGTCCTATCATGGAGGTCTTAATTTTACGTGTCATTTAATTTTATATACTAACATCATGTCTTGCCATAAATTGACTTCATAATGTTAAAATAAAAGTTAGTGTAGTTTGTGCTTTTTATTGTAAAGTTTTATTTTTTATGAGCAATGTTGATTAATATTCTATTACAGAAGATGTCATTTTAATTAGATGATAGTCGACTTTTCTCCATAAATTACTGAAGTTCAGCAAATTTCACACTAAACGCTGAGTTTGGCTATGAAGAGTTCCATTCTCATTGGCAGTATGATAGCATCATAAATATTATAGTATTTTCTACGGAAAAACCCAATGGATGAAGGTGAAAAGGACCAGAAATTTCCATTTGCCTTCTGTTATTAGTGACTACTGAAAAGGTTGCGAAGATCGTGCACTTGAAACCATACTACTTAAAGCGCCATTCTACTCTAACGCCAAGACGTGCTTATGACAGATATCATCAAGATTAAGAATATACTACAATTCAATTTACCTCTTCTACTGCCAGACTGACAGGGCAATTGTGGAACTAGACATATGCTGAATGTGAAAAGAGGAATTACTTAGACAGATTCAAAAATCAACAGTTAAGCATGTAGTTGTTTTCATGTGGCGTCAATGCGTTTCATTAAATTATATTAGAATGGGGATTTAAACATTAACGATTAAAAAAATACATGCATTATCCGCAGTAATGATAACCTTTTACTAGGAATTCCAGTTCATAAAATGATGTACTCCCTTCCGTTGTCCTTATACAATAACTCTTAGTATACGTGTTACGTGTGTAGTTCTCAGGTGTCCAAAAAAATGGTCTTTTCATGTAATATAAGTATAGCGAGAGTGTATTTTCATATATCGCAATCATTGCTCTTAAAGGCGTTTTCTAACCAGTGTACATGGCCTGTGGTAGTTACGTCACGGGACTCCTATCCTGGGCAAACACGGCTAATAAATAGTTAATTGGCCCACGCGGGAATCGAACACAAGACCCTATGCTCATCAAAGCACATCCAAAACCCCCCATTTTTATTTTAGCAGTATGCCGTTGAATAAAATTAATATTGGTGTCGTTTAGAGAAATGTTTTTTTGATAATGAAGGCAATCTATAACTTCAACGAATCATCTCATAAAAACATTTTTAGTGAGTAGAGATATTGGAAATAACGGGCTAATATTATACCACCCACACTGAGTTGACGCCCACTTTTTGGACTAATCCCACTTGTCCTTGTAATTGGAATCTTGTCAATTTGTTATAATAATTACTTCGTTGCTCTAGATCCGCCTACACTTTCTAAAAAAAAAAAAAAGGATGGTTTGAATATTATATTAAGTTCAACCGAAGGAACGATTTTTATTTCTACTATTCTTTGGTAAATGTGTTTGAAAAAATACAAATCAAACCTATTGTTCAGAGATGTTATTAGATTTCTCCTTTGGAGTGATCTGTTTTTTTTTTTTGGTGGGAAAACGGTGATATAAATCCTTTATAAAGTGCTGGATGGAATTCTTTTAACACTTGTAGCTGTTAGTATGTTAGTGCTTTGTACTGAGCATAAATTTGGGGATGAGGGATTACTGTCAAATAGGATTTGTTGTAATATGGTATGGTGAACAGGTAGAGGCCGCTCGAGATTAGATAGGTTAGGTCGTTGAGTCGGAAACGGATACTCCGAGATGACTCCCTGGGAGTATGACAGTGAAGTGTAAGTTATGGTCATATCTGCGATCTGGTTTAACCAAAGGTCCAACTCTATTCTTCGTGACTGTGACAGAGAAGAGTGTTGTGGAGACAGCTAGACAACTCGATTGTGACCTGCCTCGGATCGGTAGCGTATAGGAGATCGGGTGTAGTGCTGGCCTTATCGTCCTACAGCCTTCGAGATCGTCTAGATAAAAGCCCGTCACGCAGGGGCTGCGTAAACTAAGCAGATTTCCCACGTAAAGTTATACAATAGAGAAATCTCCATACGAGTGCCGATCAGTTACGGAAACGGCCGAATTAGCTTTCGGCGGGAAGCATAGGTCGTCCGTTGCACTTAATAAAAATGCAAATATCTCGGTTAATATTCAAGATAGAGAATAAATATATATAACAATATTTATAGTAAATTTAATTTGCTATAAGATTGATTTTATACAATTTTTCGATTCAACGTATAGTAACGGAGATATTTTGAATTTTCGAAAATCCCCCTCTAAACCCCCCCCCTCCCGCTGGTCCGGTTTCAGCCGTGAAAGATCAACGAATTTGATCTTTCTTTTTACATAAAACGATTAAATACCGAATTTGATGACGATTAAACAAAAATTGCGACCGCTAGAGTGTTAACAGACAAATACATATATATATATATATATATATATAGTTTTGAACGGACCTCATTTTCGCCATCTCCTGGGTAGGATCGATGGACATTTGGAGAAATTTTTCGAAAATCGCGTCATGAGTACGACCTCAATAGCTGATTTCCCTTAAGGGAAATCTGCTAATAAGGCGCCGGTCACCAATGGGGTTCTTGATGCACTGAATACGCGCACTGCACAGATAGATGCACTTATTATTGGACTCTTATGAATGTAGCAAAGTACATCAGCAGTCCCTGAAAATTCGTTAACACCCATATTATTTTTTCTCAGCTAGAGTTATCGATCATAATCGGATTAAATTTATATCCAATATAGTCGAAGACCTTGAAAAAAATTAAACCACTCTGCAATAATACCACACAGTTCATCAGGTCAAAATATTACGGGTAAACAAACCAGTGTTTTAAAATTTGGAAAAAGGAATATTAACCTTTGTGCTCATTCCATATACGGTTTATGGAATAACTACGCGTAAATAGAGCTGGATATGTAAATCCCGAAAAATAAATAATATTTATAAGTAAATAATCAATTGAAAAAAGACCAGTACATAAGCCAGTAATTTTAGGTTCTCTATATAAAATCGGTAGCCCTACCTTGACTCGAAATGGGTAGCAAACTATTGATAGCCCGTCCCGATTAGTCTTGTCATAAAGTTAGTTAATAAATGGTATAATAAGTACTATGACATTTTTGTATTATTTTTATTTATTTACGACTCCTATAGCTTCTATGGTTAATTGGGACGGGTTACCTACAGGATACCATCCCTTTCCTATACAGGGTGGGACTAAGGATTTTATTTAACGAGTTCATCTGTAAATATATTCCTATTGCTCAAGCGGGAATCGAACTCATCACTCTAAATTTACCATATGAGATTAAAACCTTTTTGTATTAAAAATCACACACACACACACACACACACACATGTTATTTTTTTAAAATTTTTATTTCTTTATTTATTCTTAAAATCCATAGTTCGCTCTGGCTAGAAAAGAGTGGTAACTTGTAGATGACCCGTCCCAATTAGCCTTAGTTGCATAAAGTGGACATTGATAAATAATTAATTTATTTATTTATTCTTTTTATGTTAAAAAAAATAACATGCGTGTGTAAGAGTTGAAAAATGAGACATGATGTAATTATTTAGTTCCTAATTCTTTATGCTACTCCTTGTTTCCTCTTAATCCGTTGGGGATTGCGTCTTCTTCCCTTGGGATAGCAGTTCGTGCTTTCGTCGTAACTCTGCTCAAGTAAGAAAATTTTCCACCTCTTATTTATTTATTTTAATTTTCATTTACAAATTTTGATGTTTTTTTTTTTTTATTAAAAATTGAGATTTATTATATTTTTGGTGTGTTCTCCAATATTTGTATCACATAGAAAATATATTATTAAACAATATAATAGCAACTCTAAATATAAATCAAAAAAATATTGTTAAGAATGAAAATAAATAAAATCCACAAACAGTTTAGAAAATTATTCAAGACTTATTTAAATTAATTAAAATCAACTCTTAAATGAAGACTGGCATTCAAATGTCAAACGACTTACAATAGTTAAGAGCATTCTTCTACCAGATAAGGAGCCTTTAAATCGAAACTAAAAAAACATTTTTGCTGAAATATAAAAAGTGAAATGATCACTGATAATTTGAACACATTCGACCTACATGAGAAGAATACAAATTAGTATATTTTGATATAAATTATTTCATAATATTCAGTGGAAATTATAAGACGTGAACAGAAGACAAATATTTTCAAAAATGATGAAATGACTATTTCATAGATTTACTAACCAAAATATAAAACTAAAAATTTCTAGGGGAAGTATGTGGCTTCTTAAAGCTTATTAGAGCACAAGAGGCTCATATAATATTTCATACAGATATTTTCAATGTAATAGTAATCTTTTCAATTCTTATAAATGTTTGTTTTTTTTATTGTAGATTCAGGCGCAGAGGCGAGGATTTAAATAATTGTTGTGATGTCTGGGGGGGGGAACTGAATTTTTTAGAAATAGATACGCCCATTTTTTAAATAGTTTAGAAAAAAACTAAACTCAACCATTTTTACAATTTTGTCTGAATTCAAAATTTCGATTCAAATTTCGGTGAGGATACGTCCCGATGTTCTTGCCGGTGGCAACGATCCTACTCCAGAATTAGCAAGTTTCGAGAACGGAGGAGAAAGGAAGTACTTCAAACTTAGTTTGAGTTGCTCTTAAAAGCCTTTCCGATCCAATGATCAATATTCCTTAGATTTTCTTGGCGAGCCTACTCGATAACACAATATCATTTCCCTTAGTCTGAATCTTTCTTTGACACGAGCCCTACACGTTTCGTTTCCTGAATGCTGCTCATTAAGAGTCATTTCCCTGAGAATATTGACTAATGACTTTTGTAATCGTACCACGCTCTTAACGATGCCCTCGACCTTACAGGGTGAAATTGTCATTTCTACGCTCTGAACGTGCCCTCATTACTTATTAGCATTTTATAGTCTAATGAAATTGGATGTGTCTATTGTCAAATATTGCATACGCCAAAGAGGAAATGGAAGCAACTGGTGAATCTATAGCCCTGTTTTCTGATAGTATTTGTGTAGTGTACAATTTCTATCTTCAGAAAGTAGCTTCGGTAAAAAATATATTTATTATAAATATGACTTATATAGGTGACGTTGGACATGGTATCTTTAAACATTTAAGTTGAAAGACATATTTTATACATAGTTTCTAAGATTTAAAGGTAGTTAACCAGTTTTTACATGAATGGACTAGGCCTTAATGCCCCTGTAGCCAGGCGAAGACCCGAATGTGAACAGTGCCTAACTCTTTAAGAACTCTGAGAGCCGATGAATATGCTATGCAGCCATTGGATATGGCTAATGAAGAGCTTGCAGTACGGACCGAATTGCATATTAGGACGCTCGTGAAATATTAGCTTCGGTTTTTGTTCGCGTGGAGTAATTGGAGCTGTGGAGATTCCTAAGAAGTTAGTTCAACTTCAAAACAAGAAAATAGCCTATAAAGATAGTGCCAGTCTGCTTCGAAGCCGTATTCACGTACCAGCTAGAAACAGTAAATTTATGAAAGATAATGAAGGGAGTAAAAAGTATAAATAAAGATATGACATTTATGAGAATACATCAAAACAAAATATGGTGAAAGTGGAAGAAGTCAAGCATTGAGGTTTATTCTAATGCAAATTTATTTCTTATATATTATACAAATAACTTAGGGATAATTTGAGGGCAAATAATTTTTATTTACATGACATACCCCAGGTACACTATAGTGAAATAATTTCATCTCACATCCAAGGTTTTGAAAGACTGAGAAAGAGTACTCACCTCAGTGATCTCTTGAACGGAGGAAGAATAATTTTTTTTTTGTTAAATTTATAACCAAATAACTTATTTGTGACAAAGTTAAAGGCAATGAATCCAGGTAATAAATAAAAATTTAAGTCCAACATCGGTCTGAATATTTATATACACTGGCTGAGATTAACACACACACACACACACACACACACACACACACACACACACACACACATATATATATATATATATATACATATATATATATATATATAATAAGTTGCGTTGTTAGTGGCAGGTTTAGATCAATGCGATTGGCCTATAATATAACCAGTTCCTGGAAGGGCTAAATCATGAAATTTCGTAAACAGCCTGTAATTTACCCCAGAGGCAATTAACAGGCTTACATGACGGTTCAGATCTGGTTTACCCTATTACGTGTAATTACATACCCAGCAATAAAGGCGTAATCTTAGCAGATTTCCAAAATTATGGGATAACACAGGATGCCTTATACCTTCTTATTACCTATTTATTCCTTTATACGAATCCTATGCAAATGAGACATCGAATCCAGGATTATTTATATTAGCTTATTGTAAAAGCAGCCTTGAACTCGAATTTTTCCACTAACCATTAAGAAGTGACCAAATCTTCACAAAAAGTATTGACATTATATCAGCAGGATGGTGCTACTCCTTGATTGTAAGCCTGATCAGGAAATCTGAAATCACAAGGAGAAGAATAGGATATAAAGAATCTCCCATATTTCGGTTTCTTTGTACGTCAGACTATCCAACAATAAAGGCAACGTGAAGATTGAAAAAATGTTTTCTTAGAAAATGAATTATTAGGGAGTAGTCCCTCCATGTCCCGAAACCTACGCAACAATTACCCTGTATGAGCATATATAGTGTATGTACCATTAATATACTATATTTTATTTTCCCTCAGATACGTGGATAGTGAGAGCTTAGAAAGGAAGACACTATGCCATCTGATAATGAGACCAACAAGTATTGAAGAAAGAATATTTTAAATTCGAAGAAGAAAAGTAACTGGATATTATGGAACTTGAACCCATATCACACGATGCAATTGTCGGGACAGAGACCTGGGAGTTGTGAAGTACCCTTATCGTCACTTGATAAGGTCTCCATGCGCAGAAACGGTGCAAGATCACGTCAGACTATCTTGCTAGCACAAATGATGCAATATCTATATTCTTATTCCTATCTCTATCCTTTTAAATGCCCTATGCTAACAAGAGTTGGGAATAAATATTCAAGGTATTGGGCGAGGTATTAAACAACAAGTATAATACAATACATAATTAAAGTTTATAATCAAACTAATAATAATAGTCGCATTCATGACAGCAAGTTTTACCTATTCTCTGAAGTATCTCTCTCCTAGTCCAACCTCGGCCATTTAGATTTTACATGAAAAGCTTAAATGTCGAGTGTGGTATAGGTAAAATAAAAATTGAGGCCTCTAGACCATAAAATGATCATTAATAACGTCATATAGTCAATAGTTCTTGTATAGTACATAGTGAGGATCTGAAGAAAACAATACAAACTTCGGCTTAAAATTAGACGTGATAGGGGTGAGGGTTGAAAGAATGATTACATATATATAAATACATACAAATTGGCTCTAGTGGCTTTATGTTTTCTTTTTTCATCACCAAACTCAATATTTAAGCGCTTTATGTAAAACTAACGATAATTACGTAAATGGCGGAAATCGTACTGTGAGTTGGAAGTGGTTAGAAAATGGGAAATATTATCGGTCTTAATAATGTGAAATTCATGGATCGACGACGTAAATAAACAATCTTAGTTTTAAGGACCTTCATTTTTATTTCATTGATACAATACATGAAAAATTAACTCATTTCATGTCAAAAAAGAAACGCTAACGTCGTGAATAATTCAAATCGTTTTAAGAGAAATGGGTTTTTTGACAGGGGTATAATAAAAAGTTTTAAATACCTTCGTTCTTATGATAGAACGGATAGAAACGTTTTATAGAGATAACTAATCTTCTTGAAAATTTAAGATTCCAAAATTTTTGCACTCAACTTTTTCAATTCTAATATTAACCGCGATATTTCTGTATTTTTGTTTTTATGAATAAATGAATTTAATGTTTCACATGGATTCAAGTTTTGTTAACATAGGCTTATTGTTTTAGGAGTAGCGAAGAATAGATTATGGGTTCACGATATCAGCATGGCATTAGAGGATGTGAAAAATCATTTATATTTACTCAGCCCTTGCGTGACGGATTTTTCAGTCATCCTCCGTATATTTTCATTTGCTAGGAAAATGATTGACATTTTCAGGCTTATTTTTGAAAGGTATTAAAAATTCCGCTTGAACAAGTAAGACAATATAAAAAAGATCATTGTTTCCCACAATCAGTTATTGCCATACTCTAAAGATGTTTGATTTGTTTCTCCACAACACCTTCGCTCTTTATTTATTTCAATCCGTGTAATTGAAACACATATGGAAGCTAAAATATTTATATTGTATTTGTCTTTTCATTTTGAGGTTCCCGACTTTTGTGGAATCATCACTTCTTGTTTCTCAGAAGTATTGTAATAAGGAAGTTTATTATAAACTATGTAGAAAATTGCAAGTAAAATTTTAATGGTTTTATTTTAATGGTAGAACAGAGAATTATGAGTAAATTAAGTTTCTCAAATTGAAAACTTTTAGTTATGTGTGAAAACCAAGGTTTATAAACGTGGATCTGGGTCAAAGATTAAGTAGTTCCTATTTGTCTCGGCTTAAGCCATAAACTCAAACTATTTCAAACACTTTAGTTAATCTCTGTTTAGAAGGGGCTTTAGGTGTTTATATACCGTCTTCATCAAGAGCTACATTAATAGAAGCTTGTTAGTTTAAGATGCTCCAGAGAAGCAGAAGTGAGATGATTTGCTTGTGGGATTTAATTTCCATATATAAAAATAATACATTACTTATATTGTTACGCATCTTCTGCTTAGGTCATTAGCAGTTTCCTTAAGTTTTCTTAAATAGGTGCCGTCAGTTCATCTTCTAAACCTTTTATAACCTCCAAATATCGGCGATACATTATTTCTAAGTTTTTGAATAAGCCTTTGTTTAATGACCAATCCTTTAAAAAATATTCTGTGGTCAGAGAAAATATTTTCAGAGATTTAAAACGCTTAAGTATAACATCCTTTCATTAAAAAGAATACATTATCACACTAAGGCCTGTTCTTAGCCTTGCTCAATAATTTCAGCCCTTAGTTGTTAATATAATAATTGAGTGTACATATTTCATTTATTTTCAGAAATGTGTCAATTATACGCCATACTTTTTAATTTTTCACGGTAAACAGTTGTTTTAGAATATTTACTGTGAGTAATGTATGTATGTATAACATAATGTATTTGTTTTACTTCATTGTTTACTTTATAGTTGCTTGTAATTGAAACCCAAACAAAGAAAATATCCTTTTCTTTTTCAGCTTTTAATTAAGCTCTTTTTGAAGTAATTTCAAGTGGTCTGCGAATCTCTTGTACTAATAAGTTAAGCTTTTTTTATTTAACTTTACTGTCTGGATCATAACCTGAATGATTCATTGTGACAAAAGAGTATTTAGGCTTTAATTTATAGTTCATTATTCATAAGTCTATTTACCAGCATAATGGTCTTTGAGTTCCAGAAAACGTCATTTGAAAAAACAGTAAAACATAATCAATGAAGAACTGTAGTGTTGAATATTCAACCTGAAACCAGATGATTAAATATGGTTCATATAAAAAACTCTTTTTTCCCCACTTAGTTATGATTGAATTATTTCTGGCTGTCGTTAATAAGATGTGTAGAATTTAAAAAAAAAAAATTAAACAACGCTAAAGAGTTGTGTTTCTCTCTCAAACCAAAAGCA
Organism: Riptortus pedestris; assembly: GCA_019009955.1. Lineage (NCBI taxonomy): Eukaryota > Metazoa > Arthropoda > Insecta > Hemiptera > Alydidae > Riptortus > Riptortus pedestris. Next base: position 83,882,388 of record CM032229.1, read on the forward strand.
ATTACTATATTTCAAATGTTTAACTATACTTAAATTGTTTACACCTGAAGTGTCTAAAATGTAAAATATGCGGAAAATGTACTTTCATATTTTTCCTGAAATTCCTATTGCTTACGAGAAAAAAAGGTTCCCTGATGATACTAAATCATTGTAGGGACAAAGATTAGCAAAGAAACTTTCAAACTTAAAACACTCCGACAATCCAGTATGTAAACTACTGAACTAGTAGCCACTTAAGTAGTACATTACCATCTTTACCTTGCAGCAATCAGCTCTTTTCCCGGACTCTCTATGTTCTGTACTTTCTTTGGGAAAACTTTTTAGCACAAATATTCACACATATTTTATATGCCTTTAAAATTTAATCGCAATGTTATGGTTTCTGTTACTATAAAGAAAGTGAGATACAACAAAAAATTGTCATTCAGAATAACGACATTGCTAAAACAACCATCGAAAACCAGCACAAATTAATACATGTAAAAATCACATGACAGAGGTATAGCAAAATACAATAATAAAAACAAGAGGATGCTCAAAGACCATAAGTTCTTTTATTTCAAGAAGTATACTAGCACTACTGAGCAATGGGTATAATTATTGTACTCAAACTGTAATGTGTGATGTAAACTATCATACCGTTGTATATTTTTTCCTCGTAAGTAAATCCAAGTGCGCGTGGGTGTGTTTTAGAGACTTATTCAGCTCACACCAAAGTCTTGCCAAGCCAAAGACATGCTGTCACCTTACAAATCTATTAAAAGTTCATACGGAAACCTCGAAGAGAAATATACCAAGGTCAAGTCATTAAATAGAGAAATCAAACCCACATGCCAAATTATTGGGGGTCCTGATCATGCAATAATGTGGTCACTGCTGCGGTGAGACTAAGTTTCTGCTTTTGATGGATAATTGACAGGTTTAGGTCACCCATGTGACAAGGTCAGTCACGTGACAGCTTCTTGTTAAACAACCTGAATCAGGTTAGCAGTTCCCTTAAGTTTCAATAATGATTATACTACTTTGATTTGTTGCTAATAGTTGGCATTTTTTTTTAAATTAATTTTATGGGTGAGTGACTTGAAATCATGGATTGAAGTCTTAAAAAATGATGTGTTCTCGTCAAGATACCAGTTTTACTTCATCACAAGACCATTCGTCACTAAAATGGCATAATCAGGTTCAGACAATCTTAAAAGATTGATTGTTTGATGGTAGAATATAAAAATAAATAATTAAACTTAAATAAAATTACATTAAAATTATTATTATTATTATTTATTAACGTCCACTTTTCCCAACTAAGACTAACTGGGACGGGTTATCTACAAGTTACCACCCTTTTCTAGCCAGGGTGGGACTAAGGATTTTATTTAACGAATTTCGTCACTGAATAAATTAAGGGTAGTAACCTGTAGATAACGCGTCCCAATTAGCCTAAGTGGCAAAAAGTGGACGTTAATAAATAATAATAATAACTAAATAAATTCCCTTGCCCAGGCGGTGATCGAACTCGCCACTCTAGGATTACCATGTGAGATTAAAGGTTACATTAAAATAACCTCATATTAAAAATGGAGTGTGTTTCAATAAGAGTTACAGTAAATAATTAATAATGCGGTTTATTTTAAATCATCATTGTCATGATTATTTGTAATTCTGGTGTCTGCTAAATTTAAAATGAAGTTCATGAACTCTTAGGCTATTTTTTCAACCATGCAGTCAAGTACGGAAAATTAAATTTCATAAAAGTAACTCCTTAGGCACTTATGATATTAAATGGAAATTCTGCAGAAATAAACACAATGAAGCTCATGAGAGCGAACATACACACGCACGTGTGTATATATATATATATATATATATATATATATATATATATATATATATATATACCTGTGTGTGTGTGTGTGTACAAAAATCAATTCAATAAAAGTGGTGAGAAGAAGTAAAGGAGAAGTGAGAAGAAAAGGAAAGAATAGCAGACAGTACTGAAACGTTTTGAAAATGGCACAAGTGAAAATATATAGAAAACATGTAGAAGGTGTCAATTAGGTTGGGTGTAAACTTCGTTAGTCACAAACAACAGAAAAAACAGCCATCAGTTTCTGAAATAATTTTTTTTTTATTTATACAATAAACGCCAACATACGAAAACGTGACAAACATTTGGCAGATACTTCCAATTAGAAGTAATTTGAACCTGGAGCTGTCAATAAATAAATTATATTTTTATACGAAAAATCAGATATATAATGAAACCTCATTTTTGATTTGATGACTCATTTTTTGTTAAAAAAATTATCTACTTCACTTTGAAAGTACGAAACATGAGAAATGGAGAAAGAATAATGGAATGAAAATAGCTAATCCGGGAAAACATTCCCGGATAAGAATTAAATAAATTTTCTTCATGATATCAGCCGTTTATAATAACTCTATCAAAAGTAAGTTAAGTTTCTTAATACCTATAGAGTAGAGAGTTGCTTACTTCAGTTGGGTGCATTCTGATTTTGTATCATAAATCCATTTCTAAACTTTTGATTTTGATGACCGTGACTGGGCGACGGATGGATCCTGAAACTTCCTTCTGTTCCTCTTTGTCATGCTCCGAACCCATCCCAGATCCCATTCATTTCTCCCTAGACATTGTGATGACATAAATATGAAAACTCCAACCAACAAGTTGTGCCCACGGAATTGGAGATCCTAGACGCACTAAAGACATGTGCTCGCCTACTTCCCCAGTTTTAATTTCCTGTTCACTTATTGGACGAATACAGAGAATGAGAGTGACAGGCGTAGAGACAGGACTATGTAATATCCTATAGGGCTAGGGCTACAACAATGCCCTTCGACAACGCACCTCAGACATATTGGACGAGAGGAAATAGAACCATTAGGGACATGTCTTTCTTCGACATTCCTTCAACTTTCCCCTGACTCCATTGTTGGCTCCATCTTCATTGTCCTTTTCCCCACAAATATTTATTTTAATAATAAATAATATGTATATATATATATATATTTATATATATATATATATATATATATATATATATATATATATGAATAGCATACATAGCTAAAACCAATTGATACAATACCTAAACATGTTATCTATTTAAAATTTAAATAAGTTATTTATGTGTTATGTATTTAAATTTCACTACTACTAAATATCCGGCAATGTAACTAATATTGGGTGGAGCGATAATATTCTTCTGAAGTATTCAATTTTCTCATGAACGTCAAGGAAGATGAAGAATTCATTCTGGTCGTGTACTTAGTATTTTTAACATTAAAGTTACTTGTTTTTTTTAAAAAAATGGCTCTTGATAGAATCTTGATAAAATATTTTGCGATGATACCTTGACTTTTGATATTCAAGGTTGTAATGAAATTCTTTTCTGAAGATGAGTATGATATCGCCTCTGACATGATATTCTTGGCGAAATGGAAAGAAGTTGATTCCCAGTTCTCGGTGTACTCGGCTAATTCTGACAAAACTTGGAAGCAGTGTCGATGTCAGTGGACCTTGTTGTCAAAAGCATGAACCTTTTGTCTGTTCCATTGGTGTAATTCTGACAAACCACTTAGGACATTGTGTACGTCAGTAATGAGCGTAAGAGTGTTTTGTAGAGAAATATAGTAGAAATCACTTGTACAGTGACATGGCACTGATAATTATGCACTGCGTCGAAAGTACTCTGTCGCGCTTATAATTTCTTACTGTGGACATGTGGCTATTTTTCCTCTACCTGCAATAGAATGCATTTCCACCTGCCAGAGTTTATACTTAGAATAGTATAAATCAGTCTCAGCAATGTTTTTTCTGTTTATAAATGGGTATAATGTTGCCAGTTGAGTATGTGTTACTTTAATTTAAAATGAAATTTTTTGTAAATGTGTTGCTTCCAAGTAAGAGATATATGTGTATCATAAAGAACATTTTTTTTATTCCATCTAAAAAATTTAATTTTTTAACCTTAAAACAGTCCTATGATTAAATGTACACGAAATATTTTCAGACTAACAGCACTGAAAAATTGGAGGAAACCCACTTTGAGCAACAGTAGTGAAAATTAAAAACATGGAAAACTCAAAACATCTTAGCATAAAAGAACAAATTTGAGGAAACGTAAATCTAAATATAAAAACATTTCATGGCATTTTCAATATTAAAAATATATTTTATTGTACTATAAAATAAGTAAGTCTAAATAAAATTTAAAGTAAGGAATAACTTACATTACTTGAAGCTTGGGAAGTTTGACGTTAAGGAGGCCTTCACTAAGAGACTTAAGAGCTGGTGCATGAACAATATATCTAAAAAACAAATTCATGAAATATATTATTTATTATTCATTAATGTCCACTTTTGGATACTATGGCTAATTAGGCATGAAATATACAAAATATCTTAAAATAAAAACTCTGTATAAAGCTATAATAACCTAAACAAATCATAAATTAATTTCAAAGTGCCAAAAATATCACTTTAACTGGGTTATTCAAACTTCAGCCCTGATTCCTATATTCCTTAAATTATGTCAAACTTCTTGAGCCAAAAAGAAATGCCAAATTTCAAGTAAGAAAAAGTTGTATTTTTAAGTTACGGAAAAACCAAGTGCAACATTTCAACCAATGTTGTTATTTTGAAATAAAATGTCTCCTTTAAGATATATCAGCTATTTATGGAATCTTAATAAGGTGGACTAAAAACTTCCCTATGCCAATAATATATGGCCCAAATTGAATAGAATTTGTATATTTCTAGTGAATATGTATATGTATTATGTTCATGGTTTAAATGAGCCCAAGGGTTGTATAGAGAATTGATTTATGAGCGTGTGTGTATATATATATATATATATATATATATATATATATATATAATAGTAACCTCTGTCTGTACATTGATTTTTTTCGCCAAATTTCACGATAACTTTTCGTTTCACATGTCATAGACACCATAACTGCATTTTGTTTCTTTCGTGTGTGTTTGTTTGTTTTTGTTACCTTTTCTTTCATAAACGGCTGAACCGAATTTTATGAAAGTTGGTATGTATATTACTACTAGCTCAACTTAGACTTTAGGCTATATTAATATTCTCTAAGACAAACAGGAGTGGGGGTTATAGGGGAGGCCTGAAATTGAAAATAGCGATATTTCGTTTCCTATTGGTTTTTCCTAAAATATGCATATAACAATAGTTGTTTATTATGTTATTTAGAGTAACTTTTGTTATATACACTTCCGTCGTATACCGAAGTATAAACTAGATATACATTAAAAACTATAGCGGAAGCCAACAATTTGGTTGGGCACTAAGGGTTGAACCGAACTTAACAAAACTCGGTATGTGAATTAGCATTAATCCCTCCATGATTATAAGCTATATTAAAATTTTTAGGTCCAAACGGGAGTGGGGGTAATGAGGGAGGCCTGAAATGAAATATTGTGATATTTCGTTTCCTATTAGATTCTCGGCAAACATTAACAAAAGTTGTTTATTTTGTTATTTAAAGTAACTTTTGTTGCATTCACTATGTTCGTAAAAAGAAGTAAACACGGGATATAGGCTAAAACTATAGCGGGAGTCATTAATTTTATTAGTGCTTGTTTAAGTGTTTTAATGAATGCATATTATGACAAATGATTTTATGTTTTAGCCGCATATGTTAACTCTAAATATAATTCGGATTAGTGAGGTTATATATGTCCGTCGTCCCCTTCTCATTTATTTATTTCTCCTAGAAAATAACTGTTATTTATTTCCAATAGAAATGTAAACTCTAAGCGCATTTCCGTTATTTAATTTGTATAATGTATTATTTAAACAAAGTCATGCTGAATTGGCGCAAAGAGTGATAGCGGAAGTTATAGGGATCAAACTCTTTGGTTCTGCTAATATATTATCATATTTCCGATATCTTGATGTTATTGAAACAAATATGTACCATCGTAACAATTAGACGTTAGTGGTAATGTTGTTATGAAAAAAAGACAATATCCATTTAAATTTGATATGATTTAAAGTATTACTTATTTTACAGGGAGGGCTACGTTCTCTTCTCCTCACCTATATTTTTGAATATAAATGGAATTATTTTCAGGGTAATACTATTATTTAATTCCATCAGGTAGATAAATTCTTAAAATAATACTTTGAATCAATATTTTAAGGAAAACGATGGAGATGCTGGAGCGGAAGGAGGCCGGAGCCTAAACAGATAATTGAGTTAACTAATTTCCTGTGAAATGCTGGATTACGGGAAGTGAATTCCACTGAGGTCAACTATTACGAATATAATCTAATGTACAAAACTATGCTTAAACTATATGTGCTCGGATTGGTTATTGACAGGAAATAAGTTTAATTATAGAGGATATTTAAATATAATAAATGCTATCCATGATTATGGTTTGAAGTATTCAAAAAGGTGATTTAAAAAGTGGAGAGGGATAGATTAGGAACACATTTTTATTTATTCTTCAAAACTAAAATTTCTCATCTATACGTCGCCCACCTGACCCTCAGGAAAACAATGATTAGGGACTTCTTTTCATTTATTCTTGAAATATACATTTTTTTTTCTGTAAGTCGCCCTTACGGAAAACAATGCGCCCAGTGTAGTTGTAAACATTGAAGCCTTGCCCAAAAAAAAAAATATTATCATTCATTTTGAATACTGAAGTGTAAAAAGTGAAAATACAATTTCGTATTGGAACAGATTTGCTGTTTCAGGAATAGATAAAGATATCTTGAACATACAATACATTTAGTATTTTAAGCAAACCACTTTAACATCTATTTCGTTTGAAAAAATAATAAATATATTTCAAATTATTGTAAACGATTAAAATTGTAAGCATTAAATGTTTGGTATGTTTTTACTCCTGTTAATTCACTTATTTACGCTCACAGCTAGAGCTTCATCACAGATTAGGACAAAGAATAAATGTCATAAGGGACTAACAATAGCTCTGATACGAACTCACGTCCTATTCAGAGTAATGTTAATACTACTTGGAAATTGGGCGCGGAAGTGTGAATCGGATTGTGCTAAAATATTCAGTCCACAGCGGGCCCCTGGTGGCTTGTCTTAGCGGTCTACACTGACCCTACTAAATTTAGCATAACCATTTCAACGCAACTGCTGCTGATTAAATTTTAAATATATTTAACTCCCTCGGCACAGTTATACTTTCATAACGTAGTCTTTATTTACCCTGAACACTTACTGTTACACAATACACTTTAACAATTCAAAACGGAACCCAATTAACACAACTTGTCAATGCAGGTTATATTCATTTTTTATTAGTAGCCCGCGCGGTTTTCGAAGGTGGATTTTCATGAAGGCATTCAACAAAAAGGCTTGAAAAGACGGGGAAATTGCCATGTAGGCAAAATGTGTGTTTTAGCCTTTTTAAGACATTGGAAAACACGTATTGTAGTTCTACATAAACTATTACTATTACCTAAAAACTTGTTCTTCATCAATTTCACCTCGGATGAAGAAACAAAGTCCGTTACGCTCCGTAAAATAAGCAGATTTCCCACGTGCGTCACGTATTTGCATTTATCTTAACTTAAACTTTGAAGTTCAATGTGAACAATATTTGGTATTTAAGCTTAAAATAAAGCTTTATAACATAATATAATATTGTTAATATGAGACGAGCAGGAGTGTGGCTTTACTGAAGACCGAATACTAAAAAATACAAATATCTCAGTTAATAATCAAGATAGTGAAAAAATGTACATAACAACATTTATAGAACATTACATTTTCAATAAGATTGGTTCTATACTATTATTCGATCCGACCCATAATAAAAGATATATCATGAATTTTCGAAATTCCTTTCCTCTAAACCCCCCTCCACTCGTCCGATTTTAGCCGTTAACGAACTTGATCTTTTTTTTGTATAAAACAATTATATAACATGTTTGGTAACCATAAGACAAAAATTGCGACCGCTAGAGTGGTAACAGACAAATATAAATATATATATATATATATATATATATATATATATATATATATCATTTTCGTCATCTCCTGGGTAGGATCGATGGACGTTTGAAGAAAAATTCCAAAAATTGCTGCATGAGTATGACCTCAATATGGTCTGCTCAAATTCCCGTTTGAAAACACACACACACACACACACACACACACACACACACACATATATATATATATATATATATATATATATATATATATATATATAAACACAATAAATCATCTGATATTGCTACCTCAGTGTCTATTTTATTAGCTTTCAAAAATCCATAGTTTGAAATTTCCTTTATATCTAGACAGCATTAGTGAAGTAAATTATGAAATCTCATAATTATAATAATGGTCACTAAAAGACAAATATAAACTAAATAACTCGAATACTAATCCAGCGTTTCTTGATTTTATTTAACCCCCTTTCTGAATCATGCGATTTTTTATGTTCAGTATTAATGTCTTCTTGCAATACATAGCAGTACTTTCAAAGGAAGAAATAAATTAAAAATGTGAGCTGAGGTTTACGTAACCCCTGTGTGACAGACTTTCTTCCCTGCAAGTCAGTGTCTTTTTTAAAGCAAATGTCTTTTAATGTTAAGCTCAACAAAAGGAAAGGCTTCTTAAAAAATTAATCAAATAAACAAAATAAAATTGCTTCTAAAAATAATTCGTAACGTAATATTGAAAACAGTACTAGCATACGCCAATTTGTCCAAGCAAAAATTATTATTTTTAAGGGAGAGCTCTTTTATCCTCACAATAATAATAATTTTCCGAAATAGAAAAATTGACTTCGGCTGAAAATGTAACTTATATGAAGCATCATAATGATTGCGATATCTGTGAATGGAAATTTAAAATTTACTGCAAAATGCTAGTGGGACCATGAAATGCCCCATTCTGATTTTTTTTCTTAGAATATATTATTCCTATTATTGTTTTTTTTTTTAGGCACAAGTCCGTTGTTTAAAATAGTGCCTCTTTGCCTTAATTAAGATTGTATATCTTTATTCTTCAACAGCTAGGTGTTGGTATTTTATTATTTTTCCTGCTTAAGACTTTCTAATATTCTTATCAATTAGACCTGCTTGCCAATAATAGTGGCAATATTATTAATAGTTGTTATTATTATCAAAATGAAAATAATGCATATAATTACTAGAAAAACCTAAATATGTTTTAAAATAAAATAGTGTCTTTGTTTGTCCTACTGTGGGACAAAGCATTTAATTTACTTAATAGGTCGTTGAAACAGAAAATATTCATTTAATTTCCTGTGTCATTATCCATTTCATGCATGAAAAAATAATAATGCAATAATAGGCGTAATACATTAGTGTAATCTAAACGTAATGTATTATAATTGAGCAACTGTAATTAGCAATTTGCTCCGATGATGTATGTCAGAGATAATTAAGCTCATGCGAAAACGGAAATTTCATATTGATAATAATTTGAATATACTTTAGTAAATAATAATCTACTATAAACATAAGCGTGTAAATTTACGAAAAAATATAACAATCACACTTTCTTTCTGTTATAAAATATCAAATAATGATCCTATTAACACGTTGATTTATAAAATCATCTATTTTAGAATCCAATAAAGATATTCGTCAGAATCCAAATTTCGGTTCATCAGTCAAATATCATTTCAATTAAAATAACTATATTATCTTAAAGAATGACCTAGATGCTAGATTTTAATAATATTGTCATTTATTTTATTTTAGTATATTTATAAACGTACCTACCATAAAGATACATATTCATTCTACTTTTTTTTATATATTTCTGGACATCTGAATGCAGCCAATGTGCAATATACATAATTATAAAAATACCATTACAGGCTTAAATTAAATCTTTATAGAAATGGAATGATTGTATTATTATTATTATTATTTATTAACTTCCACTTTTTGCCACTTAGGCTAATTGGGACGGGTTATCTACAGGTTACCACCCTTTTCTAGCCAGGGTGGGGCTTAGAACGTTATTTAATGAATTTCGTCACTAAATAATTTCCTTTGCCCAGACGAGAATCGAACTCGCCACTCTAGGTTTATCATGTGAGATTAATTTCAACGCTTTAATGGGTAACCTGAGCCCCAGAATGATTGATTGTAGTCATATTTCTTCGAATTTTTCAAATTAATAAAAATTCTTGAAAACATTAATCTTTTTTTTTTTTTTAACCTTTATTTGTCTAATATCATAGTTTTGGTAAGTCTGTATGAGGACTAAAGTCGAACATATGAAAACTTTTTTGGCACATTTCCTCACAGTGAATAATAGTAATATAGAAAAGTGTCTCACTAGTTTTAATTGCTCTCGGGTCATGTAGTTTAGCAGGTGAGCTTTGGGTTTAAGTGTTTATTTAAATTTTATTATGGGAATTAATTAGCTGATAGTCTCACAATATGAACCGTTTGTTCAATCGACCTAGATGAGAGAGTCAGTAGTTGATAAGCTCTCAAGATTACTCTCAGGTGCAAATGTTGAACTGGTGTTGAAACTAGTGGCTACCTGATACACGATTAATGGCAACTCGGTGCAAGATACATGTATGGAGTTGGTAGAACGATTTAATTACACCAACCTATAGCGATGGCGGATGTTTGACATTCTGCGGGTAACAGGTGTTTGTGTTGGCAATATTGGAGGAAACTGTTGGGATATTGAAGCTACGTCTGCTTCACATCCAGCTTTCTCTACATCTCTCTCTCTCTCTCTCTCTCTCTCTCTCTCCCCTCTCTCTCCCCGTCACTCTCGTCATAGTCTACATGGCACTTTGTGAAGGGGAATCATCGGCTAAGCAAACATTTACCTTTCAAGTTTATAAGTTTGATATCCACTGATGGGATTTACTCCATCGATAATGTGTTCTGAGTGACACTAAATGGGGCATTTATTAACGCTTCAAGACGCCACTACTTTATGAGTCTCCTTTGGTAAACACTAACTCTGACTACAGTATTATACTTAAAAAAAGTATAGACTTAAAAACTTTTGATGGTACTCTTGTAAATATGCAACCACAAACTGTTGTTCTTCTTAACCGCAATGCTCTATGAATACTGACTTGTACGCTGCTCTCAAATGTAATTAAATTTGATACTTTACAGTCTCGTATTTGCTAGATCTGTTTTTTTCCAAGGATTTAGATGGTGGCATGACTATTAATTAATTGAACTATTTTCAATCATGCTTATATGAATATTATTTAATATCATCACACGATCTACGATGATATAAAATAATATAAATAATAATAACTAAATCAAACAATTCAGTGTTTATATATATATATATATATATATATATATATATATCAGCTAGTATGAATTAAGTATATAACTAACAGGAAGCTCAATAAAAAGAAATTATAGTGGCTTTATATTTTATTTGAAGTGAAGAACCTATTAACATTCGCAAATTAACCTGTATTATATTCGAGAAAGTTAGAAGTGAATTTTGTGTATTTTGTCGTGTGTAATGTAAATCCAACAGCTACCTTTTATAAAGAAAAAACACTTAAAAGGGACAAACGTTTGCTGAAACGCTCGAATAAAGAGTTTGGTAACGATTAAACAAAAATTTATCCCTCTCTCTCTCTCTCTCTCTCTCTCTCTATATATATATATATATATATATATATATATATATATATATATATATATATATAGATTTTTGGAGAAATCTTTCGAAAATTACATCATGGGTATAGCTACAATAACTGATTTCTCTTAAAAGAAATTTGGCAAATTGGTTTATAAGTAAACTGTAGTTAATTTTAAAGTGTGATTGATTTTCATGTAAACAGAAAAATAAACTACAACTGCTCAAAGGGAAAATTTAACAATAACTGTTCTCATATCGCCTTTTCAGTTAACGGGATCAAAATGTATACAGAGGACGATGTGTTTAGAACACACCCTTTTCTTTGAAAAAGAAAAGATATTTTATTAACTGGCAGCTTGCCTGTAGACGGGGTCAAAGTTGTTAGTCTTTCCGAGGTCCGAGTTTCCAGTAATTCACAAGAGCTGGGCCACTGGGGCATTCTAGTAACTAAAAAAAACATATGTATCGATATACAAATACAATTCCTACATTTCTCGTGAAATATTAATAACCACTTTTATACTCCTGAATTTAATTTATTGAGGAGTACGACGAAGGAAGAGATTATTAGCAGATTTTACTTAAGGTATTATAGCTATTGAGGTCGTACTCATGACGCGATTTTCGAAAATTTCTTCAAATGTCCATCCATCCAATCCAGGAGATGACTAAAATGAGGTCCGTTCAAAATTATATATATATATATATATATATATATATATATATATATATATATATATATATATATATATATATATGCCTGGTCCTCTCTAGCAGTAGCAATTATTGTTTGCTCGTTACCAAACTCGACATTTAGTCGTTCTAAGTAAGTTAACGGCTGAAATAGGTCCAGAGAGAGGGGGGGGTATAGAGGGGCAGAATTTTGAAAATTCAAAATATTTCCGTTACTATACGTCGAGTCGAAAAAGTGTATAGAACCAACTTATTTCAAATCAAATGTATCATAACTTTAATTAAATGTACATGCATTTTGTAGTTTTTGGACTTCAGTAAACACCCACTCCTACTCATGCCATGCTAACAATAAGCTGTTTTATTATAAAGTACATTATTTGAAGCCTAAATACCAAATATTGTTCTCATTGAATTTTTACTTTTTGGGATAAAAGCAAATATGTGGTACCCATGGGAAGTCTGTTTTGTTTACGCAGCCCCTGCGTGACTGACTTTCATTCGATTGATATATTCAAATAATTTAGCCATGCAGAATAGCGATGTGAAAATTATACCATAAATGTCTTACTATTGAAATAGAAATATCAAGATTAATACTTACACACTGCTCAGATTGAGTAAGTTGCTAAATAGTCCTGCTTCGAGAACAGACAGATGCTCGTTGGATAGAAGCGTCCTGAAAAAAATAAAATGAACTTTTAAAATCTTAATTTCTTTATATTTAACATTTAGCTCAAGTATATAACAACTAATTAATGCATTAGAATATATATTTTTGAAACAAGTGGTTCTGCTTTGGGCTAATTTACAGTCGTCAACATATCAAATAATCTATTCGATTAGCCGATATTTGAATTTCTTTCAGCTTTTCCCACTCCCTCTCACACGATTATCACTTTGGGTTCAACTTGGGTATTATTTTTTTTTCGTGCCATTCTAGCATGAGAGTAATCAGCTTAGTTTCCAGAGAATGTGTTTGACGGAAGATTTGTGATTCAATTTTTCCTCTCTTGTGTAGGCATATTCACAACACTACCTGAAGACGAAAATGAACTTCATTATTTCATTGATACTACTACAAAATTGTAATATATTAATCCACAACTCCATTATGGTAAGCTATATATACGGCTATGTTCTTTTATTTTTTAGCATATTTCCCTTAAGGGAAATCAGCTATTGAGGTCGTACTTATGACGCGATTTTCGAAAAATTTCTTCAAATGTCACTCAGGAGATGACGAAAATGAGGTCCGTTCAAAACTATATATATATATATATATATATATATATATATATATATATATATATCTATATATATATATATATGTCTGTTAACACTCTAGCGGTCGTAATTTTTGTTTAATCGTCACCAAACTCGGTATTTAATCGTTTTATATAAAAAGGATGATCAAGTTCGTTAACGGTTGAAATCGGACCAGTGGGAGAGGGCGGGATTAGAGGGGGTATTTTCGGAAATTCGAAATATCACCGTTACTAGACGTCAGATCGAAAACTTGTACAGAATCAATCTTATTGTAAATTAAATTTACTATAAATATTGTTTTATACATTTATTCTCTATCTTGTATATTAACCGAGCTATTTGCATTTTTATTAAGTGTAACGGACGAGCTATGGTTCCCGCCGAAAGCTAGTAGTTTCCGTAACTGATCGGCACTCGTATGGAGATTTCTCTATTGTATAACTTTACATGGGAAATCTGCTTAGTTTACGCAGCCCCTGCGTGACGGACTTTTTAAACTTGTATCAACTTATATTCTAATAAACAATAAAATACGCTTGTTAATATATAACTAATATAGTAAATATATTTAAATAGTCGATAATAAAACTATTTGAAACTGAACGGGAGAGTTACTTTCTTCCACTTCTTTTTTGCACCGACCATGAAGGGTTTATATTAATAAATGAAAAATAATCATCATTTTTGAAGTGAGCTTGCATAATCATGCATTGAAATGTAACAATAATTCAGAATATTCCATTGTTTAAAATTACTATCTTAAATAGATTATGGACCATTAAATTCTTTAATTTTTTGTCAATCGTATGCAATAATGATAAATTTGTAGAAATAATGAACAAAGTGTGAATATAAAACTAAAGTAACGGGGATTCATTAAGATAGTTCAGTGTTCATTGTTTTTTCGATTTTTTAAATTAAGCTATTTAATTCTGATTTACTGACGGTATTCATGTCTTCTCCTTCTTAATTATTTTCTCGGATGGCTATTTGGAACGGGTTATCAACAGGATACCATCCCTTTCTAGCACTGCAGGGACTATAAATTGTATTTATTAACTTCATCACTAAATACAATTCTACCGCCCACGTGGGTACGGGGACCACCCCTCTAGGTTCACCAAGCGTATTAAGACCAACGCCTTAACTCACAAGGGTTCGAACCTAAAAAATTTAATATAGCTTATAATCATGAAGAATTAATGCTAATTTACATATAGAGTTTTGATAATTTCGGTTCAATCGTTTGTGCCCAATAAAATTGTTGGCACCCACTTTAATTTGTTAGTGTACATCTCGTTTATAATTTGTCATACGACAAAAGTGAATATAACAAAATTCACTCTAAATAACAAAATAAACAACTTTTATCATGTGCATAATTGCCGAAAAACCGATAGGAAACGAAATATCGCTATTTTTAATTTCAGGATTCCCTTGATGTGTGAATCTAAACCATCCAGGGCGTCACCTAAACGCATGCATAAAAAATCCATTCAAATCGGTCCAGCTGTTTAGGAGGAGTTCAGTGACATACACACGTACAGTAGAATTAAATATATATAGATTGATGATGGACTTGCATTAGGACATGTCAACATTGTTCTGTATTCTACTCATCGAGCTAATGGTGCCTTATCAGTAGTTCTGCCTCCTTATCTTGCACGACAACTCTACTTTCCTTGATTCGTGTTCATCAGCTGATTCGTGTTTTTGCCTATTTCATTTTATTGTATGTTTTACAGTTATTCCTCCACATCATCACAGCCAATTTAGTCATTCTGATAACTGTCATCCCAATTGTTAATCAATCATTAGTTTTATGGACCCTGTGTTTCTAGACTTACTTCATTAGGACGAACAATACATGCCAAATAACCTAATTATGAATGAATGACAAACAAACTGTAGTGGCAGGACTGTAAATATTGTTGTAGGAATTCTACAAGAAAAGAGGTCATACTTTCTAGAACCAGAATAGACCACACCAAATTAATACCTGAAATTTAATGAAAAAAAAACCATCTGCACTACATGTAACGTGTGTTCTCCTGACAATCAAAATTTTACTGACTGACTGCCGAAAGCGACATAACACATAACTTCGAAATGAATTAAAGGAACTTGGACAGACTGCAGCCAATATTCAGTTATCAAAAAAGTATACATTTTTAAAATGAAATTTAAGTGATAGATTTGTGATGTATTTTAAAGCAATAAAGATCTTTGCCAACCAAGATTTTCATTATTTATTGTTTATAGAAGGTTATAATTACGAAAATTTTTAATTTATATAGTTCAAGGTTTTCAGCGTTATTATTAGTTTTTAGTTGCTATCGTTTAATAATTATAGCATGCTGAACACCAATAATGCGGAACATGACGAAATAAATAAATGAATGAATAAATGAATCATACATTATTATCTTTCTAAACAAATTATTTTCAATGATTCGAATATTAGAACTTCCAAACCATCGGCTATTAGAACATCAAAATAGCAAGTGGGAAAAATTTAATAAATTGAAACTCTCTAGAGTCTTTTAGGGATCTTAATTTTTTTCATTTTGATAGCTTTCTATACAAAACTTAACAAGACATTCTGAAAAGAGCTGTTTCATAATTAAAAAAGAACAAAGTTAGTAAAGACTCTATACTAAAGTTTACAGAAGAACAATAAATACTAATAGTATAGGTGTGATAAATGAATTGTTTTTAGAAAAGAAAGGAAGTCTATAATGAACGGGTTGAGAAAACGATGCCAGACCATTAGCGGCTTTAGTTTGGAATAGTAGGTTTCTAGCGGCTGAATTAAGCAAGTCTGTATTCAAAACTACTCAAAGGCAAAACCATCCTTATCTCAGATAATAGAGCTAACAGGGGGTGGTTTTTATCAGTTTAACCTCAATCCACAGAGTAAGTAAATTCTTTAAATCAACAGCAAATAAAGAACAAGGGCTGTCACAAGGTTTGGTAGTTCATAAGCGCTTCTCTTTACGTATTTTTGCCATATTGTAGAATCTTTCGAGACCAATTGTCACTTCTTCTTTATTCAATATATACTCAAGAGCCTCGATATCTACTTAAGTCGTGGAAGCCGGACCACCATCGGGAGGAGGGGGGGGGTGTTCGAGTTCGAAACCGGGTAACTGCCTAGCAAAAAAAAGCTCCATCTCGAAAAGACACTAAGCAAAAGTAACACCTTTCCCCAATCAGAGGAAGTAATTGGAAAGAAAGAAAATTTATTTGGAGCAATACATAAGTATTATACACAAAGTGTTATTACACAAGATTTATTCCAAAATTATTATATTTTGGAACAACCTTGGATGCAGTCGTTCTTCAATTGTTGAATCTAAATTATAATGGGTGGCTCCACTTGACATGTGAAGGCAGGCATGATGTTTCCTTACAAGTTGTTGAATGTTAACTGAAATAGGAGCAACTTCCAATTCCCTGTGGATTTGGCTGTTCCTAACAAACCAGGGAGCATTCGCCGCTATCCGAAGTACTTTGCTCTGGAAGGACTGTAGTTTGTTTTTGTGTGTGTTGCTGATGCATAGCCAGGCTGGGCTTGCATACGATAATATATGGGCAATGAGTGTTTTGTATAAAGTACCCGTAGTGTTGCCCAAGTCATTTTCAGTGTTATATTTTTGCTTATTAAAGGGTATATTTGTGCAAATTGTGTATTTAGAGGATGTAATGAACTGCAAACTCCACCCAACCAGACCAACTCCATTCCAAAACGAAACCCTTAACATCACTAGACATAAAAAAAAATATTTGTACACACCTCGGATTATATTTATTACACAGGTGACGTGGATTATAAAAATCGTATGGAGGACTGTATTTGAGCTGTATTGTCAGAAAATGTTTTCCTTATGTGATAACTTCTTAAAATGAAATTTCTAGACTTTTTGAACCGATACACAATAAGTAGCGACTGATTTATAGAGAATTACATTGCTAGCAGATTGTTTGAGATTATCGGCGATAATTTCCCACCATTATTTTATCCCATATGTCCTAATTAAATGTGCGAACTACTTCAAGACGTCGACTGCTTTAATAGCGCCTTTGAATACTCTGAACAAAGACCTGTATCAGTGAGGTTGTGTCTAGTAAAGTCTTAATACTTAGATTGTTTGAGTCATTGGCTCCATTTTCATACTGGAAATGGAAGGAGTTGAGTTATATAAGCAACGTAACCCGAAATTTAGATGGTGTTGGTTTTCAAAATTACGTCAACAAATCGTGGTAGAATACAAATTTAATTAAAATTTGTTTTATGATCCATGCTTCAAGTGGTTACCTATCCAAGGGTAATAGGCACGTTTATAAATCACGCAACGTCAGTCTAGTCCTGTGACGGACCATAAACAAGAGAGACGGCTTTTTTTTTAACGATTATTCTCTGACCTAAATCGTCAGTTTTATCAATTTTCGGTAGAGACAATTAGAATTATACTTAATTGTTCATTGCCTCACGTTTGTATTGTGATCAAAAACTTACAATTCAGATTGTCATAATCAGGAAAGGATGTTAATAGGTACAACAGTAGACTTCCGGCTTAGTGGCTATAGTAAAGGACTATTTTTCTTCAAACATTCACCTCAGAAAACATCTGAGAGTGAGGTGTTGTGTTTTTCCAATGTACACAATATATGTGTATGATGATTTGCCAGTCGGCTGCTTGGAGCTTCGAAGTGTCCTTCTTTACTCAATCAACTTATATCATCTCCGGTCTCCCCCGAGACTGGCTATATCTATAATTTTTTTCCCTGTATAGGGAGCCGCTCGGGAAACATCTTCCCATAACTCCACCCCATCCAAGCCTCATAGCCTTCATATCATCTGTAATTTCCTCTTCTCTGCCTTCTCCAGAGACCTACATTACTATCCAAATTCGAGCCAAATATGGCTGTAGGAACCTTAGGATTAAACCTCTCAACTTTCACTTCTATAGTACCGAGAATGCCTAAGTCTTGTACCTTTTTTATTGATATTCCTTGATCTTATTATAAAATTCGAGATTTGATCACGTAGTAATACTCTAATTGGATAGAGGTCTACTATAGCTTTGAGGTATTTGAAGGTCTCTGCTTTTGGGAAGGATAGGCCTTCCCACCACTCATTCCGTTTTTCTGCATAAACTCTGCATAACAGCAAATTTCAGTATTTTCATATTTACTGGTATACCTTCAAACCTATTATCTGCTGCTACTAGAAGAGGAAAACTGGAATTCTCATTTTTTACTTATAAGGAAAATAACATCGTCTGCATTTGCGAGGAATTTATGCATCTCAGCTAAATCTAGTCTCCCTTTCATCCCTCTGTAGTCTTATTCTATGCTGTCCAACCTAAGTTGAACATCATGGGGAAGAAGCAATCACTTTGTCTCAACCCTGACTTAATGTCTAATGCCTCAATCATCTTCCATTGACCCTTGAAAGCAGCAACCAGTGATACATGAAGTCAGCCCGACAAGTTTCCCTGTAAATCATGTTCCGTGAACATTTTCTAGCTTTTATTGACTAATAGTTCGCTTCTTTGAAGTCAATGAATATACCTGTACGACTTGAACTATCTCTCACTTTTGTACATTAGAGCAGCTCTATTTCTTAATAACACATGTTGCTCTTAAAGAGCATTAGTAGAACTTGGAACCCTATTTCATCCAAATTAAACAAAATAAAAAATTGAAGGAAGGACCTATTAGTAGTAGATACGGAACTTTCCATATGGTGAAACAAATTAAACAAAGTTATCTGTTAGGATGTGAAAAGAGGAACAGAATTGACCTTAATGTGGAAGTGGTCGAAAGTCTGACCCAACTTTGAAAAAGTTCTCAGTTCCTTCTTCTGGAAGTAAAAAGAGAACATAACTTCCCACACTTATTCAGCCCATTAGGAAATAAATAGTTCAAGAAGTTCGCTCTGCCAGCAGCCACAGATATTCCACAAACGTTTTCTTCTTCTGTTCATCTTTCATTTCAAAGACTTTCAGAAAAGTTTGGATTTTTAGCAGCAACCGCTCCGACTTCTAAATAATAAATTTTAAATAATATTCTTTGTTTATTTTATTACATGTCTACTAAAATCCATGAATTTGGATGTTCAAATAGAGAGATAATTCCAACAGATGAATATTTAAATTTTAGAATTTGTGATTAGGCGTTTATAATAACTGAAAATATATTTTATTACAATTAAGGAATGGGATTTCTCAGTGGCATATAAACAAAAATTCACCAATACGTCAGTTAAAATTTAATTTTTGAGACTCCTTTTCTTACATACACACACACACACACACACACACACACACACACACACACATATATATATATATATATATATATATATATATATATATATATATATATATATATGGAATACTAGCTAAGATACCCGGTGTTGCTCAGGACATCTTAATAATAAAATTATTTGTTATGTAAGACAACTTTCTATTCACAATATTCAATATTATTATATTTCCCATCACCTGTGTATGCAGCCTGTTTAAAAACATCATATACTATATAATTCATAATCATGGATAGTATTCTGTATTTTGAACCACTTAACTTTAAAGGTTTCTTTCCCCAAAAGCGGTTCAAAACACAACATGGCAGCTACTTTGTGTACATAATAATCATTATTAAAAATACCCTTTTGTATGCCTGGAAAGGAAACTTTATATTCGCAATGGTGCATAGTTTTGTCAGTTAAGTATAATATATTAACGGAGTAGCGTTTGTAAATAGCAGAAATAACTGGGTAACCCTCCCCAGCACTTTCACTCAACCGGCCTTCATCATTTTAAATTATTTATGTAAGGAATTAAACGTATTCCCATTTCTGAGAATATCGCTACATTAATAAGCATCAAATGGGATGTAAACATAACCCAGTATAAGGTCAGCGGCCCTAAAAATAGGCATAAATCTGTGTGTAAACTGGGAGTTGCATATTTTCTCCTGTAAAAATATAATAAGTTCTCGTCACGAAAAGTTCTTCCAGAATTAAAAGGAATAGTTTTATGCATACACTTAGAACATTAAAGTATTCGTAATCGTAAGGAAAAGCAAATGGCTTAAATAGTTTTAAATTCATGTTGTAAAAGTAATAGATGTGAGTAAACAGAGGAAGTCTCCACCCGCCTCTCTAGTCTCAATTTTGTTAACCAACCTAACACTCATTTAAGATCTAAGTTATGTCTCAATTAAATTATGCTAACTATTCTCATTAAAATATCTTCATAACGCAAAAAGAGTTCAATTTATTATAGTGTTTTAATTAAATAATACTGTATTTAACAGGAAATTGATGCATTTAAGAGGAAACTGGCATTCTTGATGAACTAATGTTTGGGAAAGCAAACAGGAGCAGTATGCTCTACCCTTTGTGTAACCTGTTACTGGCTTTAAATAATTAAGATAGATTTTAATTAATTTATCAAGGTGAGGTACCAGGAAACAAGTTTAATAAGTTTATACATTGGAAAGAAGTTTTGAGTATAACGATATTTCTATGCAAATTAATTTCTTTAAAGATTGTTATAAGACAAAATTGTATAAAAAAAATGTTACTTTAAATAACAATATAAACAAACTATGTCATGAGCACACTTGTCAAAAAACCAATAGAAAAAGAAATAGCTTGATTTCTCATTTCTGGCCTCCCTTATAACTCCCCACTGCTGTTCGTCTCTGAGAATATTAGTATAGCCTAATGACTGTGTAGGATTTATAGTTATGCACGTACCACGTTTCATAAAATTCGGTTCAGTAGTTCAGGGACAAAAAAAAAGATAGCAAACAGATACCAAAGCCTAAAATGGTCGATATCGTATCAAATCTATGTGAAACGAAAAAGTATAGTGGCATTTTGAAAGGAAAATCATTGTACAGAAAGAGGTTGCAAATTTATATTGTATAGTTTATATATATATACATATACAATATTTATATAATGATTTAAAATATAATTATATAATGATTCTCTTCACTCATTTCCTTCATGCTGAGCTTATCTGAATCATTTAAAAATGAAAACAGAAATAAATGTTACTGTTTTCACACATTAATGGCATATGTGTGTTTAGGTATGAAACACACATATGTTATCGGTCAGGCATAAAGAGGTTTTATCCACTTTTCAATCAAAGTATAACTCATATTTTGCTCCGACTTAATCCTATACTCTGCTACTAATAGTAAAACTTCTGTCGGCGATAGGGACCTTGAAAAACCCTCGAAAATGATTGACTTTTTTAATGTCAAGAATCTGTTAGGATTGCTTTAATCTTTAACCACGGGACAATAATTTATAAAATTAAGGCTGCTAGTTTAAAAACAAATAAATGAAAAATGTGTTCCACCCCGTGGTTATGAGTAACAGTGACATCAATAGGGATTCCCACAATTAGAAATGATTTTGTTCTCTATTTGCGAATATCATCTAGATCAATACAGTTGGGGCAATTTTAATAAGAGAACCCTATATCATTTCCCCTTGTTCCTGTTAGGTTAATGCTACTGACCCAAGTACATGTGGACGCTTGCAAGAACCAGAAAAGTGCGAAGTCTTGGTAATAATTTTGTTAATAAGTACACTATCATGATAAGTTCACGACCCTTACTTTAAGATATATATATATATATATATATATATATATATATATATATATATATATATATATATTCAAAATTTGAAGCATCCCACTTCTCAGCTAGCTTAGCTATGAAATACAACGTAAAAGTAATTTCTATTTTATCTATAACACGATAACCATGATTGGATTTCTATGACGCCCACACATTTTATCCAATAAACTTAGTGCATAGAGTCAATTAAAACTCAACGTTTGCCTATATTTAGAATTTCAATTTAGCAATATATCCAATATTAACGAGCTGTTATTTGGAACACAACACTAGCGGCTTCAGTATGTACAGGGCATCGAGTTCTGAATTATTTCAACATGTTTCACGTCTCCAAAGATTCAAATACATTCCCGTTGATTGAGTATAAAAGCTGTCGTGTGTTACAATTACGCAATTCAGTTAAATGTCAAATGTAGCCCGAGTAAACAAGCCTTTTCAATTCATCAAGCCCGTATTCACGTTATTTACTGCCTCAGACATTCCAAGAAATTGTATATGAATATCAGGAGTTTAGGCAAACTCGATGACATTTACCCATTCAGATTGATTATATCACCCTCAATTACAAGACTGGTCCTGGCTGTTCGATTGACACAATATCCCTGCCACACGTGCGATTGACATTTCAATATTCGGTATGGAACATGGGCTCAATCTTCATCTAAAGTACGACAAATATTATATTCTTGTTTACTTTTTGCACTTATTGAAAAACGCCAGTGCGCTAGTCACGGTTTAGTTTTTGAAGTTAACAATGCTCAGAAGCTTCGGCAAAGAGTTAAGATGCTTATATCAATTTGAGTAGAAGAGTTCACAAATCTTTTAACTTTTTTCGGGTCTTTTTTACTTTAGCCACACCAGTCACTTTCTGATATTATTAGTGATTTATTATACCGTTATTTAATATATCATATGTCTATTTTAAAACCAGAAAAATTATACATGGAGGAGGTTACCTACCTATTACCTCCTAGATTTTAAGAAACCTTGAAGTTTCTGAGAATATGTGAAGTGGCATTTTTTAGACATTTCAAAGGTTCGGAATATTGTATAAAACAAGGGAATGTGGAAGAGGACATTTTATGAAGCTTGCGTTTGACCAAATAGACTCATACCTATGTGAGTTTGTTTTCAGAAGTAGGTACAAGAAGAAGGATATATTGGATTGTATTTTAAAATCATTAAAAGCATTGTTAAATGCATTACTTTTATCATCTGATCTTGACTACTATTAATTTAAATTAAATTATTAATTTAATGATAAGTTAAATGACTCTTTCAAAATAAGTAACTTGTGTGGATAAAGTAATAAAGACCCCTTTTTTTACTATACGACAAGGTTAGAAAATTTGCACTCAAATATTATTTCCATCCTCCTGAATAACAGTTTCAAGGCTATTCCTCATCGAGTGCTTTGCTGAAGGAGGGCCTACTAAGAATCTACTTGTGTAAGCTGTGTCTCGTTGCCCCTGGTTACCACTTAACCTAACCCTTATAAAACAAAGTTTAGACAGTCAGTTGCTAGTGTCCTGTAAGAGAAGACTGTTGTTTGTATTTTTTAGCTGATTATCTCTCCAAACTACAACATCCGAGCACCACCTCCAGTTCAACAAGACAGCACAATTGAAAAGAAGCAGGATCAACCAAAAGGAGTTTAAAAACAAGAGTCGGTATCGTGAGTAAAAACCATTTTATTTTTCAGAGATACCGGCCAGCAAGAAAGCATCCTTCCAAGCTTTTGTTTTTTGATCCAACTCGGCCAGCAGGATAGCCTCTCATTAACCTCTCACTTTACATCCAACCTTGACGGACTGTAATTCTACGAATATGTTTCAGTGTTCATAATTTTAAACTAGTGTTAATATTTTTTTTAATTTATTATTTATGAAAATACAACAATCTTTATTATTTGGAGTCAAGATTTTATTTATTTATTTATAGGGAGCACTAAAATAACACCCTATATACTAAACTATCTAGGAGAGTGGTGTCAGGTCAACACTAGCAGGCCACTGAAGAAGATACTGACAGTGTGATAAAGTGGTCAGGCCTCTTGAAAATGCTTCTGTACACAATAGAACTCTAAGATGGAGTTTTCATAATTTGAACAAAACTCTGGATACTATATTCCGAGCCTGTCGCTCTTTTAAATGAAATTTAAAATAAGTTCACTTGCTCATCCGAGATGAAAAACCTAAAATGGTTATTAAACTATTTTTGTTTATCGCCCCAATGAAGTCTCTTCAGGAGAAAATATATATTATAAAGAGCTAACTAAACTAACGGCATATCGTTGTATAGGATCTGCCACTAGCCGTGCCAGTCAATGAATGGAATGCATATATAGTTGATCAAGTCAGCTGATTTGTATCGATAAGTCGCGAAATAGAAATATCGATTATCCCTAATGAAGTGTAGTCTAAATAGTAAAGGAGAAATTTACAGTAGAAGTTCGATTACTTTAGAGTTTCTAATAAATTAAAATATGTTTAATTCACAAGTTTAATATCTGTTTTCTTATTAATCACCTTTTTTTTTCTATTTTTTGAAATGTGCATACACTCTTTTCTCCCCTCTTGGTTTTATTTATTCCTTCTTATAAAATTGCAGTTATATCTGCATTTATTAGTTAAACTATTTTTGTAATTAATGAGTGATTGGAGAAATCCCTAGTTTGTTTTGTTTTTGTCCAATATATTTGGAATCAGTTGATTTCAATTTATTCTTTATATAGCTGAAGCTATTTCTCACAAAGTTGCGATACTTCCATGTTAGTTGTCTAACACCTTTACACATCGATGTAATCTTCCTGACTACTGTGGGGTAATAATTCAATGAACAGTGCATTTTTGTTTATATTATATTTATTCAAAATTATTTTCCATTTGTTTGTCTATATTTTTATTTATATTATAATATCCTTTGTCCCTATTTTATTGTTAGTTTTATGTTTAAAGAAATAATTAAATTTTCGTTTGTAATAATTTTATTTTATTGAGATTGGCAATCGTGTCGCCATCATTATTGTTGTCAATACGTTTTCATTAATTTTAAATTATGTTCTTTTATCTTAGAATTACTATTATTAAAACTATCGAATATTATTAGCTAGCCTCGTCTCTTTTTTCTTTTTATAATTTAGATACAGCCATAAAATATTTAGGCAGCTTTCCGGAATTCAAACGGGTAATAATGCATTGGTTTTAATAAATTGTATCGTAATGAATCATATATTACAGGACATTATTCGAGGAATTGACACTCACATTCATGTTATATACAAAGACGTTGATCTTCCATAAGTTTTCTTTTAAATTATGTTCTTTTATCTTAGAAATGATTTGCATATTTTGACGTTTAACGTTATCATTATTAAAACTATTGGTATTTTTCTTTCTCTTCTGCTGGTTGTAAAAAATATCGCCAACAAATTTTAAAACAGTTCGATCAAAGGCATATATATTTTTCATCTTCAATATTGATTTGTACAGTGTGATCTTTCCTATTGCAGTAAATTTATTTCTCAGCTGTCTTGATTTGCCAATTAATTTGTGTGAGTAGGTATTTTTTCTGGATTACACGGCTAGTGGAAGATTCTATATAATGATGTAGTCGTTAGTTTAGTTACTTCTTTTCATTATGTTATATCCGGATGAGGCGTCATGTGGACTAGACCAGAAATAAAAAAGTCCGTCACGCAGGGGCTGCGCAAACTAAGCAGATTTCCCACGTGAAGGTTTACAATAGATAAATATACATACAGGTAGCACTACCGTGAATGCTCAGTAAATGCACAATACAAGGCAGAATTGTAAAGAAACAGGCAAGCCAACCTCGTAGTGCTGCATACATAGACCGGAAAGACAAACAATTAATGGAATATATTTGAATATAACATATTAATTTTATTGAAAACAATTTACTAAACTAGTGGTGTAATTTGTAATGAATCAGAATCAGTTTTATCTCAGTCACTCAAATTTTAGTAATCCAAAAAAAAAAGAAGGGCGGGGTCAACAGAACGTAGTTGGTTATATCTAACAAAGTAAAAGTTCAATGAAAACAATATTTGGTATTTAGGCTTCAATTAATATCTTTTATTATATAACAGAGCATTATTTATGTAACACTAGTAGAAGTGGGGGTTTACTGAAGGCTGAAAAATGTAAATATCTCGGTTAATATTCAAGATAGAGAATAAATGTACATAACATCATTTATAGTGTATTTAATTTTCAATAAGTTTGATTCTATAGACTTTTTCGATCCGACTTATAGTAACGGAGATATTTCGAATTTTCAAAATTCTCCCCCTCTAAACCCCCCCTCCCCCTGGTCCAATTTCAGCCGTTAACGAACTTGATCTTTCTTTTTACATAAAACGACTAAATATTGAGTTTGGTAACGATTACACAAAAATTGCGACCGCTAGAGCGGTAACAGATAAATATATAGATAGATAAATAGATAGAAAGATAGATTGATATATATATATATACACACAGTCTTGAACGGACCTCATTTTCGTCATCTCCTAGGTAGGATCGATGGACATTTGAAGAAAAAAATCGAAAATTCCGTCATGAGTACAACCTCAATAGCTGATTTCCCTTAAGGGAAATCTGCTAAAATGGTTTAATAATTATTTGACGATTTTTATCTTTGCTGTCCTTCAGCCCTAGATTGGTTAATTAAAATTAAATAGGTTATATCTTCAAAACGATTTAATAATATTACATATATCATAATTTTAGAAGATTAATAGATTAATTAATTAGAATTATGTTCTATATTCTCTATGTTCATGTTAGCCTTCATAATACTAACAAGGTCCACGAAAAGCGCGTCACCAATCGCCATCTCCTTAACGAATGTTTATAAAATAGATTGTGACTATTTATGTACAAATGGCAAATGGAATAATACTAATTCTGAGGAACGGCAATCTTGTATATGGAAGAAAATCGGTTTATAAAAAAAAAATGTTAAACTGAGGATCGAATTATTTTTTTCTCTATTTCATAAATTCATCTTCTTTTATTTTCCTTTAGGTAAAGCAATTCTCTTACTCCAGAACTTAAGAGCAAGAATTTAGGTGACAGAGACAACCTTAAGGTTGCCTACCTTACGACGCTCTGTCCCCGATGTCATATTCCTAAAAAAAGCTTGTGCTACAAACTCCTGTTTCTTCTTAACCGACAGACGTTTTAACAATCCATGAATAAACACCTGATAAAAACTTTTTCTCTGAATTAGACCAAAAATTTTATTTTATTTTAATAATATCAGTATTGGTCTTGCTTTGTTATTAATCATTCGCATTTTTTTAATAGTGTAACTGTGATATTGTTAACTCACAAGTATTAAAATAATCTATGTCTATCAAAAACAAAAGTTATACGAAATAAATTATATTGTATAATTATTTGTTGTAGACTGTTTTCTTTCCTTGTATAAAGTATTATTATAGCCAAAAAAATCGGATTGAGATTTCATTGGAATTATGTGTTTTGTTTTTTCCTGAACACATTTTGTCTTTGCGTGGTATCTCGCGCATGCTAAGCATGACTACCTTAAAATGTTGAAATTTTACATTTAGAATTATTGTTCTCTTTTCCTTTAACTAAAATCGACTAAGAGGGGAATAGGAGGGCAAGGCTTAGAAGAGCTAGACAAAAAAAAGTTGCAAATTTATCATCAGAGATAAAGAACAATTATTTTAGGTTTTTCATTATTCGAAAAATATCAATTAATTTTATTCTGTGTCGTTTTTTATTCCGATGCATTAGAACAGAAATATCATATAACAAATTCTAATGAAATTATAAATATCTGATTTTACTTCCTTTATTCCCGTAATACACAACGTCATTAAGATAAAGTTTAGGGGAGTGGTATTTCGAAAATTCAAAATATCTTTGTTGCTATTATTCAGATCTAAAAAATGTATAAAACTAACCTTGTTGCAAATGTAATGTTCTATATATGTAAATCAAGTAAAGGGTTGGAACCGCCAGAATAGATGAGAGAGCAGTACAACTCTAGACGGCTTGGAGATGGTGCCTTTTCATCGAAAGCGCTTGCCAACTGTACTCGACCATCAGCCAGTGACGACGGTATGCACCCACAGATATGACTACAGTTCTATATATGTTGTTATACACACTTTTTCTCTTTCATGAATATTAACCGAGATATTTGCATTATTCCATTTTCAGCTGCCAGACGCACTATTAGGTGTCGCATGTTAACAACAAACCAATATATGTCGAAACGTCTTATTTCCAGCTTAAATACCAAATATTGTTTTCAATGGGCCTTTACTATATGAGTTACATGCAAATATGTAATGCGATGACATCATCATTTCAAATTTTAAGGTTTTGACTTAAAATTGTTTATTTCATCTTTACACCATACTCGATATTTTACATTTTCATTAAACACTTAAGATCATATTAATTATTGTCTTAAATAGGACTTTGAATAGGATGAAGGTGGGGGTTAACAAATTTAAAATATCTTCGTTATTATGAGTCGGATTGAAAAATGTTATAAAATCGAACTTCTTAAATTGTTAGTGCTCTACAATTGTTATTTTATATATTTTTCTGAAACTCAAATATTTAGCGTGCAATTGCGTTTATCCTTTAGTAAACCCCAACTTCTAATGTGATTTTTACTTAGTAATAGAAAATATATGGTGAGAAAAGAGCAATAGTGTGTTATTCACGCACATGGGAAATCTGCTTATATTTGGCAGTCCCTGCGTGACGGACTTTTTAATCTTACCTTTTATGAATAAAAATAATGATAGGTCCCGGTGTACTCGGTTAATTCATTTTATTACAATTAATAATTTTGAAAACAGACTTATTGTAAGAACTTCATCCAAAATCTCAAGGAGTATTGATCGTAGATTATGATTAAAATAACAACGATCTTAAACCCGCCCTTTACAGCCATGTCCTGTCTGAACTAATTTTAGCTGGAAGCGCTTAGGACGTGATGAGACATGAGCTCTGCTCCTGGCAGACATATTTACATAACGATAGGCTACGAGAATGCAGTCTACTTCCTGATGAATATGTAGGGGTATGTATTCACACTAGGTTATACATAATACATGAACTTATGGACCTATTTTCTCCTCATGATTCACGTTTGAGAATCCATTACCATTCTACAAGGCAAGCGTTTTGTGTTGAAATAAGTTGAATTCGTTTAATCATTGTTAGAACAATGATTAAACGAATTCACGTACAATAAATTTACGAATTACTTCTTCTCCTCATACATTAAAAAAAAAATTAGTTATAAAGATATTAAATTTTTAAGACCCATCAAAACATGCTCCCACCTTCTTGTCCCAATCGCGGTTGGTAGTGTCACATTAAGAAAGTCAAAATATATATGACTTTTTCACAAAAAAATAAATAAAATATTTTAGGTTATTTACGATGGAAAGTATTTTTCTTAATATATATATATATATATATATATATATATATATATAAGATTAGAACCTTGTTATTTTATTCTACGATTAAATTATTTTGTGATTATACCAATGCTAGAACTCAATACTCGTTATAAAAAGAAAAATTTCGTTAAGAAAAATTTATTACAAAAAATAATCAGATTACCATTGTTACTTCATACCAAACAAAGGTTTTATTGGTTATAAAATAGTGGAGAAACATTTGCACAAAAGTACCATTTGGGAAAGTAAATTCTGTACAAAATTAGTGTGTATGAAGTATATTTAACGTAAGTACAAAAACGAGGTACCAAAGTCCCACCAACCGAAACAAGTCAATCGGTGTATAACCGTGTAAGTTATGTTTCGAAATCCCACTTTCAGTGATGACACGTTTGGGACAATTTCGTTTCGATTTTTCGGATCTCCTCAGCTAGGCGTGTGCTATACGTGAGCTTTTCACTCCAAGGGTTTGGCTAGGACAAAGTTGAGTAAACAGAGTTTTACTGGTATGTGACAAACAGTTAGTTTGATGAATGGATGAAAGTCCAATACATCGTATTAACTAAACGTCGTGTAACCTTAGTATATTTTACGTCTTTGAAGTCCTACTTTTTTCATGTTTTTGTATTGCAATGTATTTTTCTAGAACGGATAACACCGTCAGTTGTTAGGTAATAATTAAATTATTTAAAGTAGAGAAAAATAATTAAATTATTTATTTCCTTAGTATTAGTCTTAGAAAAAAAAATCCTGTGAGTATTTTCAACTTGCAGACACTTATCTGAGGTAATGCATTTTAGGTGCCTCCGTTTCAATGCAGGATTTTTATAAATCGGTTATTGACTGCCTGTCTGAAACGAGGAAGATTTTATAGTCACATCTAAAACATGAAGGTGCCTATTGCCCATTTACCATTGTGAATTGTTCAGAGATTTTATCTTAAATTTGGGAAACTTTATCAGAATATTCTGTCTATAAAAGGAATGGACTGGGAACAAACAACGCACGGTGCCATATATATATATATATATATATATATATATATATATATATATATATATGGCTCAGAACGTAACTTTACATATAAATTCGTTGTATGGTGATGTCACCAATCAATATTTGACGTTCTTGTTTCGAATATGTTTATTTTATCTATAGCATACTGGATATTTAACCGTTTCAGTCAACACTAACGATCATATCTGTTGGCAGAAATTGGGCATGTAATAATGGGGGTATAAAGGGGGACGGGATTCAAAATATTTTCGTTTATATCAGTGGGATTGTAAAAAGTTACTGTAAAAATTACAATTACTGTTCTATGCATTTTCCCGTAAATCAAGAATTAAGCGAGTTATCCGTACACTCTTCTTTTCAGCCTTCAGTAACCCCTCCCATCTATTCATCGGTTTTTACATAGAAGTAGTGATATGTCGTGACAAGAGATCACAAGTGTGTTATACCAGCACAAGGGGAAATCTGCAGCTCCTGCGTGGTGGACTTTTTTTGTTCTAACTCAAATATTGATGGAGTTATTTCTGTTATCTGTTTTCAGGCAGTTGACTGAAAACAAAGACCTTTACTCATCCAGTTCTAATATTTGAAAACATTAGAAAAGGACATATACTGTATTAAAACTCAGCTATATTGTAAAAATCTTTAACCTTACACTGCACCAGAGAAATGCCCCTAAAATAACACTTTTTCGGTTCCCGTTCTCCTACCTTTAGTTAGGACCCGTTAATCGGACAAAGATGAGTTATGAAAGGAGTAATAAACTGTCTATTGGGTACATGATAATATATTCCATGGAATAATTTGAGCATCCGCATTTGCAGGAGTCTATGTATAATGGATGTTGCTGAGTTAGACAGGCTTGCATATAAAGGAGACGATAACTCAGGTTCACACGGTGAATAACCGTTAAAGCCCTGACTCTCTGAGCAAGTTATTTGTCCTCTGAGCCTGCTTGGAAGGATTCAGTTGAGAATTAGCAGGAATTATCATACAACAGAGGCCTTTAAAGGCTAATCCACGATAATTAGTCTAAGTCCACAACTTATCGTTTCCCCGAATGATAATTTAACTGGAGTAGAAGTTCATCGAGGATCTTCATACCACACTTATGAGATTCAGCCTCTCTGGCCTATATACGGGAGGTCTCAGCGGATAAAAGGCACCCAAATATGATAATTATGAGGTAGAATGTCTCCTTAATTATATTTATGTTTTGAATTACTTTCAATGTTTTTTTAAAAAAAAAAAAAATATTCAATGAACTTAGGAAAGTCTACCGTTCAATCCTTGAATGTCCCATCTACAAAAAAAGTCTTGTGTTTGAGGGGATACATTGCACTTACTACCCTTAAACAGGGTGTAACAGACTTTAGTACTCAAACTATGAGAGATGATTCTGCATTTAATTTCTAACAAAAACGTTCGTATATGGTCTGGTCCAATTCTCACTTATTTTAGAGAAATTATTTATTTTTTTTAATTTTAAAATTGGAACGATTTTTCACATACGAGTATAAAAACCATTAACCAAATAACTCCAGTAATTTCGTAGTGCTCGAGAAGATGGACCTACAGTAACCTTCATCTCCCCAGACGATTGGAAACGAGAGTTTCAAAAGCTCATACTACAAAAGTGGAAGTCAGACTAGACACGACAATAAACTACTAGAAACCAAAGAAATTACAGAGCATTGGAACAGTGCAAGTAGAAAAATCCGAAAAGAGGAGGTCGCTCTTGCCCGTGTCCGAATTAGACACACAGAATTAACACATGATTATTTATTGCGTTGTAATGTCCATCTTACCCTCTCACATCTTCTCCT
The DNA here is from genome assembly GCA_019009955.1 of Riptortus pedestris. NCBI lineage: Eukaryota > Metazoa > Arthropoda > Insecta > Hemiptera > Alydidae > Riptortus > Riptortus pedestris. The sequence continues at coordinate 83,915,010 of CM032229.1, forward strand.
CATTTGTAAGAAATACGATCTTCTAAGAAGAGCTTTGAACCTTAAACCGAACCTAAAAGAACTCCTTAGAGACGGTGAAGACGACATAAAAAGGCTTTTTGAATTTTAACTATAACTTGTTTGTTCCAAGAAATATAGAACCACCTGCCTAGTGGAGACGGTATTGTAATAAATAAATAAGATAAATAATAATTCCTGAAATTATTTCAATATCGAAAATCTTAGTTTACCATTCTAAAGAGCAATAAATTTACCTTAAAAGGAAGGACTAAAGGAGTTTAATGAGAACAAGTAACGACATTTTCTTTCTCTGTAAACTTTCTTCTTTTATTGCTCCATTACCCGAAGAAAATATTTCAACACTTGAATTTCATATAAATCTTCTTCAATTAGTAAACTGCAAATCTCTCCTATTTGTTTTCAAATCCTAACAATTTCTTAAACTTTGCACACTAAAGTATGTTACACCCTGTATATAGGTAAGTTTGCACGTTAAAGTCTGTTATGTATAATAATTCATAAATAGAAATACAATCTCTTAACTTGAGACGATCATTCATGTACGGTAATTACTAAGGGAAGAAATGACTAAAAAAAAAAAAGCTTCCCTATATTTAGTCAAACCTTGCCATAAAAAGAAAGAATAATTTCATATAACCCACCTGTATTGTTCAGTTACCTATTTTTAGCTAACCTTTTCCAATCGTTTGTTTGTATATATTGTCCTATTATTGCTTTAATATGGTGATTTCTAAAAATAATTTGTGTTATAATACCCATTTCACATTCGACTTTTTATTTAGATTGTTTCCAATGAAATGTCAGGTAACAAAATAATGTAAGCTCAGTTGAAAATAATATTCCCTCTTGAATGTCAGATAAATCTCTTTAATGTGACAGAAGCTGTTAAAATACCTGCTTTCAGAATAACGAGTTATATCCATTACTTTGCAGTTTAATAATTGTCATCAAGTGCAAATCATGTCTATTGAAAACGTTTTATTTTTAACATGCGAAGTAAAGGACTATTTCAATTAATATGCCAAGAGTGCCCCACATCCTAATAATGATGAAAAATCTTTCATTAAATGCAGGCATAAATATTTTAAGATTAGCCTTTGCCCAGATGGCAAGCCCTGAGTGGCGTTCGATTTCAGCGGGCGCAAATAGGAATTTATTTAGTGACAAACTCATTAAATGAAATCCTTAGTCCCCTTCAGGCTAGAAAAGGGTGGTATCCTGTAGATAACCCATCCCAATTTGCCATAGTAGCAAAAAGTGGTCGTTAATGAATAATAATAATAATATTCTTAGCCTAAGGAAATGATAATACGAGATTAATGGGCTCAAAAAAATATCAGATCGACCCAAAATTTGGCTAATTTTATTCTGGAATAACAGTTATTGACATTCTTCTTGTAATTTAATTTTCTGGCACTTTTTAGAAGTGTTCACCAATTCTGACGAAAAGAGGTTCATTATAATTTAAATACGACGGGGGCAGGGAGGATGGTTAGTTTTGGCAGTGCCTGCATAATGAACTTCTTTTATTTAAATTTGGACAGGCTCTGTTGCTAAATGGTGTATACGAATATGGATTTGACAAATCAATCTATCGGTCAAAATTGTGAATGGAATTAAAATTACTTATTCCTACCACTAACAGCATTAGTACTCCTCTTTAGGCTCTGTTCTCCATAGTTTCTTAATTTGTAAACAGTATGAGTGTATTATGTACATAGATCGATATGGTCTGAGCTAAAGCAATTCGGTTCTGTATGTAAGCTCCGTATGAAAGAAACAATCTAGGTCTGAGGCCGAGGCCTACGTGGAAGTCAAGTTATGAGGTGAATGACAACCAGAAATCACAAGGAATCATTCGTTCAAACAAGTTGTGTGTGAAAGGTACCTGGCGATGGAGCGCACACCTAAAAAGCGCTCTGCCGCCTAGAGTAAATATTTGTGAATGAAATAGGGCTTTTGGTTGACTATCAGCTGTGATCTGCTTCCTTCACCATCCACCACCTCAAAAATGGATACATGTGTTGTTGTTATTTTTGTCATTATTCTGGAAATTATTAATGCCTAAGTTTTAATGTACAATGATGAGAGGATTCTATGATTTACGACTGCCTGGGTTTTAATTTACTCTTGACATGATTTTGAATAACTAGGATAAGTTTTTAAATTGTTTTAACTTTGATTGAATGTTTTATTTTTTTTAAATTATTAAATGTGTATTATTAACGATCGTGCTCTAATATAGTTGTCTAATAATAAAAACCTTTTATAATGGAGGAGAACATTTGTGGTGATGACCAATGATGACGATATTTAATGTGTGATAAATAAATGAAGCCCAGCCTTTTGTATTTAAGAGATTTTATTCCTTTTTATGATTATTTATTTGTATATGATCATTATAAATGAGAATTAGAAATTCCGGAGCATATATTTCTCACATTTTTAATGATCTCAAAAGTATAAATACCTTTCATAGAATATGATTAATCAATTAATTATTATGTATAAATTGGTTTCTGATTTAATTATGTATTTAATCATCCAACTCATCATGAAACAGGGTAAATGTAATAGTCTTCCTAAAAGTAATCGTGGATTCAAAAATGTTCTTAGAGATTCTTAAAAAAAAATAATAAACCACTGACGAGTAAGTTATATAATGAGGACTTTTATCTGTCAAATCCCGTCAAAGATAAAATATTTTATTTATTTATTTGTTTTTGCGAATTTTGATTTAAATTCGTTTACCTGGACAATGGAACTCGTTTGCTAGAAGAAATAACATGTTTATAACATAGAAACCTGTCTTTTCTTTTCGAAGAATATTTAGTATTTGTATAATACAACATAATATTGATGCCTTTGAAATCATGAAAATAAGATTTATTTGCTTAGAATTGATTATTAATAGTAATAATTTAGATTAATAATAAATATTATATGTAAGAAACCATTAGTACAGTGTATGACTAATACATGTGTGTGCATTATTTTGTAGATTGCTATTTTGTGAATTAGATTGAAAAATCATCTATGTTTAAAATATTTATTTAGAGTCTTCTAGTATTATATTACACTCGATTCTAATTCTGCGTACATTGTATGATCTACCTGTACAGAACCTATTAATACAGCCTATTAATACACTTATCAATGTGTTTATCGGCCCGATTATAGAGCAGGGGTGATAATAAAACTGTGGAGGTAAGCGAGAAATGCGTGGGTGTGCCGTGCTAAATTCAACTTTAGCCAGATGGGCAGAGGTCGGATTTAACCGAATAGACTGGGATGGAAATTATGCCCGGTTATGCACCACGTGTCCCTTAAATAGGGCTCTTGACGCTCCATAATGCCTCTCTGATCCTCTATTAACCTTGCAAAATCACATATTTTCCATTTTGATTATAAAACAATTGCCGTACCTTCAAGAATTTACCACAGTGATAGTAAATTGTAAGAATTTCAATGTATACTTTTCAAAATCCCTAAAACTCGCGAGGCTAACTTTTGTAGCAAAAAATAATTTACCCTTTAAAAACGTCATTTATTAACCCTCAAATTATGCTATTATGCCCATTTGGGACGGGGTTTCAACAGGTTACCACCCTTTTTTAGCCAAGTTGGGTCGAAAGACTTTATTTAATACGTTCGTCACTAAACAAATTCCCATTACCCAGGTGAAAATCGAACTCACGAGACCCTTTCCCCTTTTTATATTATTACTTTCAATAGGATTTTTTAAATGCTCCCACCTGCGACACAATTTAAAAAAAAATCTTCAAATGTTTATTGATCCTACCTCAGAAATTATGAAAATGAGGTCCGTTCAAATATATATATATATATATATATATATATATATATATATATATATATATATAGATATACACACCCACACACACACACACACACACACACACACACACATATATATGTGTGTGTGTGTGTGTGTGTGTGTGTGTGTATTTGATATCTAGGGCACCCCTGGCTGTCGCATCGCTCTCTCTCACACTCTCTCTCTCGCGCTCTCTCTTTTGGTTTGATCGTTAGCAAACTCCATATTCAAATGTTTTATGTGATGATCACGTTCTATTAAAGATCATATTCATTAATGGCTGAAATCGGACAATGGGAAAGTGGGCGTTTAGAGGGAAAGCAAATTGGAAATGCTATCGGATGAAAATATGTTGTATAATCAATTCTGTAAAAAAAAATGTATACTCTATGAATTTCGTTCTATACGTTTTTTTTCTCTATGTTGAATGTATTCCCCGATATTTGTATTTCTTAGTTTTCATCCCCCACTGTTTATATCATATTAACAATAATCTGATATATCATGAAACATTTTATCGAATGTTTATGTTCATTTTATTTAGGTAGGCTATGCATAAAATCGAATTTTTCATTTAATTTAATTAATCGTTACATAATAAATTTTAAGAAAAGAAAAATGCTTCTATTTTTAATTAAAATATATTTATTCCGATTTTATTAAGAGGTCTCTTTTCTAGGTAGGGGTTGACTAAGCTTTTAATTAGTAAGTTAAATAACTACATTGTTTTCCCTTGCTCAAATAAAAAAAAAAATATATTCTTCTGGTTGGAATCCTCTGGATTTACGACGAATAGCATTAAGTCCTACTCACATTTTCAGAATTTTTATTGCTTTTGACGTACATTTGTCTTCTGAGGTTTTGTCGCATTCTCTAGTCAGTTGTTATTCCCCTATTCTCGAGTGAGTGTTTAATTGTCAGTAGTGTAAAACTTACTGTACAATTTGTTGATTCAGTTGCAGACATGAGATGCTTGTCCATATACTGTCAATGACAATTTCTCAATCAAGCAAAATAGTTCGAGCTAAATTCAGTCTCGTTTAATTGTTGTTTTCTATTCGCTGCTTGTTTGTTAAATTTCTTTTTGTTTTCGTCTAAATTTACTATACTTCCGATTTCATCTTGTCAATTTCTTGACTGTACATAATACGTCATTTTGTTCTACTTTTTCTACATTTTAAAATTGCATTCTTAAACCTATAGCTAATTTTGAACCCAATTTTGAACAGCAGTACAACGTAGAGGATTTTATAAAATAATATTTGAGATTGCAAAGAAGTTGGTGTTTTTTCCTGAATTCTTGAAAGACATGATTAATTTCATGTGTTTAGAATAACATTTTTTTATTTAAAAGTTGATCTGGTGTGACGTTTTTCATGTTATGTAAATTAGTTGGTATCAAGGCGTCTTGTGTTTTAAGTTTTATTCCAATTGGATTGTGTTGAATTAAAAAAAAATCATTGATAGTTATTTGAATGAGGTTAATTCATTAATTTCATTTATTCATTTTATATTCATATGAATTCATATTCCTTAGACAGATAGAATCCACTATCTATTATTATTATTATTTATTAACGTCCACTTTTTGGGAATCCACTATTTATTATATGAGTATTGATTTTAAAACATTACATCCAGTTATTCAACATGTGGTGCAAAATGATTTGTTTTCTTCTTTAATAAGTTATTTGTCTTCTTTAAGAGAACAAGAGTGTGAATAACAAATCAAGTATACTAAAATCAATTTATTATTATTATTATCCATTAACGTCCACTTTTTATTCTAGCCAGGATGGGACTAAGGATTTTATTTAATGAGTTCGGGAATAGAATTCGCACAAATCTTAAATTAAAGGCAACGCTTTAACTCACATAGGTAAACTTCGCCCCTGGGCATACATCCCTATAGATAGCGTTCGTCCTGTCAATGAGTAATGGTGAGTATATAAACCTTAAAAAAGAAAATATTAATAGCATTGATATCAAATAAAATCTCAAGAAATTAATTCTCAAGACGGAAGAAAAGAGTTTTAAATTCTAACGATTTCAATAGATAACATTCTTCTATCTTTTATACAATGCTAATGCAGAATAGCGTAGCATAATGGCTTATTTTACAATATATGAACAATAAAGTGCTGTACGTACAACAGCCTGTCTTGCAAATCAAAAAATATGTGGCTGAATCCCGCACATTATTGAACAACATACAAAATAAGTCTCCACTGATTTAAGCTCCATGCTCAAAACCATTGGCAAATGGAATACCTTTATCGAGTTCAATTTTGCGAATGTACATTCAGATGGTTACATTCAATTCGTAAATTTGCATTGAGCGTAACAGGATTCGTTGCCTTTCAAAGTAGCCGTAATAGAATAAGCCACGAACCTTTCACTTGTAAAGGGATTTGCCAACAGCTGTCCCATTACAAAGTACCTGTGGGCATATATTCCAGAATGACTTATCAAACAAGCGTTCAAATTATACGGGTAATAGGATTCCTGTTCAGAGGGTCGCAAAGTCTTTCAGCAACTGTAAATTGAATGAACGATTAAGAATTTGCAAGAGTGATTTTCTCCGTCGAGAAATTCTCACAATTAATATACATACAAATATATATATATATATATATATATATATATAACTACGAAGAAAGGCTTTTAAGAGGTGCCTTCTTCAAGCTGGACTTTGCCATTTATCATTAATGTAAATCACTACACTCAACAACAATGTTTTTAAATAAAAACCAAAATATTACTTCAAACTTTTAGAAATATCGGTACTTTCTAAAAGAAATCTTTTTGAACACACCGTTTCGTCCAAAATAATGAGCATACGTTAATCCAAAAAAAGGGGCTTGGTACACATTTTAAGCGCTTTTTGATCACTTTCTCGAGTCCTGGGCCTCCTTAGGGGTGTTTCCGATTAAGGAAAAAGAATTTATTTAATGGCATCACTATATAAAAGTCTCAATCTCACCCTGGCTAGGGTAGAGTGGTAACCGATAAACATTTCCGATTAACCGTATTTTCATTATGTGGACGTTAATAAAAAATATCTAATTTGTTCTATTTCACCACTAAACTACCGATAAGTAAAAGGAAATTATTAATTACAACAGTTAAGTACGGCGGAAACAAATTTATTTATTACTAATTATTTTTTATGCCCCACATTTGAGGAAAATGGCTCGAGAAAGTTGAAAGTGAGTCCATAAATATAATAATCAACTTTCTCGATCGTGTAAAGGAAGGTGCATTATTTATACATTTGGAGAAAATTCCTTTTATGGCTGAAGTTATTTCATATCCGTACTTAGAATTTAATAAAAGTTGTACCTTTGTTAATCTTATACTTTGTAGATCTATTTAGTTATAATTATATATTTGTGATAAATATTTATATATTTTAAATGTTTTAGGATAAGTGTAATATTTTGCTGCTATCAGTTAGTATTTCAGTCATGGCACCGGGTATGCCAAAGTCTTTTCGTCCATCGTCGTCTGTTAATATGTGTTAATTATTTGCTGCAGTATTTACATGTAGGGTTGTCGGTTTTTGTCATTAAGTGTAGACAAACTTACGACACAGACGTGTGTGGCCGATCCAGACTCTGGCAAGAACAACTTCTTGTACTCTTATAGCTCGATGGCCACTCCTTGATTGTAGTTCTGATACTCGGAGATGCTTGTTTCAATTCATCCATTCTGATTGCTAATTTTCTAGGATGTCTTCGTATACTATGTTTGTTTTCGTGCATTAAGTTTGTTCAGTAATTAATTTAGCCTCGTGTTCGACATCCATTATTAAAAACGAAATTTTAATATGAATTTAATATGTTACAATATTAAACGATCATCATTTCTACGCTTTTTCTGTGAAACTCACTCCCAACAAAAATTAGCATTGCAGTTGATGGCTCACTAGTAAGACATAATTAGGTGCATGTTACTCAAATTACACTAAAATCAGTCCCGTTTAGAAAGGATAAATATATTACTAGGTAGTACCATTTTACACAAATTCCGCCCTTCCATATTTAGTAGTCTTCCACATCTGGAAAAATATTACCATCGGACGTTCACATTATAATTGAATTTGCTGTGGAAATGAGATTGATGTATTTTACATTTTCCCTTCTGTGTAGGCATTAATTATGTTTACCATGGATTAAACTCCTTTAACGTTTGCAAAGTTTTAATCAGAATTTGCTCGAATTATATTTACAAATATGAATGTGTCCATTGAAATTAATTTTGTGATTTCTTTCAACAAAACAACTTTCAGTAGTCTCTCTTTATTCTTTTATAATAATTGTGAGAAAGTTCAAACTATTTTAATTTCAACTGAACCACCTTTTACACTGAGACAATTTGTTAAACAATAAAACTTGGCAAACCTAGAGACGTGGGTTTATTATAATAATTTATTAACGTCCACTTTTATCTGTATTGCTAATTGGGACGGGTTATCTACTGGTGATCACCCTTTTCTAACCAGGGTGGGCCTAAGTAGTTTATTTAATGAGGTCATCACTAAATAAATTCCTATTGCCCTGGCGGGAATAGAACTCGCAACTCTAGATTTAGAGACAACGCTTTAACTCACATGGCTAACTTCAGCACCATTGAAATACTAAACTTGGCATTAAAACTGAACATATGTTCCCCTGAACATATATACTTCTTCAGGTGTACAAACCCAACTATAATATATTCAGATGCAAAATTTAGACATGAAAATATTCTGAAATGTTTTGAATGATATTCTGCCCCAATTTGGGATATTTTTATGCGTTATTTTTATTTATGCTGAAATGGGCTATGCAATTGGCACATCTCACATTAGGGTGCACCATGATTTGTAGTTTTTGGCAACCAATATACCAATATTTGTTTTAGATTATTTTTCATGTTATACAAAATAGGTCATAAAAAATTAATAATAATAATAAAACACTATTTTTGTAGTTAGATAACAGTCAGAACTAATATAGTGTTACAATTTAAATTTTAAAAAAGTTTTTTTTTTTTTTAAATTTGAACCAAAATGCATAATTTTGCTATTAGAATAGAAATACTACATAAATAAAGTAATTTATTGCAAATTTAACAATGTATTTAGTAATGTTCACTTATTAGTCCCAATGAAGAATTGAATTTCTCAAGTTAAAAGAAATTTATTTTATTATTTGCAAGTTTGATAGCTTATCGAACAAAAACTTTTGGCTTTGAAGGCTCCTGACAAAAGTAAATGTAAGTAGAATATGTTTTAACTCCACTTAATCATGTTTGGTTACAACAACAGACTAAGAAAGGATTTTACAAATTGCAAAGTGCAATTTTTCTGCGACTGTAATCCTCTCATATTTTTATGAGTATTATGGGACTAGAGTATAAATATTTTTTAAACATAATATCACTAACAATTTGGTCTTAAAATAAATTAAACGAAGAAGCTCTAAAGAAGGCTGGCATGTGCAGAATTATTTTAATAACCAATAGAGTTAGGAAAAATTTAAACTTTGGACATTTTAAACAACTATAATTTGTATTTGATATTTTAATTAATAAGATCAAATCATTTGCTGGAATATAGTATACAGGGTGCCTCACTTCATTAACTAACCGAGCATTGCCATGAATAGACAAAAAGTTCCTTTGATGAACGTGAATGAAAACACTCCAACTGTCATTGTTGACTTCCCATTTTTTAAGACGTATAGATGAATAACCATGACTAATTCAGTTGTGTAGCTAATTTATTTTTGCTTATCTTCGTGAGTGAAGCAACGATTTTAAAGTAACTTTTTACTTTTTGCCTGTGATTGGAATATTAAGGACAACGTCTACCATATTTTCATGGATTTATGAACTCTATTATAGGCATGTTGTCGATAGTACTTCAGTGATGTATAATGTAAAAAAAAAACTTGTACTTGTTCCTCAGTAGTCTATATAGAGGACACTCGAGGAAGGAATAAAAGTATTTTTAAATTGGTAAAATTTTAAAAGACATTAAATATAACAGTCGCATTAACTGGGTTTTCGTTGTATATAAATTATTCAAAATTCAAATGAGAATGTAGTTTAAGCAAGCCATTTGTTTATGCGCACTCTCAACCTCACTGAACCACTCAACATTGTATGGGGCGAGATGTGGAATGAAGTGACGTCAAGAGGTGTGAACGAGTGGTCAGGCCCTGTAACACCATCCCAACCTTTCACCTGTGCTTGACTGTCTGTCACTCTCATCCACTCTCTCTCTCTCTCTCTCTCTCTCTCTCTCTCTCTCTCTCTCTCAACACACACACCACACATCTGCGATTCATTGGATGGCACTTGGTCTCATTTGTGACGGGTCAATAGCTCCCATGTTTCGCGGAATCCAGGGAGTATTTATTAAATACACAGCTCTAACCTCTGCCCGGCAGTTGTTGACAGTCGTCCGGCGTTCTCCGAATTTAGCATCTGTGTACAGACTCTACTAACTTGAAATTAGAACTCGAGATGATATTATCGATCAACGGAAGGATAATAAGGTCAAAACACCTCCACTCTTAATACTTCATTTATTAAATGCAGAGTATTTTCGGGATGAACCGCCCCATCTTCAGTGCTCTGTGACACAACATTTACATTTTTGAAACAACAAGTAATATAAATAAATATAATAGTAAATAAAAGGTTGTCAACGTATTTAAAATCAAATATATAAAATGTGTGAAAATACAATGAAAAGTTATAACTTATGTTCGAGCACCTCGAACTCATCAGAATTAGCTTCCAGAGTGAATGGAAACAAGGTGAGAGAGAGACTCGAAATCCTGTGGGCCAACTCAGCATCCCATACCCAGGGAAGTTCTCCGAGAAGATCGGACGCATGTTGGAAAGGTTTGGGCTTCGTACTGCCTGCCGAAGTCATAGCTCCCTAAAAACAAATGCTTCAATAATTGATGCGGTCGATCCACTAGATAGATCTGGTGTTTATCGGGTTACTTGCCTGACCTGCGGAAGCTCATAAGTAGGGCAAAGTAGAAGGAAGTTAAGAACACCTTTCCACCAAGGCATCGGAGGTACGAAAGCACATGTTGAGTGAAAGTCAGAAATCTAATTCTGTTGAGTTCGAGGTGCTCGACCATCTTGGAAAAGGGAGGAAAATGGATCTGGTGGAACAGATATGGATCAGGATGGACATGCTGGAGGACAATAATATTAATATTAGGGAGGAGAGTGACGTGCTCAGACATGTTCCTTCCTCTGGAGTAGCTGCCCTGGCCCGAGTAGGCTTCCAGTCTCCTCCGAGTAGATGTCGACTCAATAGGGACCAGCTCTAGGTCAGTATTTCCTCCCCATCTCCTATTCATTCCATTATATGCATCATTTAATACTTATTTAGAAAATGTTTTAGATATAAGTTTTACAATTTAGTTTTACATTTTATATATTTGTTGTTAACTTTTTAATACGTTGACTACCTTTTATTGACTATTATATTTATTTATATTACTTGTTGTTTCAAAAATGTAAATGTTATTTCACAGAGCAATGAAGATTCGCCCAGGGAGTACTCTGCATTTAATACATGAAGTATTATGAGTGGAGGTGTTTTGACCTTATTATCCTTCCGTTGATGATGGACCTTCGCCAGCCAAATCGCGAGATATTATCGATCTTCTAAAATACAATATACGTTAAATAATTAACTGTAGTCGTAACATGATAAACTCTATTTTATAGCTGAAATAATTATTACAACATGACTCGTAGTATTATCTTCACTGTTTGTTTCTCGCTTCTAAAATAGAGTCGGCTCTCTTCACAGAATGGGACATAACGAAATGTTAGCTTCACTTTTAGGTACTAATCACTGTTTATTTTCGAAAGGGGATTTTCAACCGTTTTTTCACTAGGAATAAATGACACAATAACAACAACAAGGATAAATAATTCCACTCTAGGGTGTACTAATCACGTAGAAATAAATATTCATAGCGATGCAATTCCTACAATATAAAATATATGAATGTCAAGCCTTGAATAATTTTAATATGTATGACTTTAGCTACAATATTTTTTTGGAGGGGGGCTCCTAGTTAAATCGTAGGTAAACCACTATTCCTAGCGAGATGAAGGTAGAAGAGGTGCAGTTGGAACCCTGCCGAGGGAGAATTCGCGTGTTGCGGAACTTGGATTAGCAAGAGTTAGCGTGTATGTACTTCTAACTAACGATTGTCTCTGTGAGAAAATGGCTCTCGCTGCGTGAACTGACCACTCATCCCCGGATATAATGAGTCCCGTCATTCTACTGGAGACAACTCAGTCCTGATCTTGGGTGGGGAGGTTGCACGCCAAGTTGATCCCTCTCACAGTTCTTATTCTTGTTATGATGTTAGTTAAAAATATTTGCTCTGATTTTGCCCGGGCCAGTAACTGGAAGGCTCAAGATTCTTTCTGAATCTAACATGTTCTCTCTATTCGGTAACCATCAAGGTGGAGTAAAGAACCGCGGGCATATGTGATAGCCCTAATAACTCTTAATACATCCACACGAAGAACGTCTCCGCCATCCTTCCAGCTGGAAAAACATTCGACTGAGATAGCCCTGATAATTGAGATTTTATTCATTAGATGAACATTCCTTGCAATAATAAGAATCTGAAATTACTTTGTGATTATTTCAGCGAGAATAATCGAAAAAATAATGGTCACACGTCGTGAGCTACGTACGTAGCTTAGAAGATCTTGGCTACAATAAATCTGTTAGAGAAGCATTTGGAGAGAAGAGCCTTGGAATGCTTTATGGTAAAAGATAGAGGAAAATTGCCAGGCGGATTCCTCTGACAGCTGATATTTTACCGCGCTTTCTCTACTCCCGCCATTACGCTACGACTAGACGTTGCTTGTCACTCCTTTTAATATAGTTGTGGTAAAGTAAATGTCTGCAATTTGTATTATCTGCTTCCAGGCGCTGCTCCTCTTGTCCTACGCAGTTGAAATAGTTCAATAGTTGATAAAGAGCTTCACCTTGAATATATCGCCCTCCCTTTACTTCAGCCGGAGGCTAACTATGGAGAAATATTATGGACACTAGAAAAGACTTTGCCTGTCTTTCTTCCTGTAATTCAACGGCTCTTCTCGTAATAATTGGCTCAGAGTGAAATGGAATGGAAGTATTGATGGCTATGATGGCTTTAATTCACGTTTAAGCAAACATTGGGTATTTATTTCGTGAATTATTGTCCTCATGGCAAGCAAGGCTTCTAAATAGCATTATCCCGATTTGCCTAAGATGCAAAAAGTGGACGTTAATAAATAATAAATAACATTAATGAGACGGGAAAATTTACATCAATATATGATTTAGTCTAACATATGTTTTGAATTACTTATTTTTCATCATGCATTGTCAATATGAACCGATTAGAAAAATGATTGAAGTTCATCTTACCTAAAATATTGAAAATGGCTTTAGTAACATTTAGTTCTTCTGTACGATTAGAAAATATATCTGTGGAACATTATTGACAAGCATAAATCACTTGGACAGTGTATTTCATTTCCTCGGCTGACTTACGGACCTTGCGGATCACTAATGATGAGTCTAAAGTCAACCTGTAAACCTACCGCTCTATCACCTATCTGTTCCAACCACTGGGTCAGGAGTTATCTGTTAGTATTTTTAAGAGTCTTATTTACTCCTCTGTGGGAAGCCTCATACTTATCGTTGTTAGCTTTTTCTCTTCGTTTGGACTCAATTTTATGTTGTTTCTTTTTTCATATAGTCTTGCAGCTCTGGAAACCAGTTGTGAGGCTGACAGTTTTCATGTTCTCCGATAATCAGAGGGGCTGCAACTTTCGTTCAGTCTTTCCAATTCGTGATTGATCGGGAAGGGATCTACTGGAACTCAAACCTAATACAAATTACCACAGAGATATGATCAAAGATTCCACTAAAATAATATTATGGGAACCTTTCAGCATTTTCATAACTCATTTAAAAGTGAGATTCACTCCAACTTTTGACAATCATATGCTTCGAATCTAATAAGTGTGATATTCTATCCTATAGAATGATTCGAGTTTCAACTCGATCAAAAAAGATTTTTCAACAATGGACGTTACACCTTAGTTTCCTTAACACGCTCTCAGTATTGTAAATGCTGGTTAGGATTTATTTCCATTTTATTCACACTAGTGAATGATCAGAATCATAGACAACTCTCAAGCTCATTGTTGTCAGAATTATCTCAGTTATACTTATTTGTAGAGTAATGAAGTAATACAATTGACCAAAATATTTGTAAGCATCGAATTGTATTCAACTGCAATGCATAAAATGTGTAGAAATGCCTTCCATTATTGCTGCTTATGTCACAAAGACTATTAAGCAGCAACTGACGTTCTCCGGATCATAGAGCTTAAATATTCTGCCTAACGTCAAGTCACAATTATAATAACAATAACATACGAACTGTAATAGGTCACATAAGTCATCTTCTCGTTCTCCAGATCCTCAATACAGTTATGATCATCGATCAAAAGACTCTTTATTCTTATGTCTATAATTGTAACAGGATTGAACATACCCTTTAGACGATTCTTCCTGTGTTACTGAATACATTCTTTCCTCAGTAAGAAATGGAGAACCAATCATCAGCGATTTAAATAGGTAACGACTCCTCTTTGAATAGATATTAATTAATACATGAGCCTACAACTATTTAACAAACATTTACGTTGTTATACGTTTGTGTATATATGTGTGTATAAATTCCGAGCTTTGATAAGTAGGTGGTTCGCACCTCGAATATAGCTAGTCCGTAATTTAATTGATTATGAGTGTTGATCACGAGAAATTCTTCGTAATTAAACTCAATTCTTCGTAATAAAAATGACACTTTTAATAACTAGATCTAAAGCTATAAAATATTACTTTCTCCCTGTACTTACAGGTCGCTGAGTGATTCTCGATATGGCTGCAGGGAGTCGTTCCTGAGGACTTTTATGCCAGAACGCTGTATAGATCTGTAACAAAATTAATATATAATTAAGAAGTATACTGCCATTAAACGGATTTGATTTTGTGTAACTTAGAAAATAGTTTAAACCTAGACTAAGAAAAAATATTATTACTTTAAGATTTTAATTCTCTATACGATGGGCTGGAGAAATAAAGAGAGATGATTCCATTTTTTATCATATGCAACAATGAATCATAAGAGTTTCAATACAATTATCAGACGGGAAATAAAGAAATGAAATCCATCTAAAAAATGAAATAGAAATAAATAAGCCTGGGAGAATAAACGAGACTAGCCCAAGTGAAACTTTGAAATAATGGATTCCAGTACAAAGAGAGAAAATAGATCTCGTCTCATCCTGTGGTAGTGCAATTTATGACTATAACGTAACATTATTTTCATTCTTTTGACCCAACATTGAATTTATTAGACAATTTACGATTTTATGTTCTGAGTAAAATAATAGGGAAAAATGGGATATTGCTATAAATGGAAACGAAGAAAGGTAAGAAGAGGATGGCTACTCTTCTCTGGCCTGAAATGATGACAAAAAGTGTTGTCAAAGATAAGAACTTAAAACCTATAAACTATAAATAAAATTAAAAACACAAAACAAAAACAAATTACAGATAGGAAAACTATATTAACGTATCACAGCGGGGGGGGGATGGACACCAGAGGAACTGTATTACAAAAGACAACTAAAAACTAGGCTATAACATGTCCACCATTAAATATGAACTGCTCTATGAGAAAAAGAAGGGGAAGAGATTAAATACGGCTGAAGGGTATTTATCCTTATCAATTGGTTCCTCTACCATCCATAAATACACAACCTTACGACGGAAATCTTAGGAGCCTTTAATTGCCGAATAAAGGTTTTTTGAAATCTTAACAAACAATATACCTCAATGATCTTCATAGTTTTATTCTTATTACCGACAATAAACTTATCTTCTTATAGAAGACAAAGAGGATTAATATTTGTTTGGCATAATATCCGTTTGTCGTTCAGCTTTGCAGAAAAAAACTGAAAAACAAGGAATTTCAAGTAATGCAATTATTAGTATTCAAGAAAGTATTATATCGTGCATGAAATCATGAAACATAAGTTGATGTGGTAAAATAAAAAAATACTGTTCACATTTCGTTAAATTTATTTGATTCCAAAGTGATACATCTCCAATGCAAGCCAAAGAACATAATTTAGAGATATTTGAATGATAAACAAAAAAAGCCCTGTACCATTTTCGTGTCTCTAGTATGTTTTTTTATATAAAATATTTATTTTCAGCCTCCACTAAACCCCACCCCATTAGTCGATTTCTATTAAAAAAGTATGCACACAACAAAACGTACAAACAATGCCAAATATAAAAGTTCAACCGTCTAAGGCTATTCGCTTTTTACTTATACGAGACACGTACAAACGTCATGTCGACTAGTAAAAATGGGCTCAGTGAAAGTGTAGTCGAATAATTCCATTGAAATCAGAAAACTGAAAATTTTCGAGATTACTTATTTTTCTTCATAGAAAGAAGTAAAAAGAATGGAGTGCTTAAATGTTTGAAAGAAAACTTTAGTGCCCTGAAATTGAAGATTGAAAGCCCAACAACAATCGGAACTAAATAATATTTTTTTAAAAATGACGGACTGTTTCAAATGAAATATAAAAAAAAAAAAAAAACTTCGGGGTTACTGAGTTCCATATTCTTTGAAATATTATCATGAAAAATTCTAAAATAATTTTAAACCCCGCTTTACTGTTATTTTTCAAGCCCCACACATATCATATCTGTTAAATGAACACTATGTTAAAGAAACTGTAAATTGTCTGGCAAGAACAAGACACCTAAAATCGTGGTTAAATATAATACAAGTTCACATCCATGTGTAACTATGAGTCACGAAATTGAAACAGGATATTTAAAATAAGTTTGACGATAATTACTGAAAACTTTTATTAATGGAACCTAAGCAATATTCCTGTATATATAGTTTACAATGCAATAGCTGCGTGAGTTGATTTTCTGAGTTAGGAATAACAAACTTCTAGGACTTAGGTTAAGATGCCGCACTTCGTACTTTGAACTTGTAACTTTATTCAAGCCGTTAGCTGAAGTTGATAATAGTTCCTAATGACATCTGGTAGCCGGCTCGTTTGCTTGGATTCACTCAAACTTTTCTTATTAAATGGTGGGCAGGTTAAAATTTGATTAAAGTAATACCCATGAAGTTCGCTCCAACTCCATTAATTCGCCAGCAATTTTCTTGTATTATGTCCTACTTCATTCAGCTACTGATTACTTAAAAAGTAGAGTGAAATTAAATGTATCTATTCCGTTAATAAATAACATTTTATGTGCAATTATATTGGTTTAGTGTAAAATTATGCTTCCAAAGATAACGAGCTTCACCTTAAATCAATATCCCCACCTATAACCCAGCCGGAGACTAACAATCTATGAAGAAATATTATTGATACTGGGAAATACTTTGCTTGTTTTTAATACTGTAATCCAACATAGTTCCTAGTATTAATCACGTCCTCATCACAATGATCAGACCTAGCCTAGGCTGAGGTATTTTGAGTTCGGTTATTTACATAAGATGGAATTATATTGTACTTAGTAATTTCCACTCTTTTCTCTCAAAAACTACTTGCTAAGAATCTCGTTATCCCATCTCAGTAATGATCAACCTCTTACCCTGTGTCCTTCTCTTGGAGACCAATCAATCACAGGCTACCACCCAGATTAATGGCTAGAAAGTAGAATTTCCTCTTGTTTATTTTAAACCCCCGGGTCATGCTTATGTCTAATTCTCCGAGCATGTCCTCCAATTCTGGGATATTTCTACTTAAGAGAACTAAGTCGCTTGCAAAGGCCAGGTAGATCAGTTTCCCTATTTTGATCCCATGGTTCTGCCATGGAAGTCATCCATTTGGTCTGGAGGAGTCCTACGAAGCTCTCGCCTGAAAGTATATCTCCTTGCCGGACTTCTCTTTTTATTTATTTTATTAAATGTTTAAAAAACGCATAATATTAATCGTAAAAAATGTTTTTCATTTACTTTAACAAAAATATTCAAATGTTAAGTCAAGTATAATTAATTTCCTAAAAAAATACTTAAGTTGTACACTTAAATAATCTTTGGTTGTAATGTATTTCAAATCCACTAGAGTACATGTTCTAAAACTATCCTCTCGGCTCAGGAACTATACTATTAATTGTGTTAAAATTAATAACACAGTAAGTTTTTAAGTTGGATTTATGACGATCCACTATTTTTTATTAGAGATATAGAGAACTGTTGATGGTATTTGATTCAACCGAAGAGCAATATTAGATTTTTTTAATACTACTTTTAAGCAAATAGAAAATGAATTCTATTTTATATGTAATTTATGCAAAACAAAATTAGTCATTTAGTTTGTAGTTGTTTTTTTGCCATTAGAATTTTCCAGCTACATTTTGTTTTCTTTTATGCCAGATAATTCAATTTTATTTTTGCAGTGGAATTTTTAAGTGTTTCTATGGTACGTCAATAGATTCACATTTACATCAAATAAATAACTATTCGCGAGGGACGAAGCTTCCATTCGTACGTATTCTCTATCATCTAGCAAATAATTATAATTGCATAAAGTATAAATATCCTCAGGTTTTACATCCTTAACAATTCTTATACATCTAAATTAGAAAGTTTTTTTGTGGAAAAAAAGATACATAATGAAATTTCATAAACATAAGAATTTAGTTTGTCTTCAAATTGTAAATAAACCTTTTGATCTCCATAACCTATAGTTTAGAATAAATAAACCAAAATAATTTCCATTTTTATATATTAGAATAATGAATGTTAGTTTCTCAGTTTTAGACTTTTCAATGGTGAATAGATTTATTCTAAGTATTAGGTACTTTGGGGGCACTAACCTTTAATGAATATTATTATGCCTTACTTCTTGCGATTTCTGCTTTTTATTTATTAATTTTTTTTGGGGGGGGCTCAGGTTAGCCATGCGAGTAAAAGCGTTGACCTTTATCTCACATGGTAAACCTAGAGTGACGAGTTCGATTCTTGCCTGGGCAAATGAAATTATTTAGTGACAAAATTCATTAAATAACATCCTAAAATCACACCCTGGCTAGAAAAGGGTGGTAACCTGTAGATAACCCGTCCCAATTAGCCTAAGTTGCAAAAAGTGGACGTTAATTAATAATAATAATATTTATTAATTTTATTTATTCTCTTGCTTTTTTATTTCTCCCGTATATATGTCACCGTGAAAGACCGGAATCACAGGAGGTCGACATTCACCTGTGAATGTCAACAAACACCAAATACCCTCACCAAAGTATGTCGACATTCACAGGTGAGTGTTGACATTCTCCAGATTTTGGTGTTTCACCGTAACATATACATTCATTTACA
This sequence comes from Riptortus pedestris, assembly GCA_019009955.1. Lineage (NCBI taxonomy): Eukaryota > Metazoa > Arthropoda > Insecta > Hemiptera > Alydidae > Riptortus > Riptortus pedestris. Next base: position 83,934,330 of record CM032229.1, read on the forward strand.
TTACTTTCATTACCCTTCATACACAATATCTTTCGCTGCATATAAACTGGTATACCAATGAACTGTTTCTGGAATCAATGTATTCCACTGTTCATTTCTCTTCCTTTGATTTTTTTTTCTTTTTCTGTTTGCTTTTTTGAGGAATCAATAAAAAAGTTATTATAATGTTTTATTAAAAGTTTATTTATAATCATTTAAAAAATATAGCCAACCGTCCATGCAATTATACATATTCAAGGGGTTTACAGCCGCATTTCACTACTTTAAATAAATCTAAATGGAACTCAGTATTTTCAGTTTTTGTAGGAGTACGAAAATATATACTATTCCTTATCGGCTAGAGTTTTTAAATAGGTCAAAACAAAAAGGTTAAAAATGTCCATTTATATGCGTTGTATAGATATGTGACATAATTTGAAGGTATTTTCTTTGTTCAAAATAGGAGTGCATAGGTTTAAAAATTAGTAATTTCCTTCCTTGGTTCATCATACCCCTAGTTCTCATATATATATATATATATATGTATATATATAAACACACATATACAAACGTTTGTGTGTGTGTGTGTGTGTGTGTGTGTGTGTGTGTGTGTGTATGTGTGTGTGTGTGCACTAATAGCGAATTTCCTTCTATAGAGTTCTCACCGAATTTTTCAGACGACCTACCACGACCCGGATTACTAATTGCTTAGGTTAGAGATCAAAGAGCGCGTGTGAGCACTGGAGGAGTGGGGCTATAAACAGTTTATATTGGCTACACGCTAGTTCCAATATTAGATCCGCTTTGTTCAATGAATGCACGCTGCGCCGAGCAAAGCTCTTGGGGAAATTTCAAACAAACCACCATGAAATAATGCTGGAATGCCTTTATTGAGGAAGAATCTATAAATCTCTATTCGAAAAACAATAAATTGAACAATTAAATGTGGTATGTCTTTTTTACTCATTTCTCTTTGTATTCAGGCTACTTTCATTCGAAGGAAATTAATAATTTAAGTAATATCTTTGGGGACTTTTAGTAACTGAGAAATTAAGGATACCTATATCAGGTAATCTAGCAAATTTCTTCATGCATTAAAATCCTTCTAATATTTAGAAGAAGAATCAGTTAATTGTAAAGTTTCATGTATAAATTCAGAATAATGAGAATGTTCAATGATGTTTAAATTTTTAAGTGGAGTGTAAAATATAAATAACCTGACCATTAAGAGCAGTCCAATATTAGGCATGTAAGGAACATAAAAAGGAAAGTATAAATAACTCCCTTTTAAAAGTATTATGATCCTTTGCAGTACATCTTTAATATACATGAACTTTAAGGATGGTAAACCTAGAGTGGCGAGTTCGATTCTTGCCTGGGCAAAGGAAATTATTTAGTGACGAAATTCATTAAATAACATCCTAAAATCCCACCCTGGCTAGAAAAGGGTGGCAACCTGTAGATAACCCGTCCCAATTAGCCTGAGTTGCAAAAAGTGGACGTTAATAAATAATAATAATAATGAACTTTAAGGAATGGTATTTTGTTACTTAGGAGTATTGGAATGTCAGGTCTCAAGTAAAAATGCAATAGATGTTGTAGAGCACACAAACTTCTTGCAATAAATGCCTGTTGGTTGGCCTCAGGTTGGCCGTGCGAGTTAAGGCGTTGGTCTTAATCTCGCGTGGCAGACCAAGGGTGGCGGGTTCGATTCCCGCCCAGGGCAGTAGAAATTTATTTAGTGACGGACTCATTAAATAAACTCCTTAGTCCCACCCTGGCTAGAAGAGGGTGGTAACCTGTAGATAACCCGTCCCGAATTCAAGTCCTCCAAGCATGGGCAGCGCCCCACTCAGTACAATGCTAACCTCCTAGAGTAGGACATACTAGTCATCTCAGATCACATTATATTCTCCATTTTTATGTAAAATCCGATGAGTGGTTCATCTTCTTGGTACAAGTGATAGATATTTAAGAAATTTGTCAAATATCTAAAATGAGTACAACTTCAATAACCCATGTTATTTATGAAATTTGGCTAATATTGATATTTTAAAACTGATTTTTGTTTACATGATTTTGTATGATTCATAAGTCAAAGTATCCATCCCACCAACACATTCATTTTGATAAAGAATTAGTAATATTTAATTAAAGTCCGTCCAATTATTATTTGCCGTTAATTAATGAGACAAATAAAAACCTGTTTTCAGTGAATTAAACACTAATTACCTTAAAAAAACATTTAAAACAAATTTCCCAACAAAAACAGTACAGAGGATATCTCAACATTCCACTCACTTTTTTATTGGACTTAAAAAAATTCCCTCTAAAAGAAATTCTTGTATCTGTTTTTATATGTTGCCAGAAAATCTATGCTCTCAATTTTTTTCTGTTAAATGAATGAATCTTCTCATAAAAAAAAGAAAAGCCTGGAAAGTATATTTTAGTACAAATATTTACGCAAATAGAACTTATTTTTCACAATTTTTACTTATAATAATGTGTCAATACCCTAGTGGGAAAACACTATACGTTTTCTCTAAATTACTTCGTCTCTCAATTTCACATATTCCTTCAGACACTAGAATGATATGTACGCCTCAATTATGAAACAAATAAGGAGATGCACTGCAAAATTACACAACAACAAAGAAATTGGAATGAGTGCTTTTATGTAGACACAACTGTGTCCAAATCATCAGAGAGCATGAGTTTAGCAATTTTAAAGTATGATGTGTAGAGATACCAATATCATTTATAATTCTATTCTGATATATTGTAAGACTTTCGATATTAGTGTGTAGGAAAAAGAAATAATAAAAATGTTTTCCAATCTTTCCAATCTCTTAGTTGTATTGTTCGACGGTAAGAAATCCCAACACACACAACAAGAAGGCATTTTAATATGCCACAATTATAAGCAATATAAAATTAATAACGTTAACTGTTCACAAACACGACAAAAAACAGAAAACATTTTGCATAATTACTCATTATACTATTCTCTTCCAATGGAAAATAGCACAATCAATGTAATGTAATGAATTATATTTATCATCTGAACTGATTAAAATTAAGCTGATGGCAGTGGGAATTATCCAGGCTGATTAATTATTTAAATACATGAATAATACCAGAAAACATTCTGCTAGGGATTAAGTTATTAATTACGGTAATTTGCTTCATTCGGAATTATTTGAATGGTAATTTAAATCGGATTGATTGTATGGACAGATGAAACTTCCTACCTCTTCCTGAATGGTGGATATTTCATTAGGTGTATTCATGCTTCAGTTAAAATCTCCGTGCTGAATACTATTTATATTTTTAATATGATGCTCAGATTAGTTAAGGAGATGGTAAAACTAGAGTCGTGGGTTTGATTCCCGTGTCCGAAATATGATAACTTTACTGAATAAAACCTTAGTCTAATCTTTGCAAGAAAAGGGTGGTAATATGTAAGTACGTTATGCGTTACGATTATAATCGGAAGTCCAAAATAATCCGGAATAAGTCTGGGAGTGCTATCATAATAGAAAATTGGAAATAATCCAGAATAAGTATGGAAGTGCAATTATAATCGGAAGTCCGAAATAATCCGGAATAAGTCTGGAAGTGCAATTATAATCGGAAGTCCGAAATAATCCGGAATAAGTCTGGATGTGCTATCATAATAGGAAATTGGAAATAATCCAGAATAAGTATGGAAGTGCAATTATAATCGGAAGTCCGAAATAATCCGGAATAAGTCTGGATGTGCTATCATAATAGGAAATTGGAAATAATCCAGAATAAGTATGGAATGGCAATTATAATCGGAAGTCCGAAATAATCCGGAATAAGTCTGGAAGTGCAATTATAATCGGAAGTCCGAAATAATCCGGAATAAGTCTGGATGTGCTATCATAATAGGAAATTGGAAATAATCCAGAATAAGTATGGAAGTGCAATTATAATCAGAAGTCCGAAATAATCCGGAATAATTCAGGAAATGTGATAATAATTGGAAGTCCGAAATAATCCGGAATAAGTCCGGAAGTGCAATCATAATAAGAAATCGGAAATAATCTGGAATAAGTATGGAAGCTCAATTATAATTGGAAGTCCGAAATAATCCAGAAGTACGATCATAATAGGAAATAGGAAATTATCCGGAATAAGTATGGAAGCTCAATTATAATCGGAAGTCCGAAATAATCCGATATAAGGTCGGAACTGTAATAATAACCTGAAGGCCGAGATAATCCCAAATAAGTCCGGAAGTGCGAACATAATAGGAAATTGGATATAATCCGGAATAAGTATGGAAGTGCAATTATAATCGGAAGTCCGAAATAATCCGGAAGTGTGATTTTAATCAGACTTTTTTTTTATTCCAATTGTAACGAGCAATCCTAAAAATTAGTACCCAATTAATAAATTATTATAATACAAAATGGATAGTGGTAACAACAACACTGAAAAAAAAACAATAATTGGTAAACACAACTGGCTAGGCAGGATTATATTTATATATTTATTTTATTTATATTTATATGCCTGGCAAAGCTAACTAATTTATCCCACCCAAATACCAGTTAATCTGGCAAGGTCTCCTTTGTCGATTATCTGTCAGCTTTCTACACTTCAAATTACTGTTATTTAACAACAATATCATTTTTAATATCACAGATTTTATCAGGTTTGCCACACGACATCTGATATCTGGTCAATGGGCTATCAGTGGTACTCAATCAAACACTATTCTACTGCTTCAGATATTATTCGTAGCGATATTCTCTCTCCTACCAGTTGTGCTCTCCTGCTTTGTTTGTTGATAACTCACAAAGCGATAACTGCATATATTGCCAAATGAATAATGATTTCAGTATTTAATTCTTAAGGGAAGTCCGCTTCCGGGACACTTCTCAAGAGACAATTATCCATACATTTCTTAAATGGCCGTCTATTCAATGTTATAATTTCTTAAAAGAGGTTCACTAAAATATGAGTATGTACATTGTGACACTGGCTCACACACTTGCACACATGCATATATATATATATATATATATATATATATATATATATATAATCTGTTGCTTGTAGTGTATATGCCACATATTTTTGGATGGTAGTACCAGAGACTCTCCTTGTTTTTCGTAATGAATCGAAGTGAAATAGTGCGGTTTATGTATATTTTTTTTTTAAATTTCTTACTGGTTACTAATATAAAGAGCAAAATACTTTAAGAGTGCCTATCTTTTATTTGAATTATAAACAATAAAAAATCAAAAACGATTTATGAATTGTTATATGCTTTTACGAACACATTTTATCCCCAATGCATTATTTCTGCGAATTATGCCATATTTGAACTGAAATGTCTGACTTATGATCAATTATTTATCCATTCATGCATACATGGTCATTGAAGAAGATTGCCTAATCCCCTAGATGGGTAGGCTGATACATGCCTTGAATGCATCATCCAGCTATTTAATAGCATTTTCTAACCGAGATAGAGCCAGGTTGCTATGCCAAGCACGTAGCACTGACACCATTCAGTCCACAGCCCTCTCTTCCCTAGTGTAATATTTGTATTTTATTTTTTAAAAAATGTTAACATTTTTACATGAACACCAAAACAAAACTGTATGGACAGTAAATAAATATGTTTCAGAAGGCCTTTGGCCCACTGGGGAACGGTATACATTGATGGCCAGCAACTCTCTGAACAGCCAAACTCCAATAAATTTTTGAAATATGTTCACTCGTCTCTTTTTCACACTTATAACTAATGTTTATTGCAATACCTATAGAAACATATGATTTAGATGCAAAAATCCAGCTTCAATTAATAAGTTGAAATTATATAATAAAAACCCTACAAGGCATCTCTAATTATATCATTTTACCACTTTAGTCCCGTTGCTAATGTGTGTGTGTGTGTGTGTGTGTGTGTTGTGTGGGTGTATGAGTTTTCACTCACCCCAGTGTGTTTTAGGGAGTACAGAGTTTTATGTAAATAGTCACTAGTAAAAACTTATGTTTTATGTAAACCTTAATCATTTTAAATTTCTTTTATTCATTTTATACACCAATTTTATTTTAATTATTGATTTATTTAATTAATATTTAAATATTTTATTAATGATTTCTTTATTGTCCAATATCAATAGTTTTGATTTGGAGTTTTCACCTAGCTTTGAATTTTGTCTTTATTTGTTCTCTTGCTCATTTATTTTTTATCTTTGCTGTGTTCAATACTTGTTTTTTGATTCCCATTCATGCTTTTTGAGTTCCATTTTGTTTTTGAGTTCCATTTACATTTTGAGTTCTAGTTCCGTTTTTGTGTTTCATTCAGTTTTAGTGTTTAATTTCGCCTTTTGTGTTCTATTTTTTTTATTCCAGTTCTGTTTTGAGTTGCGTTCCTATTTCTTTCCCATTTCTGTTTTGATATCATCTCTGTTTTTTGTGTTTTCTCTCTGTGTTTTGATCCTTTTATGTTTTGTAAATCCTTTGTTTGTTTTGTGTTCCTTTTGTGTTCTGTGTTCCTTTTGTGTTTTGTGTTCCTTTTGCGCTTTGTGTTCCTTATCTGTTTTGTTTTCCTTTTGTGCTTTGTGTTCCATTTCTGTTTTGTTTAATTTTGTTAATTTTTTTTGTTTGTATTGTTTTTTTTGTTTTGTTTTTTAAAGTTACAAATCCTTTAGTTTAGAGCAACATCGCCGAAGCTGCGAAGCTCCAATAAATAAATAAATAAATAATGTAGACTTCCTTCTGATGAACCATGTAGCATCTTATTAAGCAGTCTGAGGGGTTAAATTCTTTAAGTTTGGATATTTCAATGTCTGTAACTATCTGTTTGCGAATCAAAGTCCCAATTATGAATCAATGTTGCTATTATTTATTGTTAATAGTATCATAAAAAAATGAATCGCCTAAAAAGAAGAATTGCTGAGATTGCAAAATATTGAAACACTTTTCTACAAAAATACGCTTCAATTTTATCCATACACCTCAATTGCCCTGTAATAATGATAATTTTGTATATTTTTCATCAGCGTCAATTGTTGAAATAAAATTAGTTTCTGGTTACACTGTGGACGATTTCCCATTGGTACATTGAGTAGTTTTTGTTTGAAATGGCGACTGGTTAACATTTTAAAAATTGGATACACTTCAGTTGAAATATTGAGTGCTTTACCGTTGAAATGTCATGTAAAATTGGACTGACACTAAATAACCATATTTCTATTCTACATAAGCTGAAAATATGAATATGTGTTTACATCTCCAAGTAAAAACCCATTTCTCATTTACCCAGTAAAGAACAAAACAATGAATATAACCAACGTATATTTCCTTTAAGCAAATGGAAAAACTTCCTTTAATTATATTCAGTCATTCTCCTCTAACTTTGTAATTATGAGCCAGTTCCAGGTGGCCGGAAGTCAGTGTTTTGAAATTCAAACTTCAAAACAACATTTGAAGATTGGCCATTATATTTTAAAAGCAAATTGTATTAACATTTATTCCATTAAACTTTTAATACTAAAGATATTGGCGATAATATAATGATATTGGCCTTCATCTAGTTAGCGATTTGGGACCTCACATTGGCTGTCATTCTTGTGTTGATGACACAAATATGAACATTTATTGAAATTATTCGAATACTATTTAAAAAAAAATGAATAATTAGCTTACGAGTAGAGAGACTGAGAGGGATGGGGCAGACAAGTCAGTTTCGACTGAGTGGATAGTCCGACTGGCCAGAATTCCATTATTGATGTCATTTTAAAGAATAATTTTGTACTGACAGATACGAAATACTAACATTTTGAAGAATGTGTCCATGCATATAAAAACATTTTCTACTATCAGATTTTTACTTTTAGAATTTTTTATAAAGTACTAATAAAGTAGCCCAGTAATTCAGAAGTAAGAAAAGGTGCGGTCTCTGTTGTTGACTTTAGGTATTCTAATTTTATTCGGAAGCAATTTTCTTTCCGCCCCTCCAGCATAGTTATCTATGTAATAGTTCTCTTTGGGTTAAACCGGCTATTTAAAGAGACCCTCTTTATTAAACCAATTTACATTCTAATGTAAAGACTTTCAAAGACCCCTGGGACTTCGTTTTTGTGGCGAAGAGTATATTATTTTAATGTGGCTCGTACATGTTTTCCCATTTAATAAAATTTAGTAACATTAAATTAAATCCTAATTTATTTAACGATGAACTCACCAATAAAATCCTTAGTCCCACCCTGCCTAGAAAAGGATGGTATCATGTAGATACTCAGTCCCAATTAGCTACAGTACCAAAAACTGGTCACTAATAAATAATAATAATATATGTAGTAACAGAATCGTGGATATTTTTTGATTTTGTCGAGACTCCATATCTGTTAATTATTCATATTTTTTCATAACATTTTGTGGGTGATTCATGAGCACTACATATATTGAAGGGCCACTGTTAAAATAAAAGATAAAGATTTAATTAAAGTTAAAGTTTTTGGTCATTCCTTGTCATTCCTATTTTAGCTTTTTCAATAATGGGGTTACATTTTTTCATTCTTCCTCCTATTCAGCCTGGTTTCCCATGTCTAGTCATGACCTGAGCACTTTTCTTAATTGAGAGAGAGACTAAAACTCAACTCACTTTGTGTTATTTACTTATTTCATAAGATCGCGTCTATAGAAATTAATTTTGCAAAGATATACAAGGAACATTAATTATTTTATTCATTCACATAATAACATTTATAGGAAATTAAATTTCCAATTAGATTTGGTTTAATACAACCTTTCAATCCAACATATAATAACCGGACTAGTTTAAATTTTTGCATGTACTGCTCTTTAAATCTCTTCCGACCCTAAGAGAAATCGCTAAAACTTCTAGGCCAGCCTTGGCAAGTAAATGGTTATGAATAAGGAAGAAAACCTGCAGATACTCGTCACAGTTAGCCATACTATCAAAAGTAACAAAAAATATCTATAGTTACCAGAGAAACTAAATAGAAGTCTTTAGATTCGATCTAGCAATGTATAGCTGTAAACTGGAGCTTGTCTAAATGCTCAGGTAAGATTCCTTCCATAGATGTACTTTTCTAGCAGAAATGGCACTGTGTCCTTTATGACCCCTGTAGTGAGAGTCTTCCTTTACGGTATTACTCGCCCCACAACAGTCCCTGGACAATAAAATAACTGGATACTGCTGTGTGCACTTACCTAAAAACCAACCTTCCTCTAAACCCCAGAAACAAGTATACTAGTGGACTACGGGGTTCAGCATCAGGGTCATGTAGAAATAAAGAAATAACGATTTACAAAATGCTTTGAGATTGTCATTAACTAATAATATAAATCATCAATTTCCGTATGACAAGTCTTTACAAATATGTACTTATCAACAATACATGGATTTGATTTTTTGAATACTAAGTAAAAGATTCGCAATTTGAGGCCTCTGAATTTTTCGGCCCAGCATGGGAAGTGGATCTCTTTTCGACTATCAAGGTTCTCTAGTTATTTCCTTGTACGAAGTAAAAATGCAAAAATGCATTGTAATTTCAAAGGTTTTTGGTTTTCAGATTTTAAAGGAATTAATTATCTGCTTTGACTGAATTCATTTGACTAGTTTAGGCGTGATTTATGTATGTGTTTCTTATAACTCAAAAACGGTTGGTCTTAAAATGTACAAATTTTATTTTTGGAATTGGTGCTAGTAGTGCACCCCTTTAATTAAAAATTGACTGAAACAGAAGAGAAGTTAACAATAGCGCGAAAAAAAAAATATCAAATTTCTCGTTTTGGATATTTAATATTTGTGTAAGGAGATTTTTATTTATATGCATAACATATAAATTATGTTTGATGACATGATTTTCGATGCGATAAATTGGAACGGAGATATCCTGTATCATTTCAACCAAAACTTTTCTTCATTTATTTCACTGAGAGTAGAAGGAAGTCATAAGGTGTTCCGATCAGATTTGTTTTTGTAAACGGATCTCGTCCAATCTCGAATTATCATTCGGGATTAAACAGCGATTCTCGAGGTTAAATGTTTTCAAAAATATTGAGCGAGAGCACGATTGAGGAGATTTATATTATTGTGTAGTAAAAGTGTATAAACCGTGCAATCGTGTTCGTACTTAGATAAACCTATCTGTTACTACCTAGATGGAACTTTACAAGAACGAAATTCTAGGTCGATCATTTACAAGTTGCAGAGCCTTAGGACTTTTAACATTTAGTCTCTTGGTGTTGAATAGTGCTCCAGATTTCATAATGATTTTATTTATTTAGAGTATTTGGAGCATTCGCTACTAGGCGATATGCCTAATTGACAAAAACAGAAATCATTACCAACAATACCATAATACACCTGAATAATAGCTATAGAGGAAAATAAGTAGAACTAAGAACAAATAAGAAATATGAGTAGCTAAAAACACAAAAAAAGTGAAAAAAAATAGGGTTAATAGAAAAATTTAAGTTATAATTGAGTAAAAATGTGATGCAAAGTAAGCACGTTGAAAGAGTAAATTTTAATAAAAATTCAAGAATAAATAAATTAAAATATTTATATATGCTGATTAAAAAAAATAATATTTCAACAATTAAATCAAAAAGCGTTAAATAAAAGAGAATATTTAGGTAAAAAGCAAATGTAACTCAGGAGTGGAAATAAAACAATATTTTTTATTAAATTTTTGTCTTAAGATGTTGGAGTATTATGCTAATGTATGTACTACCCTTTGTCAGTAATTCGTGTAAGTCATGTGGTATTTAACGTTGATGGTATTCAGTACTCATGTGTTTGTCTATTAGCAACATTTTAAAATGAAATCTTGCCTCAAAATCTCTGATGGTGGCATATAGTGTTCGACGGGCTTCGTCATTAGTAATAATAAAGTGAACTTTTGGGCAGAGAATTCATGTAACTAAAAATCTAAATATTTACTCCTTGAGCCTAAAGAACCATTGTTAGGCAAGTTTTTTTTTATATTACTTTTTTTTATAGAAACTTTTTATATACTTTAAAATAATATGCTCACAGTCTCTTTATCTTGATGGTAATGTTGGTAGGTACGTTGTACATAGTGTCCCCTTGGCACTCGCACTCCGGTAAGGCAGGTTCTCTCCAGCACTTGCAGTCTCCCTGCCTCTCTCCACCATCGCTGCCATCCGGAGAACTGTCCATCAGAGGGGCCAGCTCCGTTCCGTTCCCGCTCGCAGTTGCCCTGCAACATATATCGACTCCAATAAGGACACATTAGACATTACATCGAGCATTATGATGGCATATGTATCGTTTATCGGGTTTAGTCTAAAAGGCGTCCAAACTGCCCAAAATGGGATGAATTTGATTGTTCAAAGTCTGAAGCTCTAGACTTATAAGTTCTGCTTCAGACATTCCAACCTTTTTATTCAGACGTTAATCAAAGACATAATAAGAGCCGAAATAGACACATACACGCAGGTTGAGCTGGTCTGGGTCAAAGAAATGAACAATTCCACCACAGTTTATTTCTCTAAGATTTCCAACTTATTTAAATGCTTCTTTTAAGGTGTTTGCAGTGACTAAATATTCATTTTGAAAGCAAATTACAATATTAAAAATATATATGTATACATACGTCTAAAAGCATTTCTTTTTTTGTAATTAGTAACGAAAACGCTTTGAGAAAGACCATTAAAACGATTTCAAACCACGCAGGAGAATATAGATGTTGTCTTCTTATATAGAAAGAAATATACATATCTTAAATCTTGATGGAGATCCTTTCTATGTGGAAGCTGCTTGAACATTGTATTTATTAAACCCTCTTAATGCCAGTAGAGATAATTGGAAGCGGTTATCTACAAGTTACCGCTTCTAGTCTTTTAGAACCAGCGTGAGACTTAGGATTCTAACAAGGTAGATCATCTCTACATTAAGGGTATCGCCACGGCGTAAATTTAACAAACGAATTTACGTTTATCAAGCTTATTTTGACCAACGCTTTAACTAAAATGGCCAGACTATGCCCTTCCTCGCAACTCCATGAAAAACAGACTCCACCTTGGTATTTTAATTTCATAATTGAATTACCTTCCAACCAGCTGCTTATGTTGTGCCCAATGCGTGGGGTTGTATTTGTGCTAGATATTCGCTCCGTGTGGTCATACCTTGGGCTTTATAAACTACTGAGTCCGGGGATGTTATTTGGGTATAGTCGGTGTCCTTACCTATGTAGGTCACACCTCTTATATTTAGGGAGAGGTAGAGGAGTGGTCAGATCCATCCTCCCTTCCTTTTCTGTCGTGGCTTTGAAAACCCTTGGGCCTGCAGGTCCTTTGTAGATATTGCTGTCCCGAATCCTGTACCCGTCGAGGCTTTGAGTTCTAGACCACAATAATACATCGGGATCGGCGGGCGAAGCCCACCATAAGAGTTCGGACTGGATCGGTGGACGGATCCGGTTTGTGATTGTCGGTCGCAGACGTGGTGGTCGTCATTGAACGTTCAGAGTGGAAATATCAGAAGTGATATGTGATTTGCCTCCTAGCACTCTCGGACATATGTGGTGATATCCTTGGATGGGGCGGTTGTCTGAAGTTCTGCGAGAAGGTAGGAAGTAGGATTTTGTCCTCCCCTACTTTAAGCTAATAGAGGGATTGGATAGGTGAGTGTCAGTTAACGACAAGGAATCCACTCACTATTTCGGCCCTCCGAACAGTAGTACTCACACATGCAAGTTCTTTCTACTGTAGGAAAGTATTTAATTTTATTTTTATTTATTAATTTATTGATGTAAAAGAACGATAATGACTGAAAATTTAAATAAAGAAAATCAAGTTATAATATTGAATTGTTTGGCTTAGCAGTGACAAAGTTCGTACGGCTTATGTCTACTAATCAGGATTTCATTTTGAAGAGGCAAAGAACTTCAAAGGAGTGGAATGTAGGATCTAATTTACAATTTCTCTTTCCACCCCTGCCTTTCTGTTCCCCTAAATCCAAAATTAGATTTCTTCCAATTTAATTAAATTTTTAAGCTATTCAATATATTGATGAATAAATCAATTTCTACACATCGTTCAAAGGTGACCAAAAATTAATCAGATATTTAACAAAGCGGATTTTAGACCAATAGGTAAAAAAGTATTAGAAAAGCTTACATATTTATTTTCGAGCTATTCATGTATACCGTTCTAACTTCCGAATAACATATTCGAAAATTCTGCATGCCTACGTCTGAAGGTTTGTCATAGTTATTCATGTTCCTTGAACAATACGAATAAGGTGCCACTTAATAAGTCTATGTTTTTTTTATAATATAAGAGCAGCAGTCTAAATTTGGCAAACAGGATGTTTGACGTACCTTATTTCAATAGGTGATTAAATATCCATCTCAGATAAGTTGACAGCTTGGTCAAATTGATTATGAAGGGTAAGGAGCTAATTTCGTTAATCTATTCCCCAACTAATTTAAGGGAAACCAGGCATTGAAATTGAACTCACGACACGATTATCAGGAAAAAAAAGTCCTCGAATATCCATCAATCCTACTATATATATTCTTGTATATTACCACTCTAGCAGTTACAATATTTTTTTATTGTCTCAAATTCATTTAAAATTATACAACAAGTTCATTGTTAAACAACAGCTGAAATCGATTAAAAAAATTCGGAGTATCTCCATTATTATGAGTTCCAAAAGTTGTTAAGAATTTAAATTTGTATACATGATGTTTTATACACATTTTCTTCAACCTGAATACTAAGCAAGATATTTAGGACATCGATTAGATGAAAATATCTAACATTACATTTAATTTCCTTTTCATGCCTATATATGAAGGCTTCTTATTAGTGAAGAAATAGGTAATAGATGGTGAGATAAGATCTCTGGAACGACGTGCTGGAATGACTAGAGTGCCGTTGAAGAAAGGTGGTAAATCATCTTAGTTTACGCAGACCCTTCGCGAAGGACTTCTATTGTTGCATTTTGTTTGGAAATCCAATAATAATTTTTGTTCTTTTAAAAAATACTAATGCACATGAACCGTCCATGTCAAAAGTAATTGAGAAAATTCCGACAAAAAGAGCAAGTAAGTATTTCAAGATTTAAGACACAATATTGTAACTGTATGATTGTAGCTGTTGATACAATATAGTATTTTGAGAAAAAATATCAGTGGAGGCCGATGTACGTAACTCTTCCAATATTTATTCTAGGTCAAACGGAAGGAGGACGTCTTCTTGTTTCTTCACTTGGATAAGACAAAGAAACAAAAAAGACAAATTATATTGATTCCGGCTTTAAAAGCTATAGAAAAGAGAAAATCACAACACGCTCATAGGAAATCTTATTAGAGTTTATTATTTAGTGAATATTCATCTTATCTCTAATTCTTTATAATATAATCTTATCTATTTAAAATATTTCCAAAAATGTAATACACATTCTTTATATGGTGTTGCAATACTCAATTAAAAAATTACTTAGTTTACACATTTTAATATATTTTCTTCTAAAACAGTTTTATGCACTGTGCTGCATTTATTGTCGTTCTACTTGTGATAATAATACTATTGTGATTAAAAAATCTGTTAAAATACATTATATATATATATATATATGTGTGTGTGTGTGTGTGTGTGTGTGTGTGTGAAATCTGATATTACAATATCTGGGATTTGTTCCTGAAAAATCTGCTTACAGAACTTACACCGCCCATGGTCACAAACTTTTTTAATAACAAATTTTACTTTTTTTTCTGTAATATATAACCTATCAAATGAATGTCGTAGGTACGAGATTAATTATTATGAATAGATATATGGGTAAAGAAAAATGAACTACAAAGATGAAAGAAATAACTAAAATTCTAACTTTCATTTTGTTGACAGGTACATTACATTACCTGTTGTCAACATAATACACAACATAACATATATCTAAATCCCTTTTCTTTTTCATTTTCTTTCCTTTCGTGTGTGAGAATATTAAATAAATAAAAACCATAATTCTATTTTCTATCCCTCTTTTTCATTATAGAACTGAATGTGGTATTGATAATTATTTTATAGAGTTAGAGAAAAAGAAACTTGTGATTTAATATAGCTTTGCAATTCTTTTACAATAGTAAAACCAACTGTCTTCTTCACAAAACATTGTTACATCGGTCAAATAATAGACGGGAAGGGGATTAATCGCTATATAAATTTCAGCAATGTATCTTATTTCATTATTATATATATATATATATATATATATATATATATATATATATATAAGCATGATTAATTATTGATAACTTCATTGATTGCTCCTATCTTTAAATGCCTTCAATATAGCCAGTGCATGGGAGATTTTTATTTGGTAGGTTAGGTTACGAGTTTATGGGCGAACAAATACTAGGTTATTACGCCCTTCAACTATTGATGTTTATGTTACGTAGTATGGAGATTTTTATTCTTTTCTTCTAATTATGCATCTACGTCTAATGGGTTTTTGCTAATGGAGCCAAAAAGCATGTTAAGAGTTGAGCCTATGGGATATATTATTGTGCGAGAAAAGAACTTTACAATAGCAAAAAAATAAATAAAACAATGTTTGATTCGAATGTTTGAGGGTAAACATATTTTTCTGTGAATAAATTTCTTCGTCATCTTCAACTTGGCTTGTTGGGAAGAGTTGAATGAAATTTTCTTTTATACTTGAGAACTTTTGCCGATGCTGTCCCAACAGTTTATTGAATCATATTTGTGGCAAAAACTCGGTCAGAATATATTGAATTAGGAAGAGGAAAGATGAACCAGTGAACTTTTCCCCTCTTCACCTCTTCCATAGAAATGAACTAAGAAAACTCAAAACACTTCTTTCTTCTTGGGCCTCGGAATAGCTGGGAGTGTAGAGGCTTCGGTCTTTTAATACTCACAAACTTAGAGTTTGTCTGGAGATTTTTAAGGGATGGTCCAACCAGACAGTCTCCTGCCAAGTGCAGGAAATAAGTGAAATCATTGTTATTTTTTACACTCCTTTACGGTATTAAATTTACTGAGCTCCCATTATTGAAAGGAATTTAGTTAAATTACTATAAATACGATTAAAATATTCCACTTAAACTTTCTCATACACTGTACGCAAATTTCTCTACTTACTTCAGAAACGCATTTTACCACCTAATTATTTCAAAAGTGCTTAGGGTTAACTTTACAGTCTCTAATTCAATTCTCACATGATAATGTGACTTTGCTTTCTGAAAGATCCCTTGAATAAATAAACCTCAGTGCCCGACTAAAAAAAATAGAGGTTCTCAACATTTCAGAAAGTAGTTTCAGAAAGTAGAAAATGGAAGTTCGTTAAAACAAAAATTATTTATTAAGGTGCAACATTCCTTACATCTACGAAACACTTTCTAATTCAAAGGGTTTTTGTCAGTGAGATCTGTTGTTGTTTCATAAGGTTTTTGGAGCAAAAAATACTAGGTTATCATCGCCCGGTAATATCTATAACTCTCGTTTTTGTTAAGTACCTGAATTTTGTGAGTAAATTGTGTTTATGTACGTTTTAAATATTGTTATATCCTCATTTATATCGTTATATCCATTTATAATTTAATCTACATCTTAATTTTGATTTATTTACCACATTGGAAGAACATGTTTTTTTGTTAAATTTAAATATATATTTTTCTTTTTTCACTACTTTTTTTTCATCCAGTTACATACAATAACTTACACTAATATATATCTATTTACATTTACTTATATACACCATATTTTATGTCGTCTGTAGACTTAAATTTCTTTATACAAATTTGTAATTTTCATAAAATTAAATAATTTATCTAGCTCTTTGGGGACATCCTCAAGGGCAACTCATATATTATTGGAAATATTGCATTCTTTTCGAATATTTGTATACGTATGGCGTTCAACTAGTATATCGTAGATAGTTAAATGTGTTACATTTCCCACATATCGGGGGTTGATCTTTTTTCATAAGATCTATGCGTAAATCTTTTGTGGTTTATTCGGAGTCTTCCTAGTACGACTAGGAGTAATCACAGGAGGAGTAATCTCTTCTGTTGTCTCTTGTCAGGGAGATCTGATTTATTATATCTCTTAATTCAGGGCGTTTAAGAGGGTACAATAAGAATTGTATATAATTATAAATACTTTACTTCTGCTAATAACTTGATGACTAAGTAGGGCAATTTGTCTCCAACAAATTACGCTTAACTTAATTTTTTTATTGTTATAAGCTCAGTTTTAAAAATGTTTGGAATCTTCCATTAATTTCCAAAAATACAATTAAAAAATATAATTACTTCATTACTTACAGAGTTAAACAGAAACAGTGGTTTGAACAATAACCTCGAAATATAATTTGTTGAAGTAGGCAGTTCAGAGCGAACCGAATACAGAAATTGCGTGACCTAGTTCATTACTGATCGATAGATCAGCTTTGAAATAATGCTCCAGCGACATTTGAAAAATAGAGTGTGAACCGGTTATCGGAAATACAGTAGGCGGGAATTTTATTGTCCACGTGTGGGGAAATATAAAGCTGGCTACATTCATCTACCGCCCCCCTTTAACGGTGCAATTCCCTCTTTGTCAAAACGACAATGCTCGCAAGTTAAGGGACGAGCTCTAGTTTCCAAAGGCAGAGGGCTATGTAAATAAGCCAACGAATGCTTTCCACCGTCTCGATTAATGTGTCAGAACAGTTTTATTATTTTTACCTGCCCCTTCGGAGTTGTCAGGGACACGATGGACAAAGTTTAATCAAGAGAGGCAAACTCGGTATAAAAAAAAAAGCAAAGAGTTTTTCCAAAGAGAGGAATATATAACACTGGAGTAAAAAGTGTTCTACAATTTAAATGGAAGTAGAGCTGCACTTCCATTACTTTTGTCTACAATTACTCTGACAGAAATAATAGAACTAGAATGTTTTTTCATTAATCTACTGCACCTGTTGTGAAATAAATCATACTCTATCCCCATTATTACTATCTAAGTATTCATTTAATCCTTTTTCCAAGACTATAAATGCATTTTACTATGACCCTTCCACGCCAAATAAATATAAAGAAGCAACTATAAAGTCCGCTTATTAAGCTGCCTTCAGTACACCCAAAGGCCTTATTCAAATGCACTCAACTCTCAAAGTTGTCTAGTAGTCAGTTGTTGTGCTTTTCGGGACTACTTCGGTTTATTGTCAGCTTTATTTCGTATGTGTTTAAAATGAAAATTGTTCCTCTCTCTCTTAATAATGCCATAGTCTTAACCTTGTAAAAAATAAACTATGTTAAATAATCTAACTTGCACGCATTATTGTACCTTCTTGTAAAGAATGAGAAGACTTTGTTCTTCGGTTTATCCTTCTGTCACGCTACCCGATCCGGGACAGGTGCTGTTCGTGTGTCCTTGCCTCCATGGATGTCCCGACAGCTCATAGGTAAAGGGCTGTGGGGACAGCAGGTCTTTGGGCGGACGCCAATCATAGCTTTCGGGAGAACAGACTTTTCAACTTCCCAGTTCTTTGAAACCTATTCAGATCATTTGATGATTGGTTTTAAGCGAAGTGTGAGCCTGCAATCAGCTGCAGGTGGTTGAAGTAATGACCTTAATTAAATTCTCTAGGTGACGGACCATGGGAGATAAACTGGCATTGCGTCTTCACTCATGTTGAATAGTTGTACTCTTCTCCCGTTCAATGGAGAAAGATCATATATAAGGTGCACTTTTTGTTCGAGCTCAGAATGAATGAATGGGAAGGCTTGAGAAGGTTGATGAATGACTTTCTACAGAATGTAGCTTGATCTATCTAGCCAATTCGTTGATAATGATCGCAGACTTGATCGGTTAGTGGTAAAGCTTCAATAATAAACTTACTGATATTTGGTAATTTCCATGGGTATTCACATTTTAGCTAATAAATATAAAGAGCTTTATATTTTAGCTAATATCTAGAGAACTGGCGAGCCAAAATGGTGTGATATTTTTGAAATACGATGAATTATTAAAGAGGTTGCAGAACTACGAGTTGTTTTTTGAACTCTTCGAAAGTAAAAGTAAGAACATTCAGACGTTATTCACAAAAACACTTCATCCTCAGCTATCTTTAAAAATGTAAATCTTTTGACTTCAAAGAGTCATTACGCCGTTATATATCACAATAACAAGAATAATTCCGAAAAACTATTTTTATTTTTAAAACACAAGCAATGTTACGAATCACATTTTTCCAATGATTATAACTCATTTATTGATTAACTTCAAAAACCTGCTAGTCGAGTTTGTAACAATTAAACGTATCGTGATTCAAAGAAGATTAATGCATGTAAACGTTTTACGTTTTAAAATATTGGTTTCATTCTAAGAGAATCGTTGATTAATTGGCTAGCATGCTGGAGTTGTTCTGCTTTGAGGCCCGAAAGGAAAGCTAAGTGTTTAATTTTATTTTCTCCAAAAGGAGGATGTGGACCTCTTCCCTAAATCCTCTTTTCAAAGCCAGAGGTTCGACGCCTATCTAGGTTTAACACAACCTTCCTTTTCCAACTTTATCTTCGGTAAGTAGTTTTCCTGGCCATAGCCCTCTTTTTAAAGATTAAGTCTTAGTCTAATCCAGATTTTTTATTACCTTCACCAACACTCACCCCGAGCAAGTTTTTTTTAATCAGAGCAATTTAATGCCACGTAGTTATTACTCTAACTTGTATAAACTAAAATAAATATAAATTTTAGAAATAAGCTGATTGGCCTAATATTATAGAAGGAAAAGTCCGTTAAAAAGGATTGCAAAACTAAGCAAATTTTCCTATCTGCAGGAATTAAAGTCATCTGAACAATTTTTTTCTCCACTTCTCTCTTAATATAGTTATGACTTCTGTGTTAACCATGACTATAAATTTCATCTAGGGGCTCAGCCATGGGGATTAAGGCGTTGATCTTAATAAACTTGGTAAAACCTAGAGTTGTGGGTTCGTATTTCACGTGGGCAATAGGAATTTATTTGGTGAAGAGCTCATTAAATAAAATCTTAAGTCCCACCCTGAAGAGAAACCTGAAGATAAACCATTCGACAGATCTGGAATAACAGGTCTTGCACAGCAAATTTAAGTTGTATGTTTCGGGGAAATGTTTTTATTCATAATATGCCATCTTCGAAATAGTATTTCAACCATTCATATGCCACAACTTTCTATTTTTCTCGTTCTTCTTGAGAAAACATTATCAAGGAGAGCTACAGCTGGGTCAGTATATCATTTGTATTCAGACTGTATTAGGCTAGTTGACCAATCAAAAGTTGATGACACACAGTTCTGAGGTAAATCATTTTCAGTGTGTCATTTCCAAACAAAATCACTTGGGTCAAAGCTCCAATCAGTATTAGACGTCATGAAATTCCATTAGTTTAGTGTTGATTCTGATGCTTGTTCTTACAGCTCCAAGTATTTTTATAGTTATACAAATACAAAATAATTTAAATTACTAAGGGGACAATATACTTAATTTTCTTTTAGTATTACCAGTTATAACATAAAATATAAAACATCCTCTGCAGTAATCGTCACCATTTAGTATAAAATGTGAATAATTCTTTGTTAAAACTGGACTTATTTATAACTTACAAGCACACAGACCAAGCATGTTCAGATGAAAATGACACAACTTAAGATATCATTATATAAGCCTGTTAATCCGACAACACACAAAAAGCTTTTGTGAGTTTGAGAATGTAATAAGTTATAGCTATTACTACTAGTACTATTTCAGCCTCCCTTTTTTGTAATGGAGTGTATTAAGGCTGACATAAAAAAAGGAAAAAAGTCCATTGCTAATGCGAAGTTCAGTGATAGGAGCAGATATAAATGAAGACGCATATCTGGCACATTTCCCAGGTGATGGAAATGGAAGCATTCCAAGTGACATTTTCTCTCATCATAATGCTGTCTAGAATATCCTTCATCTTCCTTCCCTTAGCTCTATCAAACTCTCTCTTCCATTTTTGTCTTTCCTGTACCCCATTGCATAAATGTAGCTAAGCCACATTAACCAGATTCAACCCACAGGTACTACAGCATAATACTTTAAGCTCCCCAACATTTTTGGTATCTTTAAGTGACATTGAATACTTTGAAACGCTCTGTTGGGGGAAACGGAACCTCCATTTTTGAACATTCATTCATTAGTATAAAGTCTTCATATGCTTTAGTAATGTTATAATTCCAATATTGTTTTATTGAGAAAATGAGAATTTAAAGTTCCATTTTAGCAGATTTCCCTTAAGGGAAATCAGCTACTGAGGTCGTACTCATGACGCAATTTTCGAAATTTTTCTTCAAATTGACTTTGGTAACGATAAGAAAAAAATTGCGACCGCTAGAGCGGTAACAGACAAATATATATAGTATTGAACGGACCTCATTTTCGTCGTCTCCTGGTTAGGATTGATGGACATTTTAAGACATTTATCAAAAAATCGCGTCATGAGTACGACCTCAATAGCTGATTTCCCTTAAGGGAAATCTGTTAAAATGGCCATAACCAGAATAAGACATGACTATCTTGAAATATTTATGAATATTTGCAAAGAAAACTGTAATTATTTTGACATGGTATACCCGTACAGGCGGCGAGGAGGACTCCAGTACCAAGTACAAAAAGTCCGTCACTCAGGGGCTCCGTAAACTACGCAGATTCCCAAATGCTGATAGGATACACGAGATCTCAACTCTTTATTTCTATGGGACAAAACGATGAGTAGAAGGGGAGAGGCTGAAAACAAGAATGTTCGAATAACTCGCTTTGTACCAATGCATAGAACAATTGTAGAACTTTACTAGTTTTACAAGATTTATTCTATAACATTATCCGATTCGAACAATAATAATGGAGATATATTTTGAATTTTCTAATTACCCTGCTTTCTAATCCCCCACTATTCCTGGTCTAATTTGTGCAAATCACAGATATGATCTTTAGTTTCCATTAAAACAGTTATCGGCTATGGTATAAATCAAATGAACGTTTTCGAAACAAGAACTCAAAACCTTTATTAATGACGTCATCGCACAAAGAATTTGCATTTATCTCACATAATAAAGGTCCCATGGTAATAATACTTGGGATATAAGCTTAGAATAAAGAAGTGCATGTTATAACAGCTTATTGTTATTCGGACATGAGTAGGAGGGGGGTTCAGTGAAGGCTGAGTTCAATTTAAAATCCTCTGTTAACATTCAATTTGTGAGGCGAGAATTACTTATTTATTTGTAAATCCTCTGAAACCATAGATTAAACGAGGTCAGCTGCCTACCAATAATATTTCAGACTGTTATTCAAACAGATCTAATGGCGTTGCCAATAGCGCTCATCGGCGGTCTTGAAATATTTGTCATTAATCAACTTGTGACATCCAACCTAGTTCAAGTCCAAAAAAGTGACTACATTAATCAAAAGTTGTAAATATGGTCCTTTCCTCAATCATAAATTAATTTATGCATTATATATTTATTCAGAAGTGATTCCTTATTGTATGGCAATCTCTGCTTTCATTAGCTATTCTTTGAAAAGAAGTCATTAAGAAGATGGAAATAGGATCTCACAGAGAGAAAACACAAAGTTATCAAAGAGCCCTTTGTTCAACAAGGGAATTAGAAAACAAAAATACCACCAGTTCTCTCTGCTATTATAATTAACTGGCATCGGTTTTTTGTTTACTTTGTATAAGGTTTTTTGATGCGGTTTTGACAAGGAGAAGTATTCGGAAAAGTTCTGAAGTAAATAGAAAAATAAAAACAACATCAACTTGTGCAAGTTTGTTGATATTTATTATTTTAATTATTAATTGATAGCGTTGTAAAGCGAAAATGAGAAGGATAGGTACAAAGGGTATTTTACGGCTGCACATATATACGTAAAGATCTGTTAGCCTAGATAATTTACTCTACGTAAGTATCTTTCTTTATTCAGGAGTTATAGAAATGTTTGTCATTTAGTGTCCGGGACAAGGAGAGAGAGAGAGAGAGGTGAAGGAGTGATATCGCTTCCATCCTTCCTTGCTTTGACCCCTCAGCTGTCAAGGCAGTGGAGGAAAATGTTAGGACTCTGCTATCTTGAAGCCTGTAACCATTCGAGGCTATGAGGTCCAAACCAAAATGCTATAACGAGCCCCACCGACAGCCAGTTATGTTAGACATTGTCGGTTGGTGGTCGGATCCACGTAGCAATTGCTGGTCATGTACGTGTCGCCATCGGTATCAGAAGTGATTTGTGGAGTACTTCGAAACACCATCCGTCGCATGTGATTGTATCATCTAGGTTGGGATGGTTGTCTGAAGTTCTGTGAGAAGTTAGGACGTAGGATTTTGTCCTGTCCTACTATAAGCTCATGGTGGGATTAGATAGGTGAGTGGGGTTTAAGGCCTAACGGCGAGGTATTCCCTCACTGTTTCCGTTCACCGAACAGAATTCGCTTTGCCATGATTTGACGTCAAATGCACCGATGTGAACCCCTCCTTTGATGAATGCCCATTTCAATCAAACAAGGTTTTATAGAAACTTAACCTCCAGAATTTTAGCAGTTTTCTCTCAAGGGACATCAGCTATTGAGGTCTTACTCATGACGCGATTTTCGAAAGCTTTCTTCAAATGTCCATCGATCCTATCCAGGAGTTGACGAAAATGAGGTTCGTTCAAAACACTATACATATATATATATATATATATATATATATATATATATATATTTGTCTGTTAAAACTCTAGAGGTCGCAAGATTTATTTAATCGTCACCCAACTCGGTATTTAATCGATTTATGTAAAAAGGAAGATCAAGTTCTTTAACGGCTGAAATCGGACAAGTGGGAGGGGGGATTTAGAGGGGGGTGTTCAATTTAAAAATTGAAGCGGTAATAAAATTACACCAGCCCCATCTGTTATCAACTAGGCCAACCAAGGATGCCCCTGAAGAGTGCTGAGCTCTATTGCCTACTTGTGTAAACACTACCTGAGTGGACATCCTTGAGTTCAAAGGGCAAAAATAAGGAACAGAATCAGAACAGTCGGGTGAGTGGAGCCCCTCCTGAGTAGCAGCAGTTTTAGTTCCTTTCTCACACCCTTTTTAACAACCAACATGAGTGAGTTAAGGAAGGAGCATCCAGGGGGAGACCAGGATGGAGGGAGAACACCAGAACAGCATCGAGAACATCATCACAATTTCAGCAGCATCCCTTGGAGTAATCATTAATCTACTAACATACTAACACATATATGCCCTGCAATAGTCCACCCCCCAATATCATGTAATTATCCAATATAATATTAATAGTAATAACCGTCTTATACATCAACATGGTCCTCCGGTATTAAATCATATACAACTTCCATGAACCAGCGCCTCTCTTAAAATATTGCAAGCCATTAGCGGGTAAGGCCGAAGGGCTTGTAAATACAGGGGGAAATTGCAAAAATCTGAAATATCTCAGTTACTATACGTCGTATCGAAAAAGTGTATAGAATCAATCATATTGCAAATTAAATTTACTATAAATATTGTTATATACATGTATTCTCTATTGTCAATATTAAACGAGATATTTGCATTTTTATTAGGAGTATGCCGATAACGGACGGGATGAGATCGGCTAAAGAACCGTCTTAGATTCTGACGAAAGCTAGTTCGGCCGTTTCCGTAACTGTTCGGTTCTCGTATGCAGATTTCTCTATTGTATAACTTCACGTGGCAAATCTGCTTAGTTTACGTAGGTCCTGCGTGATGGATTTTTTTTTTCATAATATCTTAACGACTGAAGTGAATGCATCTTTGAAATTTTTTCTGTTCATGAGTTCACTTTACAGCTTTAGTATATTGAACCAACAAATTATTTCAACATTTTATGAAGCCAAGTGTAACATAGCTTAGTCAATTTTTACTCTGGGTGCCTATTATTTACCGAAAAATGAAACAAAAATTCCAGAAAGTCCGTTGACTAACAGACTCACAAAAGTTGATTTCGAACCGCCACTTCATTAACGCTAAGTTATTCATATTACTTTCACAAATTCATCACAAAACTTGATAATGCACACTGACTAAAATGCTTGTCAAAATTGATGGTTGTTTAAATTTGAGAAAAACGTTTAAACAAATATTATTATTATTGATATTCATCTCACAGTCCAACGTAGGAGTGTAATTGACCTAAAAGTCTTTGGTCTTAGAAATGTCTGATTCATTATATTTAATGAAACAAATGTTCACATGATGCACGCAACCCAATTCGTTGTCCCATATCCTTTCGTGTCAAAGCATTTCTATTTAAAGAATATTTCTATTGCAAAGGATCAATGACTTACTGAAATAATAACGTAAATAAAAAAAAAAGGCAATCCTCTAACGAGTAGAATAATTTCCGATGAATAATAAAGTTGTCAATACGAGAGGATTATTATATTCGACCAGGAAACATCTAGTTAGTAATTTAACATTCGGCGTTTTATTCCGTCTGAATGCACTAGTGATATTCTGCTCATCAGAATTTTTAGTGTCACTGAATGATCACATGATACATTCCTAAAGAATCCTGAGGTTGGTTTAGAATCTGTATACTAACATAATACTTTCATGTAGTATCTACAGGCAACACCTGATAATTCATCCCGTAAACAGGTTAACCGATTATCACGGGATCGAAGAATGGAATGGTCTCAAGGGTATGCCGTTGTTTCCCGTAGCCACCTACCATTGGTATCAGACCAATTAGCAATAAAGGCATCACTAGGAAAATTACATTTTCACCAATAAAGGCGTGAGTGAAAAAAAAAACAAAGTTGTTAGACAGTCCCCCCGCAGCTTGTAGTATGTATAGGGTGCTAATGCTAGACATCAGCAAGTGTAAGCATGCAGAGTAAAAACTGTAATCTACTCAACAGCCACTCACTAGCTGTAAGTGAGAATTTAGATAAGGAAAAGGCAAAACCTTCATATCATATTACAATAAGTAATTTTTAAATATTTACCAATGCATTTCAAACAAACTATTAAATTAACTCTTTTGTATATATACATACATATATATATATATATATATATATATATATATATATATATATATATATATATACATATAAATATAATTCTACTATTCGTGTGTCACTGAACTTCTCCTAAACGGCTAGATCGATTTGAATGAATTCTTTTGTATGTGCTTGGGTAACGCCCTGGATGGTCTAGATTCACGAATTAGCCCGGAAGATGTACCAGGAGTAGGGGTTGTAAGGGAGGCCTAAAATTAAAAATAGCGATATTTCGTTTCCTATTGGTTTTTCGGCAAATATGCACAGGATAAAAGTTGTTTATTTACAGTAACTTCTGTCGTATAACAAATTATAAACGAGATGTAGGAAAGTATCTTTTGTTTTTAACATAATATTATTAAATTTAATATCCTAATCGCTTGAAATATCATGCAGGATAACGTCTGTCGGGTCCGCTAGTATATATATTTATATATATATATATATATATATATATATATATATATATATATGCAGTGGGGAATCATATATTATCTCCTACTCGCAGAATGCACGCTTACCAAATTTTAATTAAATTAATAGTATAATAAATAGGGAGAGAACCATATAAATAAACTGTAAAACAGTAGTAATAATCCAAAATTTCATTTTCATTTAAAAAAGAATTTAAGCCATTTTCACTATTTACATGCATTGCTCTCTTTAAATTTACTAATAATATAAATCAGTACAGCAATATAGTTTCTAATAAAATAAATATAAAACGGTATCATTCACAGTGGTCATGTTAGCTAAGGGTCAAGTGTACTCAGGAATCCAAGAGTCATCGCATCGAATCGGTCAATAATAACTTATTTTATTACTAACTGAGTAAAATCGTAGGAAGGCTGATAAATTTGATATAACATATATGTAAATACGAGTATTTCATAATACCATAATTAGAATCTGTAAACAAAATAAAAACCACAGTCGATGTTCGACTAAGAGTTTTCTTAACTCGTAATGTTCAAAATATTACATGATACATACGCATATTACAAGTAACATAGAGTAATTTCAGTAGATGGATTTCCTGGTGTTCAAACAATTTTCACACAATGTCTTCATTCCTATAAAATCAGCTACTGATGTATACGTGTTACGATTCTTGAATACTTTCTTTAAATGACCACCCATTCGCCGTATATCACGCTACCAAGTGTTTCAGCTAAGACGCAAGTGGATAGAGAACAGAATGTGAGATATCATATGTGAACCATTATTGCTCAAGGAAATCCGCTTGGTTATGGGTGCCCATACATTACGGACATTTTATTTTTTTTTTTGGATCTTTCTGATTCGCCGTTACTTTTAGTTTGCAGAGTTAGAGAGAGAGAAAAAATACAGGTAAAGTCCATTACGCAGGGGCTGCGTAAACTAAGCAGATTTCCCACGTGAAGTTTTACAATAGAGAAATTTCAGGAGAGCCGAGCAGTCAAGAAAACGGCCGAACTAGCTTTTGGCGGGAATGTCACTCTGGTCCGTTAGCCGCCCAGATTTATTAAAAATGCAAATATCTCGGTTAATATTCAAGATAGAGAATAAATGTATATAACAATATTTATAGAAAATTTAATTTGTAATAAGATTAATCCTGTACAATTTTTCGAGCAGACGTATATTAACGAAGATATTTCGAATTTTCGAAAATCCTCCCCTCTAAACCCCCCCCTCCCACTGGTCCGATTTTAGCCGTTAACGAAGTTGATCTTTTTTTTTACATAAAACGACTAAATATCTAGTATGGTAACGATCAAACAAAAATTACGATCGCTAGAGCGGTAACAGACAAACATATAGATAGATATATCTTAAGGGAAATCTGCTAAGACTAAAGTGATCAGTAGACACCCACCCAGGTAGCAGAGACTGTGCAGAAGCAGCATCTCAGGAGAGTCGGTGGTACTCACCCTCCTTGCTTCATATTCGCCTTGTACCTTACCTTTAATAAACCTCGTGTTAATGAATACTGTGCCCACACCTTTTTAATGCCCTAGCATTCCCCATGACGAATCTACCAGGTGCAGAGGCTGGTGTTAATGACATCACAGGTTACGCATCTCTGGCAACTCCTGCCTGCCTACCTGTGGTAGAGGCTTATGCCAAGGACGTCACCGGTATCTAAAAGGTAAATCCCTACCTAGTCTGTGTTCTGAGGCTCACATCCGTAAAGTGTTAGCTACCCTCCCGGAACAACTTCCTTCTACCATTTTGTTAAGAACACGCAATGTGTCCCTTCTGGTAGTACACTAACAACAATTAAACACCAACATGAGGACACAATAACTAGTGACATCTGGTGACCCTCCAAGCACACGAATAGTGAGTAAGTGCAAGATACTGTTATCAAAATTATGTAGACGTAACGTACCCCGCACATAAATAAATAATAGGAACCTGTATAATATTGCTGGCCTGTATAAAATAGCTGAGAACATTTATTGATTTTATAGTGAAAATATAGTTTGGTAGTGAGGTCCCTTTGAGTGGAAGCTAATTAGCGGAATGAAATTTTAGTGACATAAAATTAGCCAAACTGGCTGTTATTAGTAACGCGAGGTATATATTGGATTAATCTTGATCTGAGGTAGAAATAAACATGTAACTTGAACCTGCAAACCCAACTAAACTCCTCCATATCTATGGTTTCACTGCGCTAGGTTAACCAAGTTTGTAATGCAAGAAACTCTGCTTCAGCATAGCCACATACCAGTACAATATTAGAACAATAGTTAATTGAAAAATACCTTCAATAGTCTAACAATACTATTTAGTAAATTTGTCCTAGTCAACTATTTGACAATTGAAATCTGTTATTATTTGTTTTTGAGATATTTGGATTTTAATAACTGTATTCATTTGCCGTACATATTCCTCAAATGTTATCTTTCATTAGACAATTCAACTTTGTATATGTATACATTTGAAGTGAATTTATATGTTCTTGGAGTTCCTGCGTTAAAGCGTTTTGTCCTGAATAATCACTTAGTGTTTAATCAAGTTCTTATTAGTTCAGGGTTTTTCCAGATAAATAAATATTCAGAAGAAAGTTATGTTTTATTAATGCATAATGAGTGGCCTATTACGTTAGCTTATATAGTTCACCTTTAAAGATATTCACTTAATGGGAAAATCGAAGCGCTAAAAATAGTCCCCACTCTTATCAACTCTTTAGTTCTTCAGAAGGCTTTTATTAGTTATTCTAATCTTAGCACACTGTAAATGCATTTTAACTTAATTTATTTGACGGTAGCTGTGATATTTTAGTTTCATATCGACTTTTACCAGTTTTAATTACTGCCTAGATCCTCGATAATAATCCTCTCATTTAGATGAATTTATTATTCATCAGAAGTTATTATACTCGCGGAATAGATGATTTTTTTATTCTTAATATCATTTCAAAAGTTTTTATTGAAAAAGTATCTAAATGATTGCTTTAATGAAAATTTCATCCCGGCAGGTAATACCGGAGATATTTGTGTGTTCACATTTTGACTCTTTTCCGAATGTTTCCTCCTCCGGTCCAACTTAGCCCATAAAACGAACTTCATTAGTATTTCATGAAAAAACACCGAGTCCCTGATAAGTGATGAAATCTCTCTCTCTCTCTCTCTCTCTCTCTCTCTCTCTCTCTCTCTCTCTCTCTCTCTCTCTCGTTCGTTCGTTATTATTGGTTTTATCGAAAACATTTAAATAATGAATTTTGATTTTGGTCCTAAATCATTAATGCACTTATGACATTTGAAAATTTTATTTCCACATTACAGGCGCCAAAGAATTGATCGTCATCTAAAATGCCTGAGTAAAATTTATTATGTGTGCATATATGATGAGAGAAAATAGATTAAGTAATAGTTCCATGAATTAATACGATTTGATAATAACTGTCTTAGGAAAAATGCACTTCACAAATCTCTAAAGAGAAAATGAATATCCTTTGTTTCTTGTCTTCTGAAGAATCATACCCATTTAATAAAGGTAATTTCCTCTGTTTCCATTCATATAATGAAGTTGGAAGTTCCTTCACAAACTAATTTTTAAAAAATTCAATTTGACTCTTTAAAAATGGCACGAAGTCGGTTCTAAAATTTTAAGCCGATTGCATAGTGGACCTAATTCCGACATCGTAGTAATTTTACGTTAAATTTTAGACTGTTGCCTAGATTTATTTTTAATTTTTGATATTAATTTGAAGATGAAATGGTATTTACTGAAATGAAAAGTATTGTTGCGAAGTCTTAAGAATCATTTGTGGTGTTAATTTATTAGTAGTTTTGGATTTTTTTTAAAGCTTCAACATAACCTATTGCCAAGCCTAGTGCCGTTTGTTAGATTATTATGAAGGCAACAGGAATTTATTTCGAGACAAATTTACTAAATATAACCTTAGCCATAGTAGAATAAAAGTGGGCGTTAATAAATAATAACAATACATCCACTATCCATTATATAAACTACACAGGGCATATTCCAACATGGCTTTTCTTTAGTTTATTTTTGCAGTATACTAACAGAACTAAACTAATCTGAATTAACACTCTGACTATTTTACCATAAGACCTATTACATTCTGCATTTCATAACAAGAAAATCTGTATCCTGAACTAAATAATATTTTGTAGTAAAGGTCTTGGAATAAGAGTGTGCTGGTAATTTATATTTTTCCTCTAATTGTTTCGTGACTATGTGCTCTAAATTATAATGGTTTAAGAGAGTTATTATTTTACAAGGATTTCTTTGAGTTCTTAACAACATTAGATCATTTACATATCAAACTTTTCATAGCCTTATTATAAATTGAATAGCAACAATTTGCCACATATGTACTTATGTATTTAATTCATCTCATTAAATTTGCAAAAATCACCTTTGATGTGATGTCCATAAATAAATAAATAAATTAAATTTGTAAACTGGATTAAATTATTTTGTTCGAGAGGAATAAAAATAAATGGTGTATTTAAGGCAATACAGCTTGATGAAGTTAGAGGATTGTGTAATTGCTGTTTTAATTGAGGAAGTACAGCAATTAACAAGAAACTACATCAGTAATATATATTACTTTAACAAGAAACTACATCAGTAATATATATTACTTTAACAAGAAACTATTCAGTTCTAATTTATATAGGATACAAGTCTTCCAATTAAGTTCCTACATTAGAACACTAGGCCTAACCATAGAGCCATTTGTAAACCTGAACAACGATCCTCCCAAAAAGAAGGGATTATCCCCAAATTGAATGGAAAAATGGTACATTTCAGCTATGTCAAGACGAATCAAACCTGTTAACAGAAATTGCAGGATGATTTGGATAGCCGAGAAGCACCGCTTGGGGTGAGGCGTGGTTTGGGTTGTGAGTTGGTGCCTCCGGTTAATATTGTATGTGTGCGTGACCTTTGCAAGAATGAGTTGTATGCGAGTGTAGACTGCAAGGGCATGGTCCTGCTTCTACAGCATGGACACATTCAAAAGCTGAGGATTTGACTGGAAGGCATTTTGTGGTCATTACCTAAATTGTAGGAGGGGTGAGGACATCTCGTGGTAAGCCGGATAGGATTAGGATAGCCATGTGCCGATCTGGCTGTGGAGCATTGGAAACGGCTGCTCATATTTTAGGCAACTGTATAGCTACCAAGAGACTTCGAATCCGTCGGCATAATGGAGTGATTCGCTTTGTAAGGCAGGGCTTTTTTATGCGAGGATGGAGTATTTCGTACGAGAATTTATTCGTCACTTCGGTTGAGCATTCTCCCAAGAATTAAGGATGCGGTCGGTCCACTGGATAGATCTGGTGTGTATCGGGTTGCTTACCTGACTTGCGGAAGCTCATATGTGGGGCAAAGTGGAAGGAAGCTAAGGAGCAGAATAAAAGAGCACCTTTCCACCAAGATATCGGAGGTACGTAAACATATGATAAATGAAGGCCATGAAGCAAATGCAGTTGAGTTCGAGGTGCTCGACCACCTTGGCAAAGGGCAGAAAATGGATATAGTAGAGCAGTTATGGATCAGGATGGACATGCTGGAGGAGAAGAATATTAATATTAGGGAGGAGGGTGGCGTACTCCGTCCTCTGCAGTCGCTGCCCTTGCCCGAGTAGGCT
Source organism: Riptortus pedestris (assembly GCA_019009955.1). Classification (NCBI taxonomy): domain Eukaryota; kingdom Metazoa; phylum Arthropoda; class Insecta; order Hemiptera; family Alydidae; genus Riptortus; species Riptortus pedestris. The sequence continues at coordinate 83,966,503 of CM032229.1, forward strand.
GCCAGTCTCGCCGGAGATGTTGGCTCAATAGGGGTCAGCTCTAGGTCAGTTCCTCTCCATCTCCTAGTTATTCTGTTATTTGTTTCTTTTAATATTTATTTGGTAACGTTTTAGTCATAAGTGTTGCATTGCATTTTATATATTTGTTTGATTTTAAATATTTGACTACCTTTGTTGACTTTTACATTTATTTATTAATTTATTTATATATAATCCATGTTTTTGAAAGTATAAATGTTGTGTCACAGAGCACTGAAGATGGGACGGTTCGCCCCGAAAGTACTTTGTCTGTAATAAAAGAAGTATTAAGATGACCCTTTTTTTTGAGGAGGTGTTTGACCTTTTTGATCCTTTCGTTGATATGTTTTTTGTTGTTGTTTATTTTTTTTAATGTAGGGTTTCTAGGGCTAGAAAAGTTTAAATATCTTTATTTACTGTAAAATAAAATAATATCAAATTAATTGGTAAAGATAGATAAAACAGTTAATAATATTAATAAAATATCTGTGTTATTGTTGATAATTGTTATATACTTACGTTTTCAATTAATAATATATTTCTTGTATAATATTAAATATTTCCTTATGCAATTAAATTTCAAAGCATTTGAATTTTCTTTAAATATATGGAACACGCTAAAAAGTAAAAAAAAATAACTTTTTATTTATTTATTAACATTAAATAAACTACCTAGAAGTAAAAAATGAAAAAAAAAATCCCCAAAAAATAGTCACTCCTCGTGAGTTTCGATTTTGAGATTTCCGGCTAGAAAGGGCTCGCTATCTCCTGAGCCACGGGGGGACTCCTTGAAATAGATACCTTGGGAACAGCTCAAGACCTTCAGGCAAACTTTAACAATTATTTTTAGACGAAAGCTTGAGAAGTGCGTTCTTTCGCTTTAACAGAATTGGTTTTTCATCAGGTACTAAACACTAAAAACTTTTCGTTAAAATCGGTGGGAGGAAGCCCGTGCACTCCCCTTGTCAGTAGGTTTAAAAGCCTTTACTCAGTTCGACGGAGTTAGAAGTGGCTGATAATAGAAGGTAAATACTATAATATTTGACCATATATGTAGTTTACCCTTGTAATGGAATTTGTAGAGTTGCGAATTGTAGAGAAATAATGGACTATTTACACTCGAAAACACTTAACATACAATAGGTTATTGGTTAAGTCAAGTAGATTGTAAGGTGATATCCGACATTTAAGAGTTGCTAGGTGGGCAACGGCTATACCCTGGCACTCTTTGCTGCCACTGCATCTAAGACGTGACTATAATATTATTCTACACACAACTCAGACTTCACAGCTCAGCATATCGCTCTCTCTCTCTCTCTCTCTCTCTCTCTCTCTCTCTCTCTCTCTCTCTCTCTTTCTCTCTCTCTCTCTCTCTCACACACACACACACACACACACACACACACACTTACTCACTCTTTCTCCATTTGATCTCCAGTTATTTAGGAACAGCTCTGTATCCTCATTAACTAAAAAGAAGTACATAAGACAGATCATATGTTTGATACAGTCATATCGAAATATTCATCCCATTTTGCGATACATTCCTCTACCAGGACACACCATTCCTACATTTAATTTATAATTATGTCGTTAATCGAACATTTTCAAAAACTATACTTCAATAACCCGCCTCATTATTTCTGCGAGTGATCTATAATTAGATTAGATAAGAATAGTCAATTCTTATACTTACGATAGAATTAGTTACATTACATTCCCTGCCAGAACTAAATTATTTACAATAGTTGTTTTTTGCCTAAAAGAATATATTCATTGAAGTGACAACCCTTAAACATAAAATATAAAATAGGGACTCCTATTAATTAATTAGAGGTTAAAATTATTAGATAGTCTCGAACATTTTAATTAGTTAATGAGGACAAAAAAATTAAATAATTATATACTCTTAAGTTGTACTATTTTATTAAATAATCTTTAATCTGTTGAAATTCAACTGATTACGCAGTTGGATTACGTCAAAAATACTCTCTTAGCGTGAATTTTTGATTTGCTTAAGAGAGTTGAACTGATAATCTGATAAATTGTTTCGTCGTACAGATTCTGTGTAGAGAGAAATACGTACGTCTGCATAGCAGTTGTAGGTCTTCCAACGTCTGATTGGAATCATCTAATGTTAATTAGCTAATTTCAGCTAGTGTTAATTGAAATATGTGAAATTTAAATGGGATTCAGTGGTCTTCCTTCAGGCATACTACTTTTTAAAGTTGATTTAGAATACTTTCCATCAAAGTTGATAAAAAAAAAAAAAAAAAAATCCATCGAAAGGATTGAATAAATTTTAAAACCACAAAATTGTGAAAATTTTGAGATGTCCTAAAAATAATTACACTATTTCTTGTTTATATTCTGTCAGTTTCTTCCGTCTTTAAATTAATAGTCCTACATGGGACCTTATTGTTGAGATTCTGATATTTTATAGACAGAATTCAGAGAGTCAAGTTTCACATCGACAGATTCATTTACAAGCGGTAAGATATTCCTATTTGTTGAAATTTGTAGTCATAAAATAGAAATTTGTGTTGCAAGAGTAGGCTTAAGCAAAGATACATAAACCTTAGGAACGGAGATATTGTTAAAATAATATTATTCTTAATGAAGTGCAGGAAGAAATTTTGTTAATTTAAGTTAATAGGAGCACAAGGAAGTCTTATAAGAACCAGATACCTACATCAGAATATTTTTACTAAATAAGTGATTCCTAAGGGGTGGATTTCGCATGAAGACGTACAGAAAAACACAAGTTTTATTAGCTCCTACATGAAAAATAAGCTATTGGGGTCATACTCATTTTCGAAACCTTCCACAATAGTCCATTGATCCCCAGGAGATGACGAAAATGGGGTCCGTTCAAAACTACATCGATCTATCTGTCTATAATATATAATATATAGATTGTCTGTTGAGAGAGGGTAATATCGAAAATTCAAAATATCCCTGTTATTATTCATCAGGTCGAAATTTATATAGGATCAACATTACTTCAAATTTAATGTTCTATAATTGTTGGTGTATATGTTTTTTCTCTACTTTGATCATTAACCGAGATATTTAACTATTTTGTTTTCAGGCTTCAGTATACCCCCTCTCTTATTCATCATGATACGACAGTAATCATATATATCATGAACCGTTTTAATCGAAACTTAAAAACCACTATACCAAATATTGTGTTTATTAAGCTTTTACTGAATGAGAAAAATGTAAATACGTAATGTGATAACGTCATCAATTAAGATGTTTCAGTCTTGACTGGAAAATGTTTTTTCTTTACTATACACTATATTTAACCGATTCATGCAACACTAATGCTCATATTTGTAAATGGCCAATTATGTAATCTGGACAGGAATAGGAGATTATAGGGGGGGGGGCTGGTCAAAAAGCATTGGAAATTCCAGTATTTATAGTCAGATGAGTTCACTAGTGTGCCAAACCAACAAGTGGGAAATCTGCTTAGTTTACGCAGCCCACTGAACTTTTCTTCATTGATGCACTAAACCTCAAGAGGCTCACATTATTTTGACCCAATTGTATGCAACTTTTCACGACCTTTAGTTATAATCGAATATTAAATATCGTGTACGTATGTAAGTATTGTATACGTTAGATACGCTCTTTTTATGAGGTTTATGAATTCATCCGGTAGAATTAGTAAGGTAATAATCCTTCATATTTTATTTATTCAGTTTAGAATGTATTTTAATTTACACGTGGTACCTTTCAAGCTTTTAATAATACTGATTATACCGTATTTCCTTAATACTAAATTTTCAAACAATTAATTCCAGAAAAGTCACCAGGATAAAGGCTTTATTAAAGATGAGAAGACTTTCTGGATGGCCTCATATGATAAAATTTGTATTTTATTACGAGAAAATATTCAGAGAAGTGGCTCCCATTGATAAAAGCTGTTAGAGTTCGTGTGGAAGGTAGAGCCCTACGGATCAGAGAATCAGGACCATGCATATTTAAATATTAATGATATTGGTCCTTTGACCAGCGGACTTATCCTTTAGTCTCATATTATTAAGTCTGTTGCTCTACTGCCCTATTTAATTTTTCCCTGTACAGATGAGAATTGTCGTTCTCGCTGAACAACAAAATGTAGGCAAGAAACGAAAAAATAGGCAAAAATTGTGTCTGGAAGTTTAAATATTTAATTTAAATCAGTAAAAAATAATAGTTGTCAAATTACCAAGAAAGCCTTTTTACTAATGCTTGTTATTCAAAGTCACTTGTTACTGAATTTGTAAAATCCAACTACTAAAATAACGAACCATTAAGAAATCCCAAAGAATTAATTAATTAACCCTTTATTTGATTTACCAAAGAATTATTGTTTATTTTCAAATATAACATTTATTTTTTTGGTTGAAGAAAAATACATTTATAATATATTACAAAAACTAATATTTTCGGGAAGAATAGCAAGATTAAAAAAAACAAAAAAAAAACATTATAAAAACATTCAGTATATGAGTATTTTCATTTATTTCATTCATCTAGGGATTGACACCACACCAGTTTGGTGCTGTATCTTTTACTTTCTGTTCAAATATAAAATTCTGCTATTTTCTGTTTTACCAATGAGTTCCTACCTTCTTCATAAAGCTCATGTTATCAGAAAATTATTACTTCTTATTCTCCGTTTCTGATGCGTTTTATGGGTTAAAAATTAATTTTACCAATCATTGTGAGATTGGAAAGTCTATTTCATGAATATTAATAGCTCTTTTCTTCAAGAAACGGTAACTAAGGCTTTCAGACCCCTATGTAGTCCAGTTCTAGAACATACTTCTCTGCCACAGTCTAGCAAGAATTCCCATCTGTAGTATTTTTTTTATTTATTTATATTAACGTCCACTTTTTGCAACTAAGGCTAATTGGGACGGGTTTTCAGGTAACCACCCTTTTCTAGACAGGGTGGGACTAGGGATTTTATTTAATGGATTCCGTCACTAAATAAATTGCCCAGGCTGAGAATCGAACTCGCCTGATTGTAATTGCATGAATTATAAAGAATACTTCCCTAACTATCGATTATATCACTTAAACAAAACACAATTAAATTATGATATTCTCTCATCTGATTATGATAATACTCTTCATTTAAATTATGATAATACTCTTTATCTGTCCACATTGTCTGGTTCACGTTAAAACTCGTTTATCTTCTAATTCCATGGCACGGGGGTTTCGTTTGCATATAGTGGAAGAAAGGATCTGGTTTTCCCATTGTTGGAAATATTCCTTATCTGAGGATATGAGCTTCACCCCTGCCGACAAAGGACTTGTGGAATCTACCTTGGATTCGGTGCCCTGGAAGTATTCCTTTGAATTCCAGAATTCGGAGGTAGAATGGCTCAAGAATTCTATAGCCTCAAAGAAAGGAACTGAGGAATCCCCTCATGCGAAACTTGACTCTGGGGTAAAGAACGGAAATGCCTAAATATTAGTCTAAAAATTACAGTTGCTTCAAACGAAATAGGACACACACAGATATATACCTATTGAACGGAATGTAAGTGACCGGAACTTAATTAAAATCTGCTATGAAATAGTTAAAGGGCTCAAAGGGTTTTTGATTTATTAGAACCCCAAATGCGTGCGTGCGTGTGTGTCTTCCGATGAAAAACATCAACACATAGTTATTCATTATTAATATTTATTAGTAGCGTTTGCATCTGCTGTTATAAAACAAAAAAAAAAATTATGCCAGAAACCACGAAAATTGTAAGCACAGAGCCATCGTACGATCATTTATTTCACATTTATGCATTTTATAGTTATCGAAGATAAAATTTCATTCGAAAGAATACATTTTTCTCTTAATAGTATTAAATCGTTCTTGTGATGGAGTGAACTGCAAAAAAAATATTAAATGCCTTAAGATTTCTTTTGAATTTTCCTCACCGATGGTATGCCAAGAGAGTGCTGGTGTACACAACCTACTAACGATTGAAACTATGAGTTTATAATTATTAAGAATAAAATAACTCACACTGTAACAGAATGATCCTAAACATTATCAATTCAAACTGATATACTTTATCAATCTTATTAGAGTGTAAGATGGTTAGTATGGTTAGTTTAATTTTATTGAATTTCAGAATGGCCGTTTTATGCAACTCTAATGCTTCGATTATAACACGAATTATTCCTGATAATTTAAAAATTTGGAGTATAAGAAGCTAGAGATTTTATTTTCAAAACTGTTTACTAATTTTTATTTTGTTTCTGGACGAAATGAATCATCCCCGCTTGCAATACCACAGCTTATTTTTAGACTGGCATTAATAATTACTTACCATAGCGTATTAATATTAGGTTGGTTATTAGATCAAATTCAAAAACCACTTATAAGTTTTAAAAAACTTTATTCGAATACTGTGAAATTCAATACATTATAAGTAAAACGTCACTATAAAATTTAATGATTTCGTACTGTTTTTATTTTGTTAAATTCTGTTTTAAATTTATATATTATCTTCCCATGGAAGTTGACATAAAATCCCATATTCTTGAATTCTTTATAAATGAGCGGGGATATGTTATAGCTGGAAATAATCATTGAGATATGGAAAAGAATGTAGAAGCATTAATGCATGAGAGGCAATATGAGAGCAGACAACAGTAATCTCATGTACCTTCCCCAGAGAGTTTACTTTATATTACGGATTTCAAAAATGCATAATTCTGCGAATGGATATATATATATATATATATATATATATATATATATATATATACAAAATTTAAATCTAATATCTATTCTCTTTAGCTATGGACATCCGCTCAAACTTAGAATGACGTAACATTGACTGAAATGAAGGAATGATGTTGAATCAATCAGCTCGGATTATTTTTGTTGCAAACCGTATTGCATAAATTAAATAAACAGTAATGCTGACGATTCTTGAAATTTAATTTATTTATCAAGGCAATATTGTAAATAACAAATTGAAGGGTTGGCTGCAAAAAGGAGGTAGCTCCAATTTTTCCAGTTTTTGGGAAACCAAAAAAAACGTTTAAAAAATTCAAATTTTAAGTTATGTAAAAATATTGTTGTTGCTTACTTTCAATTATGGTGTTTACATATTAGAACAGTATTTTCATTCAAAAAATATCATCCAAATGTTGGTCGTACGTGGATGATCCTTGGAGCTACCTCTTTTTTGCCCAAAAGAATGGAATATCAGGAATGGAGGAATATGTTATGTCTTGGAAAAAGGTGTAAAAATAAATAGAATGTACTATTATTATGTATTTTTTATTCAAAGAAAACTGAAAATAAAGTACAGCAAAATTATTGGTTTTACCAACAGAAAATAACATAATTATAACGAATAACATAAAATACGAAAATAAAATCATAACGATTGAAGCTGCATCCTTTTTGTGCCAAATAAAAGAGGTTTTTTTTGGCACAAGAAAGAGTTCATAACTCCAAACAGCTGTGGGATGGAGCTACCTCCTTTTTGCAGCAAACCCTTCAATTTTCAAAGCCATATGGGATACAGGTGAAGATAAAATGGTGAAGAGCTCGCTCGAAGCATGAAATAATACTTAATAGCTCCGTTACATAAGAGAGCAGGCAGAAAGTCAGCTTTTTTTACACATCTATTTTTTAATAAATACATGCCTGATATTCAAAATTTCGGATGAACTGAAAATAAAGAATATTTTATTATAGGATTAGGTCTATTGTTGCACTGTACATCGAGTTGCCAGATATTTACAATTTCATACTTTTGAGTTCTCCGATTATAAAGGTTTATAGGCGTTGCATAGATTCTTGTGATTATCTCTTAGAAATAAAGTAAAAACAAATACTGTTTACAATCGGTTAGTTGGATTACATAAAAAAGATGTGTTTGTTAATGACGGAATTAAACCAGAAGAAATGATAGTTTGGAGAAAGAGGAAAATGCAAAAATATGTATACACCCGTTATTATAAACCAGATCAAAAAAATGGTATAAAACCAAAATTAAAACTCCTTAACATTCTTTTGCTCAACTCGAACATGAATCAAATTGCTAGTACTTTTTTGTTCCTATTCTTCAGTTGGCCTTCAATCCTACAGATGCGAGTTTCAATTATTAGAAGTGGACTAAACTTCTTATGTCTTATGCTTCCATTTTTCTCACTTCTCTGGCAGAAGATAGTGGTTTATGTGTTGTAATATATCAGTGAGCCATTCGAGGACGTACATATCTCCGTAGTCTACGTAGAGCGCGTAACGTACATCATTTTTTCTACACATCAATCAAATGTTTTTATCAGTAGATTTTTTTAATATTTATATCTGTGTGATATGAGAGGACGTACGTTAAGTATTTTTTGTCAAGAGGGAATAGCTCAGATATATTGAATAATTAGGTTATGTCAGACTACTTTTATTATTTAAAGATCATCATAAAATGGTAAGAGAGAAGATTTATATCATTAAGTAGCCGTGAATACATTTCACGTGGAAAATTCATTTAGCCAAATAAAACAATAAACTTTATCAGGAAAATTAGGAAAAAAAAGTTCAACACGAATCAATACAATTATTTTTTTTATTTATATGGTGAGCTCCGCAACTAGGCGATGACGCTCAGTATAATTTATTTTCAATTCTCTAAATTAAAATTTTAAATTTAAGAAAAAATGTTTTCAAAATTATTATAAAATATATCGAAATAAAACTAAGGAAGCGTTAAAATAAAGCTGTGTGAAACTATAAATTTTGCGATAAATCCTGGCGTGAGGATGATGGATGTCTAAGGCACATATTTTTGTTTTTTCTTTTGAATACTACCCCTATCATTTGGGGTAATTGGCAGAACGCCAAAAATAGGAAATCACAACAAATGGTGAACAATAATTTTTGTTTTTTTTTAAGAAAGTGAAAACTGCATTAATGATAGATTCATTGTCTCTTTGAGTTTCAAATGGATTTTTGAGAAGTTTTCAATCTGTGCAGAGCATATCACGATCTAAACAAATTTCTTTAACAGTTAATTTCTAAAAGTAAAAATCCCAGGTTGCCAGGTGGCATAAAACAGTTTTTACTACATAGTTGATATCTTAATTTCTGATCATTTTGGTTCATCCAATTGGTAAGTAATATATTGTTGAGCTTTTTTGTATTTTTAGATGTCGCGTTCATTTCTGACGTTTCTCTACCTTGGGCGGACCGTGCGTTGGGTGCTTCTATATTAGCTAACTCATTAAGAAAAATACTTCTGTGAGAAGCGGCCATATAAATTACATTTCTTGGGTTCTATATAATAATTGTCCTATACGAATAGATGGTTGCATTCCTCATGTAAAATTGTCTTGAAAGCAGTGAGTTTGTCACTAATATAATTATTTTCGGAGTGAAATTATCAACGCTCCAATCTCAAGATTTTGATTAAGTATTGGATATAAGGTGTTGTCTGAGGTGAATGAATCCCCCAGCCGTGAACGACAGATTCTAATTCGGCTTTAGGCAGTTCATCTCGTAGGCATGAATAATGCTAGAACTTCTCAGGGCACATCCGTTCCCTAACTTCTGTTCAACTTTGCCATCGAGACAAGTCGAGAGATCATTAACTCTACTCAAAATCATTCACAGCAAATCCTTATTTGTCTGTCAACATCCTGCAGTGACTTTGAATATCTACAATTCACGTCTAATATCTGTTGGTTTATTTTATCAATCTTTTTAAACTTCCTAATTATGACACAGGGCGAATGAAAAGTGTTGAATTCTTCATTTTTTATTGAAATATTCATTAATATTTCAATTAATTAATATATTAACATTCATTAAATTCTTCTCTACATGTAACGATGAATATTTGCTAATTCTCTAGGGCTGTGTTTTCCTATGTTAAATAAGAAATGCCTGTGGTTTTAGGCCGTGGAGATTTTGCAATTGAAAACTCCAGGCAGTACATTCTTTCTGTTAAAGTAAATATTATACAGCAAAGCTGAATTAAGCCGTGAATTTGACAGTAATGGACAGCGTACATGGGGAGGAAATTATTCATATTTGTAAGTTTTTAACTCGTAGAAGGTTTAACTTCTTTGAGTTACATATTCATGGGATGGTTTAATACCACTCTTGTGTAGTAAATACATTTACATGTTTCCATATTAATGACCCAGTTGTAAAACTCAGCGAGTAACTTACTTCATCAGGGGACACTTGTTGCACCATGATTCATGAAATTCGTATGTGGTGAACTCTGTCCGTCATAAGTTGAATGATCCGAGCCCAAATATGATTTGCTTGTAGCTAATTCGTGGAAGAGCATGCATTTCAAAATTACTTTTCGTTACAAGATTACTCTGGAAGGAATTAGAGATGTCAAGAGTACTGAAAATGAAATCGAGCATGAAAATATTAAAAATTTGGAATTATTGGAGTAACATCGACATTTTAAATTAATTTCGTAGGATATAATGGTAGAATATAATAGAAAATGAACAATGGTTATAATGATTTCCGGTAAGTAACAATAACATCATTCTATGAATGTATAAGAGTAAATATACGTATTCTACATAAACTTTTATACATTGTATTGTCGTTGTGTCACAACACCACGTCAGTGGTTGAATACTTGAGGATATATTGAACATAAAGTCTGTGCACTCATTCTGGCTAGTGCCTGTAATTATTTCAGGCTACAATTCGTGCAGGCCACAACCAACAGAAAGATGGCTTTCCAACAATCTTGCCTTAGTCATTTTCTCTGCTCATGTTTTAAATGGCTTGAACACCATTTTCCCACTGATGCCTTTACTGTCTGATGGTCTGATGTAGAATTCACCGGGAAACCTGTGCCAGCATATTGATGCGACATATATTTTTCTCTTGTTCATTCCCCAGGAATTAAAAAGTCCGTCTCGCAGCGGCTGCGTAAACTAAGCAGATTTCCCACGTGAAGTTTTACAATAGAGAAATCTGCCCAATAACAAGTGTAGTAAGTAGTAAGGGATCACTAAACTTATACACGAGGGACGAATAGTTACGAAAACGGCCGCCAGAGCTCTCTTCGGAAAGTACCAAACAGCTCACTCCTCCCGACCAATGCAGAATACAAATGCAAATATCTCGGTTAATATTCAAGATACAGAATAAATGTATAAAACAATATTTATAGTAAATTTAATTTGCAATAAGATTGTTTTAATACTATTTTTCGATCCGACGCATAATAACGGAGATATTTTGAATTTTTCGAAAATCTCCCCTCTAAACCCCCCCTCCCACTGGTCCGATTTCAGCCATTAACGAACTTGATCTTCCTTTTTACATAAAACGATTAAATTCCGAGTTTGGTAACGATCAAACAAAAATTGCGACCGCTAGAGCGTTAACAGACAAATATATATATATATATATATATATATATATATATATATATATATATATATATATATAAAACTTTGAACGAACCTCATTTTCGTCATCTCCTGGGTAGGATCGATGGACATTTGAAGAAATGTTTCGAAACTCCCGTCATGAGAACGACCTCAATAGCTGATTTCCCTTAAGGGAAATCTGCTAAAATTTCCTATTGGTGGGAACAATCACTAGGCAGAGTCTGTAGAAATTCCAACGACTGACTACATTACATTTATATATCCTGTATTCTAACGTTTTTGTAATATCTTGTTCATTTAATTAAAGGGAATAAAGTATTTATAGAAAAACAATCATATTTAAAAATTCGACTGTGAAAATAATAAAAGTTTTAAGATATAATAAAATACCTCTATATCACAACACACTAAAATATTCTATCATCTGGAGAAGAAAGTTCATACGGGCTAAGCCCGCAATACCTACATGCAATGCGACTGCTGGCGAAACACAGATTTACATATTTCAAGGGATATGTCATCATTAAACACAAACGATATCACTCTATAACACACAGTATGACATTAAACATATAAAACGGCTTTAAAACGAAATCAATAATATAGGTTGAATTCATCCTATAGCTAAACAATATTTAGCAGTCTTCCATAATGAATAATACACACTTAAAAGCTAGCAAATAAACATATAAAATGCACAATAAAGTGCAAAAGAATATATATTTTGTATTGTTAAGAAGATTATATATATTATGGAAGCACGATAAACGCCTGCATTCAATAATTACAAATCATATACCCTTAAATAAAAGGCTAATTAAATTACTCTGACAAAAAAAAAAACACAATTACAAGTACGCCAATTTCTTTCGTACCTAACGAATTCTTCGAAAATGAAGAGCAATTACTAATTTACGTTTTTACGTTCAGTACATAAACATAAAGAACTATGCAAAGAAAAAAAGCGTCTGCCCGAATAGGTTTTAAAGTGTTCATACTAACGTTAATACTTTTTTTTATTTCTAGAGAAATATCATTAAACTTCCTGGAGTTTCTAGTATCCATAGGAAAAATTTGAAACGTAAATTTAAATTGTTTGCACAATACTATCTAGTTAGCAGGAAAAGGGGCAAGGTACAAAGCTAACAATAATCCCATTATCACAGTATTTCCATGAACTTCGCGTTCGACCCTACAATTCTAATAATTATAAATCGATTTATTCCTGGACCAGAATAAACGAATTATTTCGTTCGTGATTCAAAGTCTCTCAGCTCTTAATATCAACCAAATAGAGCATAGTCATCAAAGCCTCTTTGGAAAATGACTGTCTAAAACGGAAAATAAATTAAATTATTTATTTTTTTACAATTTTTAATATTTTTATGTTTGATTAGAAATGTTTGATTCAGCTGAGATTTAAATACAGATTTTTATGTTTATACTAGATTCAGTGAGCCATAGATGCTAGTGACGATCGAAAGAAAATTTTTCAAATAATGTTTAATCTTGGAATCCTAACTATAATAAAGTGTTATATTCAAGACTCTCAAGGGAAATCAGAAAAATCGAGGCTGTACTCGTGGCACGATATTAGAAAAATTTCTTTAAATGCCCATTGATCCTTCTCAGGAAATGATGAAAACGGAAAAAAAACATATGTATATTTGTTTATTAAGGCCCTAGTGGTCGTATTTTTTGTTTCATCGTTACCAAACTCGTTATTTAAATGTTTTATTAAAAATTAAAGATTGAGTTTTTTAATGGCTGAAATCGGACCAGTGGGAGGGGGAAGGAATAGAGAGAGAGGATTTTGAAAAATTGAAATATCTCCGTATTACACGTAGGATCGAAAAATCGTACAGAACTTATAATTAAATGCCTTATTCGTACTTTCTTGTTTTCAGTCTTCAGAAAAATCCCCTCTTACGCTCAAGGGATTTTTATTTCAATGTAGAGAGAATATGGAGAAATGAGATCATTAGTGTGTCTTACTAGAACTTCGTTTATGCATCCCTTCCGGAGTAACTGACCTTTATTTTTGAAATCGTTCAGCAAATATTAATCTTACAAAAAATAAAAGGAAGTACTCATTTGCCGCATAAATCAATGTACCGACGAGAGACAGGATATCATATTACTTCATTATCATTGTAATTTAAAGTACTTACATCGTGCATTTGTACGTATACAATATCCCAACCTTTATGTGTTTGTACATTTTAAGGTGATATATGTTCTTATTGATTTATGTGTACATTACTATTTTTATAAGATTTTTTTTTTGGTGGTATGGCGTACTAAACAGCAAGAGTCTTCAAAAGTGGTTAAAACTAGAGTATATGATTGTGATGGGTTGGACCTTCGTTCAACAAGTGTCCAATACTTCAAGAAGGAACAGAACAATAAAAGAAAAATAAACAAGCACCCTCATAAAATGATGAGATGTGACGATCCACCCTCTACTTCCTTCCCCCCACCTAAAACTGCTCAGATTTCTGCCATTAGCGTAGATAATCATAAGTGTTGAATAAAACGGTTAAATATCGAGTATGGTATAGATAAATAATCATTTTCGAGCCAAGAACTTAATAAATAACGTCTTCTCTCATCACATTTGCATGTATCCCACAAATGAAGGTCTGTTGAAAATAATATTTGACGTTTCATGAAATATTGGCCTTTATTCATGAAATGCCGTGCGGTAACTAAAAGTAAGTGTGACTGAAAGTCATTGGGCCATGGAATTTCAAAATGCACTGTTAATATTCGAGACAGAGAAAAAGTGTATAAAACTGCATTCATAAAAAATCAGATATATAGCAATATACAATTCCTTTATTTGAAATATAATATCGGAGAATTTTGAATCTTGGATTTTCTGCTATCTAAATGGTTCTTCATGAAACACTCATTTTAGAAATTGGTGGCTATATAACAAAAATATTGTGATCGCTAGAGCGGCAATGGACCATTGTGTGTTTGTTTTATGTATGTATGTATATATATATATATATATATATATATATATATATATATAAACTCGTAGAGTTCCACGGTACTGGTCATTAATACTGTTAAGGTCTTCGGGTATTGACCGTGTCTGCATTTTAGTTGCGAACGTTTCGCTAGACATGCTTCTAGCTTCCTCAGGGATATCTCTGAGACTGAAGAGTATGTGTTCACCTCAGGTATATATGTAGGCCTTGTTAGGTTTCCTTGGGCGGAGTCGTCCCCTCCAGGTGTCTAAGGATACTTCTTCCGGTGGTCGTTCACCCGCTATACCGTCGTTTGTGTTTCTTGTCCGTCGTCTCTGTGGAATTGCGGGCTTCCAGAGTTAGCTGAGTTTGTATCCATCCTGCCTGTTGATGTTGAATGGGCATTTCGCTATTTCTATGGCTTCTCGAACCAGTCTTTCTTGGTATCGGTCCACCTTGGCCAGCACCTTAACTTCATCGAATTTGATGCTGTGATTAATTTCCCAGAAGTGTTCTGCTATTGCTGATTCTTCTGTCCGAAACTTTTTGAGACTCTTGATATGCTCGGCGACCCTGGTGTTTATCAATCTGCCGGTTTGTCCAATATATTCTAAGCCGCAAGAACAGGGTATGCTGTATATTCCTGGGATTTTTGTCTGGAGTTGATCTTTACAGCTAGGTAACATGTGTGCTATTTTCTTGTCCATGCCAAATGCTGTTTCTATTCCCTGCTTCTTGAGTATCCTAGAGATCTTTTCTGTTGTACCTTTAACAAAAGGTATTACGGCTGTTTTCTGGGGCTCATCTTCAATTGATATTGTCTTCTTTTCTTTTATCTTCTTCTTAAATTGATTTATAATTTCTTCTTTCCCGTAGCCATTCTTTAGCAGAGCAGTCATCAGGTGTCTTTTTTCCTTTGAGAGGTTCTGTGGCTCTGATATTCCCCTGAGCTCTAGTGACCAATGTGCGAATTATCCCATTCCTCTGTGCTGGATGGTGATGAGATCCAGCGTGCAGGTATCTGTTGGTATGCGTAGGTTTTCTGTAAACCGCATGCCCCAGCTGTCCGTTTGGTTTCCTTTCCACCAGAACATCCAGGAATGGTATCTTTCTATCGCACTCGATCTCCATCGTGAACTCAATGTTGGGGTGTATTGAGTTAAGATGCTCCAGAAATTCTTCTAAGGTCTCCTCTCCATGTGGCCATCTGACGAACGTGTCATCCACATCCGTATCTGAACCATGTTTTCGGTTTGAGTCTTGCTGTTTCCAGTGCCATCTTTTCAAATTTCTCCATGTAACCATCGGCTGCATTTGGACTTAATGGTGACCCCATGCTGGCTCCCTCCATTTGTTGGTATAAATTGCCGTTGAATAAAAAATATGTTGATTCTTGGCATATATATATATATATATATATATATATATATATATATATATATATATATATATATAATTTTCAACGGAGCTCATTATGATGGATGGAAATTTTTGAAAAATTTCCATCCATCATATTTTTCAAAAATTGCGTCATGGGTCCAACATGAGTGGCTGATTTCTTTCAAGTAATTTCGATGCGTCGCCTCATAAGTACAGGGTGAGGCATATTTACGAGCGCGCGAACCAAGCTGCGTTGGATGGAGGTGGAGGGGATAGCGTCAGTTACGTTTGGAGCGAAATAGCATTTAGTCACAATGGAGCGCTGGACCCCACAGCATCGTGCGTACGCTGTCAAAGCATTTTATCAAAACGGTAGTTCATACCAGTTAGCACGTCTTGCATTCCGCAGACGTTTCAATATTAATCGGAATTTGCCGGTGCCGTCTACATGTGCGATTAAAAAGTGGGTTGAGAACTTTGAAGAGACTGCGTCAACGACAAGGAAGAAAACAGGGAGACCGAAAACTGTGCGCACACCTGATAACATTGAACGTGTAAGAGTCGCCATTGAAAGAAGCCCTCGTTGCTCAGCTCGCCGACACAGCGTTATGTGAGGAATGTGTGCGTCTAAACGGACGCCATCTTACTGGAGTTATTTTCAAAAAATAACAGACATTTTACTGTTGCAGAAAATGCTTTTTCATGTATTTTAATATTGTGATATAAACATATTTTTGTAACAAAATGTTTTTATTTAACAGTCTTTTAAAAATCGCTCGTTATTATGCCTCACCCTGTATGTTACATTTTGCTATAGGACTTATTATTTTGCCAGTGCGTATAAAAGTTCTGCGACTGATATAAATAAACGGTAGTTGTCATCACGAAAATAAATTAAAGTTTAAAGTTTCTTCATCTAATATTGTTAGGCATTCAATTAAGAACCTATATAGGAAATTTCACACTATTCGGCCCATACTTTCAGCCAAGTTAGAATCTGACCATAAATCAATATCTTGTAATGAATGAGCTTACTGCCCAAATATATTATCAAATTACTTAATAATTATCCCATTTCAATGGAAGATTTTACAACTTTTACGGAAAATTTTTAAAGGCTATCGAATTACTCATAAATAAAACAGCTTTTATATCATACCTATTATAATATTGAAAACTTCTTCTAGCTCTAGAGGAAAACTTTAGAAAATGTTTGTATAGTCGGTGTGATGTAAAAAGTTTGTTGAGTAAACAGGAGAAGTTTGGCTGATGCTGAGGCTGTTTGTAGGTATTTTCTATATAAGTTTTCCCGACGACCTGTTGGACTCAATATGAGCTTCCTCCCCTAACCTTTATCCTAGCACAATACCTTGTCTTGTGCCTTCCAACTTTCAAAGATAACGCCACGAGTCCTCTTTCTCACTTCCTCTATCTCTATACAATCCATTGTTCTCCGGATATATTAAACACTTTTTCTTCGTTTTTCAAAAATGGCCAGATATTTCAAAAGATTCGAACAGGAAGCCTTGAAATTAATCTAGCTGAGTCCCTTCATTTTTCAACAAACAGCAGAATTATAAAACAGCCCCATATTTAACTTCATTGAGCATGTACATTGGAACCTATGTGCAGTTTTTTTTCATTGCGATTATTAAACAGGAAAGTTAATTGCTTAAGAAAATTGATTTAAGTGAATGCTTTTTTCAGTAATGACTTTACCCACCCAATTACTTTGATTCGTAAGTTCCAACAATAGATTTACGAAGCTGCTATGAAGTTTTGATCTCTTCCGTTGTAGTGATCATTTACTTAGAACAGGGGTCTCCAAACTTTCCAGCCTTAGGGCCATACTGATTACTCCAGTAAGTTCCGAGGGCCAAAACCATATTATCATTGTTGCCGGTGGTAAAAAGTGAAATAGTCCACCCTATCCCCTGAACTTCAAATGGAAATGATTGATCTACAGCGCAGTAAGAACAAATATCAAAACTCATCTTTGTTGGAATTTTATAAGAGTCCTCCACTGACACAATTTGATAATTTACATAAATTTGCTCGTGGGCTGTTTTCTGTTTTTGGTTCTACTTATTTGTGTGAGAAGACCTTCTCCAAAATGAAGTACACAAAAAATGTTTACAGAACTAAATTAACTGATGAGCATTTTAAATCTCTTTTAATAATTGGTACAAGTAAAATTAGTCCACAACTACAAACTATTATCAGTGGAAAATCTCAATTACATAAATCTCATTAGTATTTCATGTGTCATTATGCTTGTTATAAGTTATGTTTTTATTTAAAATGTATAAAATGTTAGTTGGATTCATTTCAATAATTTGTTAGTTATTACATTCTGAAGTTAAATTTTCTGCATATTATACATGCCTTGACTCATTACAATTCTGTGTTTCTTTATCCAACATACCACAAAAACATAACAATAAGCCTACAACGATGTTACGAGTAGTTAGCCCATGGCCATATCAATGTAGATGTCATATTAATAATTATTCAACATAAAATTAGAATACTTCAGTATACTAAATTTAATTTGCTATAAAAAATATGTTCTCTAAAAGGAGGTTTCAACTATGTTAGCTCTCCGCGGGCCGGACAAAATCTGTCCGCGGGCCGGATGTGGCCCTCGGGCCGTAGTTTGGAGACCCCTGACTTAGAACGTTGAATACCCGATGAATTATAATCATGATAATCATGATAACCGATGAATTGTTCAGTTACAACAGAACATGGGATTGGAAAAAGAAAACAAATAAATATATGCGGCATATGCATGGTTTAATAATTGAATTAAACCAAGTGTCTGCACCATATTTGTTTTTTGTTTTATTTTTCCAATCCCATTTTTAATGCCTCAAAATTCTAAATTATTATCAGGTATTTTACAATTCATCGTCAGGTCGAGGTCATTTTTCCTCTACAAATTTATATTTAGTGCACTACACTTTCTGGGACAGCACCAAATCACATTTTCTCCAAAACCTTATTTTTAATTTATTACTCAGTGTGTGAATGTGTGTTAATCGGATTTGTCTTTCTTAAGTAGTCCATATTCTTTCAAATTTGATTTTTTTTTTTTTCATAATTCTCTTTTTCTATAATTCGAGTTCTAAAAAGTTTCCCTTGTATCTAAAATTATTGGAATTATTTTTTTATTTTATTGCTTTTTGTCTTCAGTTCACCTCTACTGACTGGTACTCATTAGATTTTTATACGAAGCTGTTAACCCTTAAATATATTCATGACCAGCTTAAATCTCAAGTCTAGTTTGAATTGGGCATTTTCTAATGGAAAATAATAAATTAAATTAAAGGTTGCATCATATAAAAATGTTTCAGTGATATGTTTTATAAGTTTATATGGCGAAAAAGCTAGCAGTATTTGCATGGTGAACTTTTTTTTTTGTTTGTTTGTTTTAACATTTTCATACAAATGCTTTAATTATAATGTGGAGGATGAAATGGTTGATTCAAAAATAGATTTGAGAGAGGCAACCCCTAAAACCTTTGAAGTACCAATTACTTGGAAAACTTGAGTATCATGAGAGTTATAGCGGGGGTTGACAACTCAATCAGGTTATAAATGGGAGACTGCCTCTTTACCTTACTCTTGAAGTTAGAGAAGGACAAGATGCAAGCGAGTTATCGCCCGATCCTCTACTCGAGTCAATAGCACAACTTTTCTCTCCCAACAACTTTTAACTAGTTTTAGAGTCTAGCAAACAGATGTTTAAGTTGAATGCTCCCTACTTATGATAAATTGAGCTGGTAGATAGGTGGAAAACAATGAGCTTCGGACTCAGCTCCCATTTTGCTGGTTGTGATTTACTGTGAACGGTGTAGAAAGCATTCGGCTGAAGGCATTGTTTACAACCTCTATGGACTATTAGTAGTGAAGTTAGATGGGGCAATGTGGCATGTATGATCTTTGTGTAACAGGGGGTTGATTTCGCTGTTTTGTTACAAAATATTAACAAAAAAAATTAGTAGATTCTTCCTAAATTTTATAATATTCTAATACATAAATATTTCTAACTATACTGTTACGGGGTCGATGAGGCTTCCCATAAAAAGATGTATAGGGAGATGCCCCTTCGCCCCATTTGTGAATTTTAGAGAGTGGACTGTATAGTAAAAGGAGGGCGGTGTAAATTATAAAGAATGAATGGATATAATGAAGTTATATTGATAATAATAAGAACAAATGATGAAATGAAATTGTTGACCTTTTAAATCTAATAATAGTTCCAATTGGTGAGCTGCTGTGGGTTGGTTGGAGCTGGTTGTGGAGCTGGTTGCTGAATAATGCCCATTATTGGGTTTGTGCCAGTTGACTTCGATGTGTGACGAAGTTGCTATATAACTGTGAGTACTCACTTAATTTATTGTCTTTGTTTCTTCTCCTTCTTGGTTCTTCCCCGCATAATCGCCCGACGGGCCCTTTTTTGCCTACTCGTGCATTTTGAGGGGGGTTTTCACCTGGATGATGAGAGCTCTCCTTTCCGTGCCGCACTAGGCTTCCATCTTGTTCCCGTCTTCTTGCCCTTTCCTGTCGGTCCCCCTCGTGGCTGGATGCACTGGCAGCGAGGTCCCCAGTCCAGGGCAAGGATGAGCGGACGCTAGATGACGTCATCGAAGTCGCGCGCTGGCTCTACTCTTCGCGGACTTGATTCTTCCGCGAAAATATAAAAATACATCTCTAGTATTTATCAAATTTTCAACGTGATTCTAGACATTTTTTTTCTTAATTTTTCTGTTTACTAACACTGCTCCATGAATGGATGTTACAATTCACTGAACATAATATGTACCATTTTGAATATAGTGTTTATAGTCTAGGCATACAAAAGAGCGTTTTTAATAATAGTTATCCTAGTAGATCATATTTAATCGCGGGAGTAAGAAATGTATTAGAAAAAGGAGTTTTAATAAAACGTTTATGGTTAAAGTAGATAGTGTCTAAACTAATAAAAATGAGTTATTTGTAAACGTATCAGTTTTTAGGTGCATGAAATAGGTAGTAATGTTGTGTTTCGACCGTCTTTGAGGGTAAGAAACTTTTATTCATTCATCGTTCATAATATAGAATACTAATCCCTGATTATGATTTATATGGCCTTTGATGTTCTGAAAAGAGAAATTGGATTTTTTAGAAACTGGGTAACGTTTATTCTACCAGACTCACGAATAGTATATCGATTCTCCATAGTTACCAGGACTTAATAATGGTCGATCATAAAATTTAGCACTCAGATAGAAAATATAAATAGATTGTTTGTGGGAAATATGCTCTAACCAATGACAGGCGTCTCGGCTGTGGTACTGAATGCTATTCGTAATTATGACTCATATAGTCCGCGGTGTACTGAACAGTGAAAAGGAATTGATCAGGAATTAATTTTCATTTATTCTTCAAGTCTCTAAGACATTTCATATGTTAGAATTACCTGACACGTTGACAAAACATGCAAACAAGAAAGTATAGCGTAAAGAAGACTGGAAATATTGAAGTAATATTGAGTGTAGTAAAAAACTTATGTGTACGAGTATCTTCGGGATTTCGGTTGGCTGCTGTAGGTCCATCATCAATGGAAGGATACTTCATTTATTAACTACAGAGTGCTTCCGGGGCACTCTGTTCTGTCTCGCCTGACATGTCGGCTTAATAGGGACCAGCTCTAGAGCAGTGAAGAAGGGGTGGTTCGCCCCGAGAGTGCTCTGTAGGTAGTAAATGAAGTATTAAGTGTGGAGGTGTTTTATATATAATCGTTTTAATAACGTCGTCCTGAAATAGTGAAGTTTCTATATATATGTATATACTAGCAAAGGTACCCGGCTTCGCCCGGGAATTCATTTGAGGCTGAATGAAGATGGCATATTTTTGGCAAGGCTTTACTTTCCACAATAATTTTTTTATTTCCCTGTCCCAGTGTTTAGAATTTATTCCCGTCGTTACTGTGGATTTGTTAATAATAAAATTATTTGTTATTTAAGACTTCATTGTCCTCAATATTTTTATATTTCCCGTCCTCTGTGTATGTAGTTTTTTTTTTTATAAAGTGATGGACCATATTATTCATAATCCTAGAATGTATTCTATCTTCCAAACCATGTATGAATAAGTTTCTTTCCCTTCATGCGGTACAATGTCCAACGGTGACAGCTGTTTTAGGTACGCCATAGCCTCTATTAAAACACTCTTTCATAAGTCTCGATTGTAAACTGTGTATTCATATTGGTTTTCAGTAAAGTATATCATAATACATTAACGGAGCAGAGTTAATTAATACCAGAAATACCTGAGTGCACCTCCCTAGCGTTTATTCTAGTAAATTATTTATTTATGATAATTAAAGAAATTCACATTCCTGAGAATAATAATACATTGCTATAAGCATCAATTAACATGTAAACATAGACCAATATGAGGTCGGAAGGGAAGCGGCAGAACTGATAGGACAAAGGAAGTAGCTCGACACTTACATAGTCTCAGTGCTGCCAACCTGCAATGCATTTTGGATAGCTATCCTCTAATACATTCAAATATATTAAAAAATCATATTACATTATCTTCACAATTCTAAAACTGTTTCAAATATTTTTCACGTTTAAATTAAATAATGTATTAAATACACTTAGAGAAGGGTGGGGGCCGTATACCTTATTTGGTGCAAACTGTTACTGGCGTTAAAAAAATAACATAGTTTTGAATTATTAGGGATAAAATTCTAACATGGATTTGAATTAACTTATCCAGGTGAGATACCTGGGTAGTTCATATTGGAATGTATTGTTGAGCATATCAATATTTCTAAGCAAATTACTTGCTTCATACCTTATTTTACAAAAAAAATAATTATAAAACAAAATTTACACTAATTAAAAAAGTAAACAACTTATGTTATGTGCACAATTGCCAAAAACCAAATAGACGATGAAATATCGCGAATTTTTATTTCAGGCCTCCCGCATAACCCCCATTCCCCTTGGAACCTAAAATTTTTAGTATAGCCTATAAACATGGAAGAATTAATGCTAATTTACATACCGAGTGTTGTTAACTTCGGTTCTACCGTTAGTGCCCAATAAAATAGTTGCCCCCACTTTAGTTTTTAGCGTATATCTAGTTTATACTTTGATATAAAAGAAAAGTGTATATAACACAAGTTTCTCTAAATAACAAAATAAACAACTTTTGTCATGTACATATTTGCTGAAAAAGCAATAAGAAACGAAATATCGCTATGTTTAGTTTCAGGCCTCCCTTATAACCCCCACTCCTGCCCGTCCCTAGAAATGATAGTATGGCTTATTATTAGGAAGTCGTTAATACTAATTCACATACCAAGTTTGATTTAGTTCGGTTGAGTCTTTTGTGCCAAGTAAAATTGTGAACTTCCGCTATAGTTTTTAGCGTATAACTCATTTATACTTCCGTATACGGCAAAAGTGCATATAACAAAAGTTACTCTAAATAACAAAATAAACAACTTTTGTTATGTTCATATTTGCCGGAAAACTAATAGGAAACGAAATATTGCTATTTTTAATTTCTGGCTTCCCTTATAACCCCCACTCCTGTTTGTCTCAGAGAATTTTAATATAGCCTAAAGTCTAAGTTGGGTTAGTAGTAATATAAATACCAAGTTTCATAAAATTCGGTTCAGCCGTTTATGCGTGAAAAGGTAACAAACAAACAAACAAACAAATAAACAAACAAACAAACAGACACCAAAGAAACAAAATGCAGTTATGGTGTCTATGACATGTGAAACGAAAAGTTATCGTGAAATTTCGGGGAAAAAATCAATGTACAGACAGAGGTTACAATTTTATATATATATATATATATATATAGATATATTTATTTTTTTTACGAGTTTCTTGTCAATTGCTTGGTAAGTTTATATAGTACTACATTACAAAGTATAAATTATAGGGATTGATATTTCAAAGAGCCTTCCAAGATTGTACATATTTGGTCAATTTCCCAAAACTTGGCATCTCAATTGATTCTTTTACTCAGCTTACGCAAGAGCTACGGGCATTAGTGTGTGGTCGGGTCTCTGCTTTGTATGCCTGGCAGAAAGGGAGAAGGAGAGACTATCTCGCCTCAAACTCAAGCCACTTAACTGTTTCATTGAAGCTCCTCTCGTAATTACTTCTCCTACTTTTAAAAAGCTCTGAGAACATCATTCTAGGAAGAGTGAAACTGGGCTTGTGAAGTAAGCAGATCACGTCCCAAAGGCAGGAAGTCTAATAGAGCAGATGGAGTAAGGAGATTACAGATGAAGAAGGGCTGACAAGATGAAGGCTCAATCCTTGGCCTTTTATCTTCACCAGTTGGAATGAGCACACTCAAGGCTATTTCTTCTCAATGTAGCCATAAAACCTATTTCCTCAAATATCTATCATTTTAGCAGATTTCCTTTAAAGGAAATCAGCTATTGAGGTCGTACTAACGACGCGAGTTTTGAAAAATTTCCTCAATTGTCCATCGTTACTACCCAGAAGATGATGAAAATGAGGTCCGTTCAATATATATATATATATATATATATATATATATATATATGTGTGTGTGTGTGTGTGTGTGTGTGTGTGTGTGTATATATTTGTCTGTTAACGCTCTAGCAGTCGCTATTCTTGTTTCATCATTACCAAACTCCATATTTAGTCGTTTTATGTAAAAAAAAAAATCAAGTTCATTAATGGCTGAAATCGGACCAGGGGGAGGGGGAGTTTAGGGGGGGGGTTTGAAAAACGAAATATCTCCGTTACTATAAGTCGGATCGAAACATTTTATAGAACTAATCTTATTGCAAATTAAATGCTCTATAAATATTGTTCTGTACATATTTTCTGTATCATGAATATTAACCGAGATATTTGGATTTTATAGATATACGCTTTCAGTAAATCCCTACTCCTACTAATGTTATATTATTAATAAGCTGTCATATCATGAACCACATTATTACAAGGTTAAATAAGGCATTTTGTTTTCATTCCAGTTTTACTTTGTGAGATATATGCAAATACTTTTTTTGATCCCCCTTCTTTTGTTCTACTAAAATTACAGTAATTGAGATTAAAATTATTCTGACTCATTACAAATTACAGCACTAGCTATAGTAAAAGTTTTCTATAAAATTAATATTTTATATTCCGATATATTTCATTAATGGTGTTTCTTTCTGGTGTAGAATTCAGGTTGGCTGGCCTGTTTGTTTACAATTCAGACGCTTTGCGTTGTACTTATGACCTTGTAACTGGAATATTTCTGATTACCGTTTGTATGTATTCATTTATTAGCGGTGGTGATACCAATATTTATATTTATCTATTGTAAACCTTCGCGTGGGAAATCTGCTTTGTTTTCGCAGCCTCTGACTTTTTTTTTCAAGGTGGGCCACAGTTACACAAGAACACAGATTAGCCATGTGTCTAAATGAGTTGATCGCATTTTACATCAAACACTATCGTTCGTAGTTTCGAATCCCTCTCTTGGGCTAAGCATTTACTTAATGAGGTGCTCACTAAATAAAATAGTCCGTCCCTGGCTGTAAAACACCCCATACCAATTAGCCTTAGTTGCGTGAAAAGGAAGTTATTATATATTAATAAAAAGGTTACATAGAAATTTTTATATATATAGTAGAATTACTTTAATACAAGTCATGTCAGAGTTATTAAATACCTTCATGTTGTTTCAAGAAGTAAGGAATCGTGAATTTCCTAATAACCTTTTTACCATACTGTCTATAGGTATGTTTACCTAATCATGTTTTATTTTGTTGGCCTTTAATACAAATCACAAGGTTCATCTTTTATGAAGTGAATAATCGTTACGGTTCGTTGTTGTATCTCTAACAGTTATAGAGAAATATTTAATTTTCGATTGTCGTCTTCTTCTAATCCCTCCCCCTAGCCTATAGTGCCTTTGGATGAAAAAGGGAGGTGCACAAGTAGACGTTAGGGCAGTCCCAAATATTAAATTTCAATATTCTCGGGATACTCGATTTAGCAGACACCTCTGAAGGGAAATCAGCTATTGAAGTTGCACTCTTGACGTGATTTTCGCACAATTTCCTCAAATGTCGATATGACGATTACTAAATATCAAGTTCGTTAATGGTTGAAATCCGGTAGGAGGAAAGGAGGGTTAGAGGGGTAAATTCAAAAATTTGAAATTTTATTCAGATTAAAAATAT
>CM032229.1:83997500-84082500 GCA_019009955.1 Riptortus pedestris
CGATAAAAATAAATATAACAAAAGTTACTCTAAACAACAAAATAAACACCTTCAGATATGTGCGTGGTTGCCGAAAACGAAAAGCATCTATTTACAATGCCTCGCATAAAATAAATAAAAATTTAGATAGCTCATAATTATGGACGAGTTAATCCTAATTCGCATGCTTAGAGTGCCTAGAGAGCTAAACGGTTCTGTCATTAAAGCCCAATAAAATTGTTGTCTCTCGCTATAGGTTTTATCATATATCTCATTTACACTTCGGTATATTACAAAAGTGTATAAAACAAAAATTACAATAAATAACAAAGTAAACAACTTTTGTTTTTTCCATCATTGCCGAAAAACCAATAGAAAGCGAAATATATCAATGTTTCAGGCCTCCCCTATAATTCCCACATCTGTTTGTCTCTGAGAATATAACCTACAGTCTAAGACGGGTTAGTTGTAAAATAGGTACCAAGTTTCATAAAATTCGGCTCAGTAGTTTAGGCGTTAAAAGGCAACAAACAAACATACTCCAAAGCCATAAATTGCAGATATCGTTTTAATGGCACGTGAACCGAAAATGTATCGTGAAATTTCCAGAAAAAATCAATGTACAGAAAGAGGTTACAATTTATATATATTACCCCTTTTACGTGCATAGTTACCAAAAATTCATGTATCAAGTAACACTAAGTAGATAGTATTGGCATTGACAGGCACATTGTGAATAGTCGGTGAACCCATTCACCAATCAAACATGCTTGACCTTAAATTCATTAGTTCAAAGTGCGGTAAGGCTAAATCTTCTCAAGTATAAAATATGAACTCAGGAATTTATTAAATCATATTACGTGTGTAAGGCAATGAATTCCCTCACTGTTTTTGGCTTTAAGGTTATTTCCCTTTAATGAAAAAGAAAATCCATCTTGATTCCTAAGGAAATATTGCAAACAATAAATCAAGAAAAGACCTACTTCGTACTATTCTTCGCAATTTAAAATCAGAACAATATTTCTCATCCCTGTTTCCTTCTGAATTATGAGGGGAGAAAAATGCCTCTTTTATGTAAGCACAGATTTTTCTTCACTCGAAAATTCTAAAACTAATTATAAATTCTGAAAAGTTGCAATATTATAGATAACGTCAAAAAGACGGCATCACTTATAAGTATTTATGAAATTCGTATAATATGAGAAAAATTATGAGGTGACTTTTATCATAGCTGAACTAAATTAAATATTAATAAATAACAGTTTAATTTTAGATTATTATACAATAAAGAGAATTAATTTAATCAACCTTAGCCACTAAATTATTTAGGTTCATGGAATTTCGTCTCAGTTATTAATATTATTTCGTATATTTTTCACAATTAGTTTGCCACGTAGAAGTAGATAGCCTACATTCTATCTATGTTCCACGTAGAGAGAGTTTTATTACGTTCGTAGATTTTGATCAAGCCGATATTTGTAGCTGATATGAGTAAACTACCTAGGGTTTCTTACATCAAGGTCAGTCACGTAATAAGCATATAACAGTGAAACTTGCATATTATCGGCGCTCTATTTCTCCTGGAAGTAGTCTTGTATTATATAGACCCAAAACAATTTTTTATTGCTTTAACAATTTACATTCCAGCCAATTAACTTCCAGAAAACTGTCTTTTTGTATTAGATAATAATAATTTGAACTCAAAATATAGACATAAATGTAGGAAATAATTCTGTGAAAATGCAGAATGCTATGGAAAACCACGGTGGGCCATTGTGAACGTATTACTGTTCTTTACCTTTTCATTAGAAATCTCCAAAAAGGAAACAACACCGGGTGTGGCCAGTAGATAAGACCACAATTGGGGGCCAGTCCTGGTTGAGAGGAGAAGCATCCTCCCCCGTTTTCTCTCGTATTCTTTTAATTGGCACAGTAAGAGAGCAATGAAGTTATGACCTAGAAAGAAATATAATTGGAAATATATGAAAATACAGCACAATCCCAGTCAGCCAAGTGACTTCTTGAGGGATTTGGCTGTTTTTCAAAAGTCTTTGTCAGCCTCTGGTGCGAGAAATACGAACTTGCAAGTATTTCCTATAATTCTAAAAAAGCTCCTTCCCCGCAGCTGCGTAAACTAAGCAGATTTTCGACATTCTGGGATGACGCAGTAGTGATCTCATCTAACCATATATTCTGACTTGAGTTAGAGTCATAAGCAAGTATCTAGCTTGAATTAACATTGTACAATTTGCAATACGATTGGTCCTTTGCAATTTTTCGACTTGGCTGGTAAAATTTTGAACAATCTAATTGGAACTATTGGCCACAGTCCCTGCAAAATTTACCTTGATAGCTTAGTAGTGGAACATTAACATACGTCATTTGAGGAAATCAGTTTACAGTAAATCTTATAATCGATATAAAAATGTTTTATAGGGAAGCTGGGATTGTAGAGGAAAACAGGTCTACTGTGTACATCCAGACAAAATTAAAATGTCTACATAACTAGTTACTCATTTATTTATTTAATTACTCTTTCATATCGGAGAGTATAACTTCGTCCGTAACACCAAGAAGTAAGTAAAATAATAGGTACAATAAAATATTTACTATAATACTCAAGCCTACTTACAACCCAGTACAAATATTTTAGTTCTATTCAGTTATTTTTTATTAAAAAATTGTATTTACATTTTTTCTAAAATTCACCGATAAAAATGCGAAACACTATTTTTATTGAACAGAGAGGAGAAGGGGTTATTTCAAAATATCTCCGTTATTGTCAGTTTTATCAAGTAATTTTATATGAACCACCAATTTTTATAAAAATTTAATTTTCTGTAACTATTGTTTTACTAATGTTTTCCCTAACTCAAATATTACCCCGAATAATACGTATTTATTTTTGTTTCAGCATTCAGTAAATCCTCACTTCTACACAACCAATTTGCACTTAGGTTATCATTTTAATAAATGTTTACGTAGGCTTATTATTATGGGCGAAATAGAGAACAGATGGTGAGGAAGACGGGACCACCTGTTTTTCATTCAGCACGTGTCAAATTAAATAATTTATGCAGTTCCTGTATGACGCATTTTTTCTCTATGAATTGTTATCCAAAGAAAAACACGTTGTAACGAGGAATCTTAAATTTTAGAAATATTTGGCCAAACTCAAGAAACGGTGGAAGGTTTTTTTTTTTTAATTTTTTATCAGATTTCGTTGGAGCATGAAGAATCCCATGGCTTGAAATTGACAAGGGAACCTTTCATTAAATAATTAGAATCCTGTTCTCCGCAGAACCCTCTAGGTGAAAAACTAATTTCCTTAATCTCAAAGTTGGAATATCAGACGATTCGTTTAATTAGTCTGGAAGGATTTCTCGTTCGACAGATTCCCGTTAATTCTGTATTAGCAGGCCATCTCTTAAAGTGTGGAAAACTTGGATTAATTACTTTGACGGGCCGAGGTAACTTGGAGGGTCTCGAGTGGCTCAAGATGTTTCACGCTCCAGCTGTCAAAGGGAGCAAATAGGCTAATTTAGGTTCTCATAACACCAAGCCGTGATTAACGTGATGAATACTTGTTGATGATGTCTTGACTCGGCGGTAATGATAGTACCCAATACTGGCTTTTACATCTTAATGAAGAGTACAAACAAGGTTAATCTAATAAATCAAGCTTGCACAATCCATTGTGAATCTTTTTGTGTCTCCTCAAAGGATGTGTTTCAGTCATGTTTCATTTTGTTCCGACACGTTCTGTACCTAGCTGGATTGAATTTAGCGTTTCTGAACCATTGTATGATCGCTATTTTAACCATTTTATAACACATTAAACAATTCTATATTATAGAAATTGACCATTTATAATATATTACAAAGTGCTACTGTTTCTTTTAATCATAAGATAGTCTAGAGTAACTGGTATCTTTCTTAATTGCACATATGTATATATACATAGGAAAATTTAATGTTTTTCTCTTTTACGAAAATGAATTTTTCTCATTGACGCATTGCCAATTCAGTAACAGAGATCCTACTTTAGGCTGTTTAATACTTTTGGCAACGCTTTTATTACTAACTAAAAGTCCGTCACGCAGGGGCTGCGTAAACTAAGCAGATTTCCCACGTAGAGTTATACAATAGAGAAATCTCCAAACGAGAGCCGATCAGTTACGGCAAAGGGCCGAACTAGCTTTTGGCGGGAAACTCAGTCGTCCGTTACGGCCCAAATTTAATAAAAATGCAAATACTCAAGATAGAGAAGAAATGTATAGAACAATATTTATAGTAAATTTAATTTACAATAAAATTTGCTCTATACAATTTTTTGATCCGACGTATGGTAACGGAGATATTTCGATTTTCAAAAACCCCCCTTCAACACCCCCCTTCCCACTGGTCCGATTTCAGCCATTAACGAACTTGATCTGCCTTTTTGCAAAAAACTTTTAAATATCGAGTTTGGTAACGGTCAAACAAAAATTGCGACTGCTATAGCGTTAACAGACAAATATATATATATATATTATATCATATATCAAATATAATAATATATATATATATATATATATATTAGGGTGGGCAGAAAAAAAAATTATTTTTTTTTCTTAATGCTATACCGAAAAAAACTTGTCTCTATTATGTGTTATCAAAATTCAACAAAGAAAAAAAAATATATACCTAACCCCCAGCTAGCGCAACACACTTGAAATTTTGAAATTTCACTAAAATCACAGGATTTTACAATTTTTTTTAAAGTACCCAAACATCTAGATATTGAACTGCTATAGTGAAAATCATTTTTTTTATATATATTTATTTGTTTATTTGCAACAACATAATTAGATATTACAAGCAAATGATATGTTAGAAAAAGTGGCTTGACTATTGTCTTGAGGTGGGAAGTCCATTGACAATATCCACAATGGAGGGAACATTGGGTTGTTTATGGAGTTAAACTGAAACACTACACGAGAAGATCTCTTGGCCACTTACGCTTCAGACGCCGTCTTGGGTTTTCTGGAATATGAGTAGATGAAAGTGATTCGACTAAAGGATTAGGATGTGCGGGAAGGAGAGAGTGGAATTTCTGATATCGGGATTTGGCGAGGGTATGGACAAAAGGAATGTTGAGGTCATTACGGAGAGTTAAATTGGATACGTAGAATGGGGAATCTGTAATTTTGCGGAGTATTCTGGATTGGAGGGTTTGGATTTTGTAGGAATTTGAAGGTTTGGTGGAACCCCAAAGTTCAAGTCCGTACGTCCATATTGGTCGGAGTACTGTCGTATAAATCAGTCGTTTGTTGTGTAGTGATATTTTAGATCTGTTGTCAAGCAGTCTAAGTAGAAGTCTGTACCGTCGACTCACTTCTTGTCTTTTTAATGTGATGTGGGGTTTCCAAGTTAGTCGCTTGTCTAATGTGAGTCCTAGATACCTTATTTGTGATTTTTGAGGAATTAGTGCGTTATTGGGTGTAACTGGAGGGCAAATGGAACGTCGGAGGGTAAATGTTACATGGCTTGATTTTCTGCTGTTGACCTTGATCCTCCTGCGGATGCCATATTTGGGTCTGAGTTGGAGGCCAAGGTTGCAGTATCATCTGCATACGTGAGAAGGAGAGTTTCGGGATGTGATGGGATGTCGGCAGTATAGGTAAGGAATAAGAAAGGACTTAGGATGCCCCCCTGTGGTACACCTGCCAGCGGGGGGAATAAGGATGAGACTGAGGAACCAAATGAAACTTGGAAATATCTGTCGGCAAGATACGATTTAAGGATGAGGTAGTATGTGAAAGGGAGTATATTTTTTAGTTTGAACAATAAACCTTTGTGCCACACCTTATCAAATCTTGTGATATGCCAAGGAAGACTCCACTGCAGTACTTCTTGTTTTCGAATGAGGAAGCGATGATGTCAACTATTCTGTGGCATTGCTGGACTGTGGAGTGGGATTGTCGGAAACCAAATTGATGGGGAGGAAGTATGGGGTCAAGGAGGGGATATAGGCGTTTAAGGATGAGTTGAAAATCATTTATATTAGAGTTATAAAAACACAATGTGTCATTGAAAATATATATTTCTTTTAATTTTAGGTAGCGCAAACGCCTTCAATATAGTTAAGTGATCACTTTTCGAGTGCTAACCGGCTGTAGTGCAGTGCAGCATCTAATTTTAGAAATTTTCTAATTTTTTAGAAATATAATGTTGATGGAACAATTACCTGTAGATAAAAAAATAAATAGGCAATTTAAATTTTCCAAATGAGTTTATTAATTACAAAATTTATCGTAAAATACAAATTGTCAATTCCCAGACTTCAACATTTTATTGTGCTTCTATTAGAATAGTCCTTTAAATATTTGTAAGTTTGAAATCTTGTTTGCTGGAAAAACTTGGCATTGAAGCTCTTGATAGCAGCATTGTTCGTATGAAACCATCTCTGTTCTTGGCACCAACGAGTTTTGAAGAGGCTTCAGTTACCAATTTCACACAGCGCGCCACCGCTTGCGGGTGACACGGGAATTTATGGAAGTTCCATTCTTTTGCTGTGTTGGCAGCTGAAATCTTGGCCCACATTTCTTCGTCAGATACTCTTCGCAACAATGGTGGTGGATAAATAGCAGTAGTAGTCCAATCAATTATTTCGTAATACTCTTTTGGTTGGAAGATGAGTTTTGGGGGTTTAAAAGTTCGGATTAGCTTTTTATTGAAAGCTACGGCCCTTGCTTTTATGATTCTTTTAAGCCCATCAACAGATTCTTCTAAGAAACATCAGGCTTTTCCTCTTCCATTGATCTTTCTTTTGAACCTATTCTTGGTTTTGTTGCATCCTTAGAGCATGAAGGCTGCGAATGTGAAACTAATGAAATGTTAGACGATATAGCCTGATTTTTTGTTCCTTTACTTTACAGTCTTTTGGTAATTTTTTTCGACTCCTTCTTGTCTAAATTTCCAATTTTTCCTAGTCCAAGATTTCTTTGGAAATACATAAGCTTAAGTTCGAGCACTGGAATTTTTTTATCTTTTTCACATTGACATGAAATTGATAAAGGGTACTCACAGAGTTGCGGGACCTTTTTGCAGTAGCAGGAGTATTATATTTTACATTTACATGCAGACACATCAAAGAGTGATAAAGCCTTTTGCTTGAATTCCTCAATTTTTTGTTTGTATTTTTCTTTTTCCTTGTCACGCTTAAAGGACCTCATTAGATTACGGTAGCTATTGTGGTATGAATTTATTAATTGCACAATTCTGTAGGGCGTCACTGTTGTTATTGATGCTTTGTCAAAGAGGGCTTTTACTTTTGGAGCGACAATATTAGATATTTGAGAGAAACAAACAGGCTCGTTACTTTCTAATGCTAGAAGGTACTGTTCGTGGAAACAGCTCCTAAGGACATCTTGGTAAGTTGGAAGCTTACTCACAGGCAACTCCCTCGGGCAGCCAAACAATGGACAATCAAAATCACTGCGAGTTATTTTCTTAGCAGCAGCCATCACGTACGCGAATTTAAACTTAAACTTCACTCAATAAATTGTCAACTTAATTTGCACCGTCAACTCACAGCGACTACGCGTCTGCAGACGTAAACTGCCGAATAACAAAGAACATGAAATGGTAGTGCGTTATGGGTAGAGGCAGTATAAGTGGGGGAAGCCTGGAGTCGTCGCCCGAACATCCGACATCTGTACTTTCCATATCCGTTGGGCTACCTCAGATTAATGAAATTATACTTTTCCAATTATTTATTGTATTTTTAAAACTCTACTGTAAAGGGCTATCACTATAGCAGCCCAATATGAAACTCTTAAGATGCTTTAAAAATAATTACAAAAACTTATGATTTTAGTGAAATTTCGAAATTTCAAGTGTGTTGCGCTAGCTGGGGGTTAGGTATATATTTTTTTTCATTGTTGCATTTTGATAACACATAATAGAGACAAGTTTTTTTCGGTATAGAATTAAGAAAAAAAATAAATTTTTTTTTCGGCCTACCCGAATATATATATATGTGTGTGTGTGTGTGTGTGTGTGTGTGTGTGTGTGTGTGTGTGTGTCTGTATATATATATATATACACTCAACCGTAAAAAAAAACCGGACACTTCATTTTTGTCGTATTAAAAGCTAATTTTCAGCAATTTTCTTTATGTGGGTATTCTAGTTATTACAGAGAATTTTGAGTCTAAGTCCATTGAACTAATCCCTTCAGGATTAGTAAAAAATAAGATAAAACTCAGATTAGATTTATTTGTCGTGAAGTTGATCTATTCTAAACTGTAAGTAGTTTTTTCGCACATTTAAACATCTTTAATTATTAACCAAGCATTTTCTTTAATTAATGTTTTATTTTTATTTCGGTCCAGAATAATGGGTCTTTCAAACTTGGTTGGAAGACCGGAGCTTACGTTACATTGCCGAAACGCTTGGGGTAGCGAAGTCTACCATTCACTGTAATAAAAATGAAGAATAATTTTTTTTTTTTAAATGTGTTAATTTATCTTTTTCTTTTTTTTTATTTTGTATTTTTTTGTAAATAATCAATAAAAACTATTCACTTTTGGCAGATTTTGTTTAAATATCCTATAGATTAACCAATTATTTTAATTAAAAAGATTAATATACATATATATTAAGTATTTAACAAAATTATAAGACTAAATCTAAGTGTCCGGTTTTTTTTTGCGGTTGAGTTTATATATATATATAAAATTTTGAACGGACCTCATTTTCTTCATCTCCTGGTTTGGATCGATGGACATTTGAAGAAAATTTTCGAAAATCGCGTCATGATTACGACCTCAATAGCTGATTTCCCTTAAGGGAAATCTGCTAAAAATGACATAACAATTTCAATTATTTGCAAATAAATATATAATTTCGATTTAGTAACCTCTGGCTTCCCTCTCTAAGGGCCAACCTCGGCTCTTTATCACGAGAGATGAAATCAGCTTATCGCTGTTGTCTCAGGACCCCATGTGCTCCTAAATCTTGGTCTTTGGTTCTGTCGCAGGTACCTTCTGTTGTTACGTGAGAATCCCCTACCCTTGGCGTTACAATCCGTCTCTGGAGCATTTATTATCCCGAAGTTCAGATCTTACTTCTCCAGCTTCTCCATTACGGAGGAATTGTTGAGATATCCCTCATTTCCCCGTTCTCTCACCCTTCAATGCCGTTTCTCCAAGGGATAAGTGCTCCAGAGTGGAGGCTGATTTATTTTCTTATATATGTATATGACCTAGTGTATTTTCTGCCCTTCACTTATCTTAGCTCACCAGTGCCTATTATTTTATTTCATGACTTGGGCTTGTTTTTATACTAATAGCCAAAAAACGTTTGTCCGTAGCCATGAATGGAAGAGTGCAGCAGAAATAGAGTAGTGCTTAATTGAGTGGCAGTTCATTCATTAGGGGCGATATACCATGGCAGAACATTATTACTCGTCTAAAGAAAGAACAAGTATTCAAAACTATTGTTTCTACGCCAAATCAATTCTGTGTTAGTAATAAATAACATTAATAAAGGTCATCCGTTTTGAGCATTTATTTTTATTTATTTATTTATTTGGTTTTTGTCCCAAAGCGATGGTGATTGGCATAATAGAATAATGTATTTTCTTCTTCATGCACTAAACTTTGTTGTATTTTATTTTTATATTATACAAAATATTTCTTTAATATCTGATTGTTTCTCATATCCGTGCTTTGTCAAAGAATATAATAAAAGTTCACCCTTTTAAAACTTTTTAAGTATGCTGTAGACCTATTCTATTTTGTACTATATGTTTTTGTAAATGTTTATGTGTTTTATATATGTTAGTATTTATGCAATATATTGGCTGTCAGTTAATAGTTCTGTCATATCGTAGGGAATGTGAAAGTTTTTTCGTTGGATGCAGTCTTTCAGCATGTGTTTTATCGTAAGGTGTTTGTTGCAGTATTTCCATATAGGGTTATTAGTCCTTGTCATTAAGTGTCTATGTGTCAGGTATGTGTGATCTATCCTGAGTCTGGCAAGAACAACTTTCTCCCATCTAGTACTCCTATGGCTCGACGGCCACTCCTTAATAGTACTTTTGATACTGAGCATTTAAGAAAGGCGAGAAAATAGAAAACATTATGTATTTTAATTCCTGGTAAAATACTCTCAGGATAATAGGAAGGAGATAGATACAATAGTAGTAAAAATATTTGAAAGATCTGTCTGTGATTTTTGATCGATGAATGAAAATGTTAAATATCGAGTATCGTATAATCGTTTTCGAGTCAAGAACGTAATCTTAATTAATATTGTCCACACAACGTATACGCATGTATCTCACACAGAAAATGGCCCCTGTAATAAATGTTCGCTATATAAGCTTAGAATAAGACATTTAATGATGTATTTACATATTGTTAACGTGCAATGACTAAAAGAAAGGGTTTCTGAGTGCTGAAACCCCCACAAAATGCAAACAACTCGTTTCATATTCAAGATATAGAAAAAAAGGATAAAACAACAATAAAGAACACTGGCATTTGCAACAAGTTGATTATATATCAACTCATGAACCCATTCATACAAATGTAATTATTTTGATTTTTCGATTTTCCCCCTTTAACCCTCTCCCACAGTCTGATTCAACCAGATACTCACTGGAATACTAAAAGGTTGTATACATATGAACTATATGGAGGACGCGATATATGTATAAAGTCAGAAGGAAAGAGAGTTGGAATTGAAGTTAAGAGAAACCAATGAAACGTGTTAATAAAGATGTAACTCTTCAACTGCATGGATTTGGACAGAGAAAACCAGTTCTTTTACAAGGGGGGAGGGAGGGTTCAACATAAGGCGGAGGACAAAAGGGAACAGAAGCCTCTAGACGCAATCTCAGCCGAGTTTTCTTTACAATCCATATAGTACCTTTGGGGACGGGAGTCTGGTTAGATCAATATCAATGGTGTAATCTGTACACAACATGTAAGAATTAAGAGTGATTGATAAGAAGTTAAAATAGCAGTTAAGGATTTCTTATAAGGTGTTCAAGTTGTATGGAGTCATAAGCTAAAGGGAGATATTGAAAGTTGTTTTTATGTACCCTAACTCATTTTAGGCCTTCGTAGTTGGCAAGTAAGCAGGATACTAGCTATTGAGCAGAGGTAGAGGACATCCTAAAGAGCTGTAAGGCAATCAATGCACATGAAATTGAGGAATTGAAGTACTCACGTATGGCGGGAGGGGCACCTGGCAGAAAGGCCGGAAATTGAATTCAAGAAGTTAGATTAAGAAGGACCTGCTAGGGCAGATGAAAGGGTGGGAAGAGGAGAGAGAAGACACCTCCTATGTCACAGTAATGACTGAAATGTTTGCAATGCTTAAAGTAGAACTAGAATCAGGTCGAAGCAGTTGTTATCAGCTGTAAGCCAATGGATAAGGAAACAGCCCGTTAAAAGAAATGATGAACACTGAAAAAAAGCATCAAATTGGTAAAGAAGAGAGAAGGTGAAGTTGGTGAGTAATATATTATTCCAGGTCCCAGGCAGAGATTGATGGGCATGCGATGAGTACCTCTCACCCCCATTTTGGGAGCATCTTACTTTTTCCCGTTGGGGCTGGCTTCCACTGTCTCAGAACAAGCTTCAATAACTATTGCATTAAAGCTTATTTATAGTATATATATATATATATATATATATATATATATATATATATATACAAGCACATATTTCTATAAAGAGATCACACCTACCCTAGTAGACCCTGCGTGTCGGTTAATCAATCTTTCTTACACATATATAATTTTCAATAAGTTAGTATTTATAATGAAGTTTCCTTAAGCAATGTAAAAAAAACAACAACCTTTGTAACGTAAAGACAGCAAAAGTAAATGAAGTCGGAGGTAAATCTAAATTACGTACGAGCTGTGTAAACCGTCGTTTTCGGGTTGAAATAAAAATGTCTCCCTGTGAAATAGAAAGATTGAATTAATTTACGGGTATGTACTTTCATGGTATATTTATGAACCGGGGACTTTTGTCGCCCGACAGCCATGTGCAAGCTAGTGCTCTTTAACACATTTCAAACTTTCCCCCTTGTACAATCAGTATTAAACTTGATATAAATATTTCCCTTTCTAAATACTCTAAAAAAGACCCCATTTCGACTACCATATATAAACAAGAATTCCACGCATACAAATTAGACCGGTCATATTAGCAGATTTCCCTTAAGGGAAATCAGCTATTGAGATTGTACTCATGACGGAATTTTCGACATTTTTCTTCAAATGTCCATCGATCCTACTTAGTAGATGACGAAAATGAGGTCCGTTCAAAACTGTACATATATATCTATATATATATATATATATATATATATATATATATATATATATATATATATACATATATTTGTCTGTTACCGCTCTAGCGGTCGCAGTTTTTGTTAGATCGTTACGAAACTCAAAATTTAGTCGTTTTATGTAAAAAGAAAGATCAAGTTCGTTAACGGCTGAAATCGGACAAGTGGGAGGGGGGGTTTAGAGGGGAGGATTTTCTAAAATTTGAAATATCTCCATTACTATACGTCGGATCGAAAAATTGTATAGAATCAATCTTATTGCAAATTCTATTTACTATAAATATTGGTCTTTACATATTTTCCGTATAATGAGTATTAACCGAGATATTTGTATTTTTTGTAATGAGTTCCGCTTTCAGTAAACCCCCACTCCTACTAGGGACATTTTACGAGGTACAAATACGTTCTGTTTAACACCCCCCCCCCCCATTTTTTTCTTGGACTACAAAAATCTGACTGTTTGAGATAGAAGTTATTTTGATTCATTTCAAATTACTCCACTAACTATAGTAAATAGTTTCCAATAAAATTAATGTTTTATATTCAGATATATTTCTTTAATTGTTTGTTTTTCCGGTCTATCTATCGATACTGCTCTACAAGGTTGGCTAACCTGTTTGTTTACAATCCAGCCATATTACGTTGTAGGGACTATTAACTTATATTGTACTCGTAAATTCACTAAAAGATTTCTCATTGCCGTTTGTAATTATTCACGGAAGTGCTACCTGTATGCATATTTATCTATTGTAAACCTTCGCTGGCTAACCTGCTTGTTCCTTAATCATGTGAAAATCTCATAACCGTCTGAATCGTATTTTGCCCCCCCCCTTTCTGTTTTCTTCCCGGATTCCTAAATTTGGAATGGCTGTGATTAAAATTATTCTGATTTATTATTAATTACAATACTAGATATAATAAATAGTTATGCATAAAATTTATAACTCATATTCAAATATATTTCCCTAATTGCTTTTATTTCCGGTAAACCCAACTTCAGGCTAACCTGATTGTTTACAACTCAGACTGTTTGGTATCAGGAAGGTTCTTACCATTTGACTTGCCCTTTATTTGTTTACTTAATATTCACAGCAGTATTAAGTCTTATAAATAATAGATATTCTGTGGTACTATTTAGTGTTGGTCTAATAAGTGTACAGAGCGCTACTATCATTAGCGGTAAGTCCATCTTTTGTGTTCTTGTTGTTTTTTGAGATTGAATTGTTTTTAATTTAATCTCGGAGCCTAACGGACGAGAGTTACTTTCCCGCCAAAAGCT
Source organism: Riptortus pedestris (assembly GCA_019009955.1). NCBI lineage: Eukaryota > Metazoa > Arthropoda > Insecta > Hemiptera > Alydidae > Riptortus > Riptortus pedestris. The sequence goes on from CM032229.1 coordinate 84,011,115, forward strand.
AGTTCGGCCGTTTCTTTGACTGGCTCGGCTCTCGTGAAATTTCTCTATTGTAAAACATCACATGGGAAATCTGCTTAGTTTACGCAGCCCCTGCGTGACGGACTTTTTTATATACACAGACGCATCTAAAAGAACTACGGGACTGGGATTGCTGCAGTGGCAGGAGACAATACTGTACACAAAAAACTACACGACTACAATATAATATACACGGCAGAATTACAGGCTATAATACTCTTAGCAATAACGAACATCACAACTAATAAAAGAGACATTATCATTTGTACAGACTCATGAAGTTCAATAAAGTCAATTGAAGACATATACTCCACCAATCCCCTTATTACTGAAATTTTTAACAATAATCATAGACTAAAAAAACACATTACTATTTGTTGGTTACCCTGCCATATAGGCATATCCCAAAGTAATATAGTAGACATAGAAACCAAACAATCAACTGAACTTGAACAAATAGATTTTTTGGACATACCTCACCGAGAGGCTTTCTCTCAAATAAGAAAACTCCTAATTAATGACTGGAATAATTTATGGTACAATACTGACAGTAAACTTAAAGAAGTCAAATCAAACACGCTCAACTGAACTTCAAGTAATAGACACCCTAGGAGAGAAGAAATTGTCCTTACACGCCTACGCATAGGACACACTAGACTAAGACATTCATATCTAATGAGCAGGGAAGATGAACCTATATTTGTCGCTACTGCAATAGGACGCTGATTTTAAAACACATACTAACTGAATGCACACAAGTAAAAACGTATCCATGCCCCACAAATTTATGCGAACTACTGGCCGTCAGTAGCCAATTTATAAATTATGTTTTTACGTATTTAAGAAATAATGGATTATTTGATTAAGCATAAAAGCTATTATTTACGATTATGAAAGTTATCAAGCACTGTACTCGGAACAATAAAGTTTTGCCTCCTTCTAGTTTAACTATTTATTTAGTGTTTCTTATAGTTTTATTTTAAATTTTTCCTTTTTTTTTTTTTCTCTCATGTTGTAAATATACTAACAATTTATATTTAGTTTTGCCCATTCTATTTACTTTGTATATTTGTAAAATTTAGCTGTGTAAAAATTTTAATATTTATTTAATTTTGTAAAATTATAATCAAACATGTTAAAAGATGAATCGCCATTTTAGCGGCATGGTTCTATTTATGTTGTACATTTGTAAAAATTTTAATATTTATTTAATTTTGTAAAATTATACTCAAACATGTTAGTTAAAAGATGAATGGCCATTGTAGTGGCATCTCAAATAAATAATAATAATAATAACGCACTTCAAAAAAGCTTGAATGTGGACTCGGTCAAAATAAACCACTGTAGAGGGAAACAGGCCTACTGTGTACATTTAGATCAATTTGATTTTATTTTTTAATTTTATACAGTATTTTTTTAACAATATCGCCACAGCTCCAAAGCTCCAATAAATAAATAAAAATAAACACAATATGTTATTTAAATTTTTTCTATTAAACAAATTTTATATGTTATGTTGAAGAATATATGATTTGGCGTAAACCCCAACTTCTGTTAGTGTGTGTGTGTGTGTGTGTGTGTGTGTGTGTGTGCGTGTGTGTGTGTTTGTGTGTGTGTGTGTGTGTGTGTATGTTTGTGTGTGTGTGTGTATATATATATATATATATATATATATAAAACTGATTTTATTTAGATATTGTCATGAAACATAATCAATTCTATTTGACCCCCGAACTCATAAATGTAATTCATTTTTTTCTACAAAATATATTCAAAAAACATTATTTATATTTTTCCGATAAAACTAAAGTTTATGAAATTGTTGAGGAATATATGTTTTCATATTCAAGTAAATCCCACTAGTAGTTATAAACTCAAATACTCAGAGGCAATAAGATTGTTTCCCAACCTTAATGTAGTTGAATAAAAAATTTAAAATTTCGTGAATATACTTCCAGCCGCTTTAAAATTATTTAGCATCAAATGGACGGATGAAAAGAAAAGAATTTCAATTTTTATGCCATTAGGACGACCTGGAACTTAAAAAAAAATTTACATTGCCGATTTTAAATAGAGTTTCACCCAAATCTCAGATTTTTATTTCTTTATAATATACCCCTTCCGGAATACCTACTTTTAGAATTACCTTCAGCGTTTGGCATGCTCAACACATCAATATTTCATAGAGAAACCACTAGAAACAATAAGGCAATACAATTTTATAAACATGCAGATGAAACATTGTTTAATCTTTATGAAGAATTAGTAAGACATATGCAATTTGAAGGCCATATGTAGCCATGCTTAGTGTGGATAGGAATATAGATAAGATTCTATTTTCTATAACTCTAACAGATACAATGGATTAATATAGTAAGAAATATCTTCCTTGTGGAATTATTTGTCGTGTTAAAATAAAAAAAAATAAAAAATTCAAAACCTGGTTTTTGAATTAAAATTTTCATTAAAAAAATGTTATGTATTTATAAAAAAAATGTAGGAATGTTATTTATGCTACTATTGTTGATTGGGTGGGTTCATTTCATAAGATGTTCTTCGAAGCATTTATCATAGGATTATTATTCGCGTACAGTTAATTTGTTTGTTTGTTGATAGTGTATAATAATCGTTCAAACAGCTATTCAGTTATTTGATAACTTTTCGTTATCAGTATAACTGAATAAAAGACAGTAAAACGATAACTTTTCGTTTCACATGTCATAGACACCATAACTGCATTTTGTTTCTTTCGTGTATGTTTGTTTGTTTGTTTGTTACCTTTTCACGCATAAACGGCTGAACCGAATTTTATGAAACTTTGTATGTATATTATTACTAGCTCAACTTCGACTTTAGGCTATAATAATATTCTGACGAACAGGAGTGGGGGTTATAAGGGAGGCCTGAAATTAAAAATAGCGATATTTCGTTTACTATTGGTTTTTCGGCAAATATGCACATAGCAAAAGTTATTTATTTTATTATTTAGAGTAACTTTTGTTATATACACTTTCGTCGTATACCTAAATATAAATGCATTATACGCTAAAAATTATAGCGGGAATCAACAATTTTATTTGGTACAAAAGAATCCACCGAACTAAATGAAACTCGGTACGTGTATTAGGACTAATGCCTTTATTATAACAAGCCATACCAACATTTCTAGGAACGGGCAGGAGTGGGGGTTGTAAGGGAGGCCAGAAATTAAATATAGCGGTATTTCGTTTCCTATTGGATTTTTGGCAAATATAAACATAACAAAAGTTGTTTATTTTGTTATTTAGAGTAACTTTTGTTATATACACTTTTTTCTTATACCGAATTATAAACGAGATATACGCTAAAACCTATAGCGGAAGTGAACAATTTTATTTGGGACAAAAGACCCAACCAAAATAAATAAAACTCGGTATGTGTATTAGCACTAACGCTTTCATTATAACAAGCCATACCATCATTTCTAGGGACGGGCAGGAGTGGGGGTTGTAAGGGAGGCCTGAATTTAAAAATAGCGGTATTTCGTTTTCTATTCGTTTTCAGTAAATATGAACATGACAAAAGTTGTTTATTTTGTTATTTAGAGTAACTTTTGTCATATTCATTTTTGTCTTTTAACAAAGTATAAACGAGATATACACTATAAACTAAAGCGGGAGTCAACTATTTCATTGGGTGCTAACGATTAAACCGAACTTAAAAAAACTTGGTATGTCAATTAGCATTAATTCTTCCATGATTGTTAGCTATATTAAAATTTTTAGGTTAGAACGGGAGTGGGGGTTATAAGGGAGGCCTGAAATAAAAATTCGCGATATTTCATTGTCTATTTGTTTTTCGACAAAAATTCACATAACAAAAGTTGTTTACTTTGATATTTAGATTAACTTTTGTTTTATACATTTCTCCAGGAACAATGTGTGGAGAAAGTAATTTGCGTAGAAATATTATATTATAGAAAAATTAATTCAATCTATTTTAATATTTTGTCCTTCATAACTGAAATCTATGCATAATGCACAGGAGACGGGAAATATGACAATTTGGAGGACAGTGAAGACTTACATAAAAAATTAATTTTATTATTAACAAATGCCAACAACGGGTATTAACCCTAAACACTGGGACGGGTAAAGGTCAAAATATTGTGCAAAGTAAAGCCTTGCCAAAAAAATACCATCACCATTCAGCCTCAAATCAAATCCCGGGCGAAGCCGGGTATCTGAGCTAGTTTTCTATAACATCAGTACCTACAGAAACGTCATAAACATTTTTTCATTTCTAGTATTGTAAGGGCGTGCGGTTAGCTTTTGCGGTAATAATAGAAAATGTCAGCACCAAAATGTTTTGGCGGGAAGCTTTTAAAGGCGAAAATATAAGAGAGCATTAGACTGAACCATTTTGTATTTCTATTGGAAAGATGAGGGGAAATAACACAAATAACTATTTGAGTTCTCCTAAGAATCAAGTATATTGAATGGATTAAAATTACATATAATACACGTTATAAATAGAGGTTGAGCAAGAAACAGAAAGAACTTAACTTTATAAACTAATTTAGCGGCAATATAAATATATACATAGAATGAGTGATAGGTCCTATATTGTGTGAGTAGTCATTTGATAATCTGCGCAAATAATGCTAGCATTATTAAAATAGGCACCTGCGGGAAACGAAAACGTTCCTAGAAGTGGAGTCCTCCTTCGTTGCTATGTTCTGTGTTCCGTAGAAGATCCGACTTCCAGCCGGTTGCGGTGATCCGCGCAGGATGGCAGCTTTGCGGGAGAAGAAAAACTGACTGTAACTCTATCACGGGTGAATTCCAACTGAGCTGTTGTCTATGAAGCGGTGATCTGTAGCGGAGGGAGAGGGGCAAGGCCCCACTGGCCGTAGATACAACCCCTAAGAGCGTCCAAGACCAACAGACTGTATACTTGTAACTAGCCGATGCCTTCTTTAGCTGCAACGTAGTTTCCGCTGTAGGCCACAACCTTGGTGATCTGCATATGTGTGGCGGGTTTGTGAACTCAGCGAGCGCGGGAGATTCAAATTGAAATGACGACTGAACAAGTATATTTCCATATGTCAAGTCTAGTTTCGTTTGTCTGTAAATTGTTTGTTTATTGGTTCGTGAATGTTTATATCAATTAATCTGAATAGTGGTAATTTGCTGTCACTATACCTTCGTACACTGGCTAGGGAATCTGCATGTGTGGCAATATAGTCTAATGCTTTCAGAATAGCAATTTCCTCTGCTCGACTGTTTTACGGGTCGGTCCATGTCTACATTTCAGTGTACGAATGAATATGGCGTGTTGGTATGTAATTACTCAACTACCGACACAGTTGTCATGTTTACTACACTCTGTGCATATTTGGCGTTCATTCTCTGGTTTTGGTCTCTAGCCGTTTATGCCCGGTGTCCAGTTTGAATAGTGATATGGCCATTCTATGTCTGATTCATTTACGTTGTCTTTGTCAATGCTGAGCTTAAATAATTTATATTCCCCACAATTTATATTACCAGTATTGTAATAAGAACTATATTCACTGAGTCCAGTGCGCATGCAGTTTCTTAACGAGAATGGTCTAATAATCTCTTTATTGGATTAGTGGTCATTATTAGCCTTGAAATCGTTGTCTTTCATAAAATGGTAATTTCATCTTGTTCAATGTCTGATTTAATATTCAACTGGTCCATTGTCTTGTTTAAGGTTCAGCGTGTTCATTTTTAGATTAAAGCCTGACCTGATGCAATGTCTCATTAAAGGTTCACTACATGTTCAGATTTGTACATAGCTATATATTTTTATATTAATTTATACAAAGTAGATTTGTACATGTGTCCATAATACGTTATAACTTTTGGTGCAATATCCATTATCAATATCTATATATGCTTTCTCAAAAGTTGGTAGGGAGTATTTATTTATTTGCAGTTTTGTAGTAATACTCATGTTGCTCAATAAACAATGTTGCAGGAATAACAACAAAATTAACTTAAGCGAGAATAAAAAAAAAACTGGAACAAGAAACACACGCATAAACAAAGAAAAAAAAAACTAAAACACGTTAAAAATACGAAAATGAAATAAACAAATCGGTGGACTATTTATATGGAATTCCCAATATATAGCATTTAAATGACTAAAAGAATAAAATTAGTTAATAAATAAAATAAATTTTGATATTTACAAGATGAATAAAATAAAAATACGGTAGCAAATTATTCACATACAAGTTTCTTTCGCATACTCTTTCTCTCCCCCTCTCGCACTCTCTCACTCTCTCTCTCTCTCTCTCTCTCTCTCTCTCTCTCTCTCTCTCTCTCTCTCTCTCTCTCTCTCTCTCTCTCTCTCTCTCTCTCTCTCTCTCTCTCTCTCTCTCTCTCTCTCTCTCTCTCTCTCTCTCTCCCTCTCTCTCTCACTCCCTCACTCACACACACACACCCACACACACACACACACACACACACACACACACACACACACACAAACACATAATAAAGAAGACGCATGCATAACGTATTAATTTGATTGAAAACTATTTACTATATCTAGTACTGTAATTTCTTATGAATCAGAATAATTTTTATCTCAATCTATCAAATTTAAGTAGTCCAAAAACTTAAGAAGTCGTCGACTTCAGTAACGTCAGGATTGTTTATTTATCAAGAATAGTCGAATACATTTCTTAACTTTATCTGCTACTTAATGTAGCAGAATATTCTTTGATTTCATTGAGACAGCAAGCTGTATCGAGACTGTGGAAGAAGAGAATTCAGTCCAAAGAGAAACGAATGGATTACATATATTCATGAGGATACTCCACTTCAATCTTCATCTATACCAATTTCTCTACCTCCTTGGACTGATATAGGCAACACTGAAGAAAAAGATTTCACATCTCTAATAACAAATACAACACACTTTTACAGAATATATGTTTATTTGATTACTTAAAGTATAGAGTATAATACAGGAATAAAATAGCCATTTGGTCACCATATGTCCTCTGTACAAGGCCTTTTTAATGATCCTGATTTGATCTTTCATTAATTAATTTTATTTAATTATTTATTTTGGTGTGTCGCAATTTCAGCACACTTTTGCAAGTTATAAAAAAAATCTAATTGGTGAAGCCACCTTTTAACGAGGTAGTAAATACGTGATACAATATCTACAATTCAATCATAGTAAAAAGGTAGCGAGGTAGTGGTTCCTCCAGTAAAATAATAAGAACAAAAAGCCAGTGTTCTTTAATGTTTATTCCATGTGCAGTTAAACTTGGTTGGAAATATGCGTCTTTCAGCGATGTTTCATTCTTGTGCCAATCTATGTGCTGTTTTCGTGTCGTTTTGAAAGTTTCTTAAGTACGTTCCTGACAGTAATTAGTCTGCATTCTGTAAGTAAGCATTTGATAGATAAGCGTGCCTTACACTGTGAAAATCATGGTGGTTCAGTCCTAAACGATATAGTTATAAATACACAAAATCAAAGAACTATTAAGTCTCAAAACGTCAAAAAAGTATTATTCTATTATTAGTAAATATTAAAACTTACTGCGATTTGAATAAAGTAATATGATAAATATATTTATTACATTATTATAAAATATCTACACTTAATTTGCAGATTTTCATCATTTTGGCCTCTACTTATAACATATTAATTCAATTTTGTAGAAATATTAAATTGCAAAATTGAACTCCTACTTTTAAAGTAATAAACTCTCAAAGAATGGTTGAAGCTGACATTAATTTGTTTGTCCTACTGAACTAGATTTCAGTTAAGTGAATAAGAATATAACTCCATTTTAACTAAATAGACTTCAGTTGGCTCAGGAACAACTAAAGGTAAACAAGATGAAAGATTCAGGAGGCAGTCTGCCAAATCTCGTTTCTGCTCATTTCTAAACTGTTCTTTTAAACGTAGTGGATTTCTTTAGAACACTTTGCAAATATTGGAGTCTGATGTATCTAGGACAGAAACAACGATTGAAAGATACTGACCCTCATGTTTCATACTCACGAATCACTCGCTTTATTGTGTAAATATAATAATAATATTGATCTCATAATATCTCCAGACTTAAGAATATTTATTCTCTTTAAGTATTTCATAACCAGTCCGTTATAATAAATCAAAATTCACAGTTAATGAATTCCTAGGCACAAAACTGTGACGATAAGTAGATTGTAATCCTGATATAATGCAAAGGAAAAGTCTTCTTCCTAAAAATGTAAAGGATGGACAAAAAAGAATTAAAAAAATATTATTAGTTTCGTGCATCAATATGTTATAAATACCAAGTATACTCACAAATTATGGATGTTAGAAAAAAAACCTTAGACTCCAAGATCAACCCAATGATAAAGGCTTTATAGACTCCTAGTATTCATAAGGCTATGAAAAAATCCAGAAACCCTCCTTAAACATGTCTACACATTTTATAGCTGAAGTTATTCATCTCCACGTACAACGACCAAATGGTAGACTTTATATGTTTCAACAATATCTTGCCATGGTACAGTAATTACCAAAATTCCTCGATAATCAAAAAGAAAAAAATAAGATGTTGATGGGATTTCTTGGGTCATATTTAGTTATTTTTTAAAAGTTCGTGGGTTTTCTTCTAGCAATATTCTTTATTTCGGTTATAAATAAGAAAATATGGTTTCACAGAATCAGATTATTTTTCTATAGTATACGTTTCGTCCTCGTGGAAAATATTAATCCATAAATACGAGATAATTCATTTGTACGTGACTTATGACAAGTTTTTGCAATATACGTTATTAATTAACGTCTACTTTGCATTACTATAGCTAATTGGAACGGGACTAAATGCTCTTAGATTGTAATGAGTTTGTAACTAAATAAATTCCTATTGTCGCAATGCATATCTCTTCTTTAATATTGGTTTTAATATAAATAAAAACACAAAATTATTTGTTTAATGTTTTATGGAGACATTAGATAATTTAAGTCATTGATGAATTGGAATTAAAGTGCCAAAAAGAAAAGTAAGGTAAGTAGTAGATAACACATTCATTTTTGTAAAAACATTAACCTAAGTTATACATGACATCCAAAATTGATTAAATTAAAACATTTATTTTCACGTCCTTCTTAATATAGAAAGCGTAATTCCTCTTTTCATTAAAAACTTAAATTTAGAGTAAGTAAACAACTGAGGGAAGAGGTACATCAAAACTTATTGTTAACACGATTTCGATTGGTCGTGCCCTAAATGTGTGATGTCAGTATTGCTGACAAAAGTGTCCGAGAGATGTGAAATGTTTTGATTACTTATATATGAAACTTTCTCTCAAAACGAATAAGAAAACATCAGAGAAACAAACTTTTCTTCGCTCTCTAAACTTTCATTCATATTTTTGTGCGAAAAATATAGTTACAACTCTAGCCTAAAACTTCTAAAGTTAGGTCTATTTTTAAGAATCACGAATGACCATTTACTTCCTATTTAACAAAGTTGTTCATCATATTTAACTTTTTGGTTTAAGTTCATCATCATTTTGTGCTCTACAATTTCTAAGTTTTACTCATTTAAGAGGCAAAGCATTGGTGGTAAATATCTACGAGAAAAATAAATTAAAACGTCTACTTTTTGCTCATATCTAAAGTTTATAACCATTTTCTAGTAGGGGGGAGCTAAGAAATTTCTTTAGTGAATTTTTCACTAAAACAAAATTCCTATTACCCGGGTGGAAATCAAACACACGACCCTAGGTATTACCAAGCCCATTAAAACCAACATGTTCAACTCAATGTCATCAGGCATATGAGTAGATTGTTCACGAAAATCAAACATTCATGATCAGCTACAGTTCTGGGAATTCAGGAGGACGCAGTGTAGTGCTCTCAATAAACATTTCCCACAATTTCCATATTGTGATATGAATATATTATAGTTTCGGACTACATAAGTCAAGGACACGGACTAATCACGGAATATATCCACTCAGATCAAACCAATTATTATTATTATTATAATTTATTAACGTGCACTTTTTACTACTGAGGCTAATTGGGACGGGTCATCTACAGCTTACTACCATTTTCCTGGCTGGGTGGGCCTAAGGATTTTATTTAATGAGTCCAAACCAAATATGAAAAATATTTTGGAATTTTTGTTATTTGATAAAATGAATGGAAAACAAATCCGTATATCATTCTGCACAGTTCTAAAAAATAAATATTTTGAGTAGTTGAATTACTTAAAAAAAGAGATTTATAAATTTCTGTGTGAAAATTACGTTGAATAATAAGCTTTAGCCCTTTTAAAGTGAAACCGTAATCATCTTTAATCGAGTAACTTACTTCTATAGAAGTTTAGAAGATAGTTTACCGCGTCATTGTACAACTTAATACTTCGGCTAAGATCTAAGCGTTTCTGAAGTGTTATTACAGAAAATTTCGATTCATACATAAGGATCAAGGCTCAGATTAAGATGACTATGGTGCATAAAAAGTTAGATTTTTCAAGCCCTAATGAATAAAAGAATATTTCAATGCTCCCTTCACTATTAAAAGTATTTATAATAATAAATATATCAAACATATTTGTAGGAAGATTTATTTATTGTCTTATCGGTAAAAGATTTACATTACTAACGTGGATGAGCAAATGATTCCAAGATGAAGATGCCGATATTTTGCATCCTCCCCTTAGGGATTGATGTTGAATTTTGAATATAAATTTAAGCCTAAAAGCAGCTACATACCTCAAATTACTCTGGGCGTGAATCGAGTTAATGATCCTAGAGACATTAGGGAAATATTGGCATAAGGTTAGGCAGTAAAGCCTACAGAAATAAGAACGGAGCTAATAAAGAATACTGAAAAAAAAATCCATAATTTACCCAAAGAATCTAAATTTAGCCGGAAAACATATATTAATACAGGATCATTTTTAGATAACACTCACTGTACTTTTATTTATCATTTTTATATAGAACATCATCAATCACTTCCTGATTCGAGATACACCTCAATTATACAACGGGACAAAGCTCCAAGCGGAGTTATATGCCGGTGTTAGTGCTCACCGAGCTAAACTCAGAATATTAAAGGAAAATTACAAATAAAATAAATAGTATTTAAAGACATAAAGCCAGAGTTAAAGCTGAAAACCGTGGCAACATTCATGCACTCTGGCTCAGGAACAATATTAAGGCTCATAAAGCTATACAAGCAAAGTTATAGTTATTCTCTGTATTAAATTTACTAGGGGATTTGCAGTTCTCTGGAAATTATTCAACTTTGTTCATGAGAAGACGTACGTTTATGAATCTTCAACTATATTTTTATGTATTTGGTGTACTACCTTTAAGAGGGTCATTAGCAGAACGGGAAAAAACATATTTAATGAAACGTTAAATTTAAGAATTTTAAAATTCGATTAACAATTTCTTCATCTTTGAGACCACCCGAAAAGGTTCCGGAAGGTTGAAGAACCTTCTCCCATTTGCAGTATTGATCTAGGGTTATTTTCATTTAGCATAGCTCACAATCAGAGGGATGTAGATTTCGCGGGAATATACAACGTTGTGTCACAATTTTATTCTTGCAAAAATAACCTTCTCCCGACAACAATTATGGTTGGCTATTTTCAATTGGAGAACATTTTTTAAACTTATTTACACTTTAAGATGCTTTGCTTCTCGAAGCACTGTTATCACTTCAGCACATTGTATTATCCACTTTTAGCAGATTTCCCTTAAGGGAAATCAGCTATTGAGGTTGTACTCATGATGCGATTTTCGAAATTTTTCTTCAAATGTCCATCGATCCTACCCAGGAGATGACGAAAATGAGGTCCGTTCAAAACTGTATATATATATATCTATATATATATATATATATATATATATATATATATATATATATATTTGTCTGTTACCGCTCTAGCGGTCGCAATTTTTGTTTGATCGTTACCAAACTCGATATTTAGTCGTTTTATGTAAAAAGAAAGATCAAGTTCGTTAACGGCTGAAATTGGACCAGTGGGAGGGGGGGTTTAGAGGGGAGGATTTTCGAAAAATCGACATATCTCCGTTACTATACGTCGGATCAAAAAATTGTACAGAGTCAATCTTATTGCAAATTAAATTTACTATAAATATTGTTATACACATTTATTCCCTATCTTGAATATTAACCGAGATATTTACATGTTTGTGAAATTTGGGCCGATACCGGATTTTTGAATTTCCGGCGAAAAGCTAGTTCGGCCCTTTGCCGTAACCGTTCGGCTCTCCTATGGAGATTTCTCTGTTGTATAACTTCACGTGGGAAATCTGCTTAGTTTACACAGCCCCTGCGTGACGGACTTTTATTTTATCAGGCGATTCACATATTTGTTTCATGCCATTAGCTATGTCTGAGATAAAGGACACTGTGGCCTCCTTGTGTGTGTTCATTAACAGTCTTTAGATCGATCGATTCAACGAGTGATATATTTCTTTTAGATGGGACACTCACAAATGCTATTTCTGTCAATATGCAGAACTGTTTACCCAAAATCTGTTTTCCGAGGGGTTGTTAATTTCACTTTTTTGTATAGCCTGGAGAGAGAGCTTATTGAGTCTGTTATAATGGTTAACATTCTCTTCAGTTAACTGTTCTTACATAAAAAAGGAATTAATCGTGTTTTTTTGAGTGCATTATTCATGTAAACTATATATTAAGAAGCACTTGTCAATAAATAGGTAACAGCTTTGTTTTAGCAGATTTCCCTTAAGGGAAATCAGCTATTGAGGTTGTACTCATGACGGAATTTTTGAAATTTTTCTTCAAATTTCCATCGATCCTACCTAGTAGATGACGAAAATGAAGTCCGTTCCAAACTGTATGTATATATATATATATATATATATATATATATATATATATATATATATATATATGCCTGTTACCGCTCTAGCGGTCGCAATTTTTGTTTGATCGGTACCAAACTCGATATTTAGTCGTGTTAAGTAAAAAGGAAGATCAAGTTCGTTAACGCCTGAAATCGGACCAGTGGGAGGGAGGGTTTATACGGGAAGATTTTCGAAAATTCGAAATATCTCCGTTACTATAAGTCGGATCGAAAAATTGTACATAATCAATCTTATTGCAAATTAAATTTACTATAAATATTGTTTATACATTTATTCTCTATCTTGAATATTAACCGAGATATTTGCATTTTTATGAAGTCTGTGGCCGGGTATAGTTCGGCCATTTCCGCCAGTACTCGGCTCAGGTGAAAGCTTCTTCTAACATTACCTGTCGTTTCTAACCTTACCTTAACTTCCTTACTTTGTGAGATTTATGCAAATACGTTCTGTTCATCCGCCCCCCCCCTCTTTAGTTCTTGGACTACTAAAATTTGAGTTATTAAAATATAAATTATTCTTACAATTCAGAAGCCGTTTCAGTTGGGAATTTATTTTAATTAACTGAAAGATTTCTCATTACCGTTTGTATTTAATCACGGTGGTATTGTGTTACCAGTATACAGATTTCTCTATTGTAAAACGTCACATGGGAAATCTGCTTAGTTTACCCAAGCCCTGCGTGACAGGCTTTTGTGTCTCCGGGAGCGTCTAGCTTACTTTTTAAATCCCTTTTTATAACTCGTTTATAACGTGAACCGACGAAATCCTATGAAAACACAAATAAATACATAAAGCCTTATATAAAGAGGGCCTTTGTTCCATGAAAATATTTTATGTCATCTCGTGTGAATGAATTTAAAACCAAATCGCCAAGCGGCGGGGTGATAGTATTATTTCACAGGAATTTCTGATCCGTTAAAATGAGAGAAAGCAAATACAAAACAATAATCCCCTTTAATATAAAATCAATCATTTGGCAAAGAATCCCGGATAATACAAATAGATTAAATGCAGAAAAACGGATACAGTAGCGATTAAATTTGAATCCTCTTTTTTTCCAGAACGAAAAAGTAATATGACTTTATCCATCGCTATGAATTGGAATTTTCCAAGGGTTTTTAATCTGATACTTTTAATTGAATATAGCTATGGCGGTTTGGCTGAATAACATTTTAATTCATCAAAATGGCTTGTCCTATTGCTAAAGTTAGAAAATTAGAAGAGGTGTGAACATGTAAGAAATAAATAGCTTGTCAATTACCTCAAATTCACATCTTAGTGAATTTAGTAGATTTATCTTAAGGGAAATTAGCTATTGAGGTTGCACTCATGACACGATTGTCGAAAAATTTCTTAAAATTCCTACCGATCCTACCCAGGAGATGATGAAAAAAACGTGTGTCCAAAACTATACATATAGCGGTCTCAATTTTTGTTTGATAGTTACCAAATACGTTAACGTCGTAACTATTTTATATAAAATTGAAGAACATTTCGTTTAAAATTAAAGATTCAGTTCGTTAATGGCTAAAATCGGACAAAAGGGAGGGGGTTAGAAGGGGAATCTCGAACATTTAAAGTATCTGTTATTATGAGTCAACAATTGTATTGAGCCGATTTTCATGTAATGTTGTATACATGTTATAAACATTTTTTCTCTATCTTGAATATTTACCTAGATAATTGCATTTTTTGTTTTTAGCCTTCAGTAAACCCCTAATCCACTATTATCATATTAGCATTAAGCTGTTATATAACTTTATTTAAAGCTTAAATGCCGAATATTGTTTTCATTAAATGTTTACGGTGCACTTGATTTATCGTTCTTTGATCGAAAATAATTTTCAATCTATGCCATCCTTGATATTTAACAGTTTCGTGCAACATTTAAGACCATAGACTTTTATGGCAGTTAGTGGACTATTAATAACAGGAGTTTAGAGAGGGGTTGAATTTAAATCGTCAAAATATTTTCCCTTTTGTGCGTCATATCGAAAAGTGCTAAATAACCAATCTTGTTAAATTATTCATCCACTACAATTGTTGTTGTGTACATTTTTTTCATAGCTCAAATATGTATCGAGTTATTCAGGCATTGCAATTGTTTTCAGCCTTCTGAAACCACCATTTCTACTCATCGGATTTTTACTTAGAAATATAAAATATATGGTGAGAAAAGATCCATATTGCCTCAATGGGCAACAATTTCCACTATAGGCAAAAATCAATCACTCAGGGACTGGGTAAATTAAGGAGGTTTTCCACGAGTTAAAATAATACAGAGGTGAACTAGCCTCACAACCTATTCTCTATTTCTCCCTTTGTAAGAAGCCTATGTAATCAGAAGGTATAATTTAAGTTGGATGTGAGGTGTTTAGTGAAGCAGATACTCAAAGAATTAAAATAGAATTATTAGTAATGTGGCTTATTAAAACTGAAACCAAAAATACTCACATATCTTCGCTAATATTCGAGTTAGTAAAATTTTTATAAACAATAGTTGTTAGAAAACTTCTTTTGGCAGTGCTTATAATAATGGGGATATTTCGTATTTTGGCCCCTCCCCCTCTCGAAATGTGTTTTGTTCCAGAAATACTTTAAAAATCGCGTCCTGCAACAGTACAACCTCAATCCTGCTGATTATTCATGAGACAAATCTGTTAAAACAATTAACTAATATTAATGAAATCAAAAACACAATCATTTATTGTTTGAATGGGATTCGTTACCTAGAAAGGAATAACAGTAGAAACAAATGGATAGTGAAGAAGTCTTGACAACCCAGTCTTGAAATCTTTGACGAGAGAGCCTGTTAGGCATATCTTGAGATACGCTTGCAAATGTTTTTTCAACTAAGATTATTGGACCAATTGTAAAGGAAGCTCAAAAAGTATCTTTTTTAATTTTCCCCGGATGAAGGAGCCGGTGATCTGAAAGTATACTCTGTACGTTCATGGTGGAAAATGGACCATTTTTATCCAATCATATCATCTGTATTCGTTTTGACCAAATAAAAGTTGCCTTACATTTAATCACATATCTTATCCAAAGCGTTAATTATGAGAAAGCAATCGTGCTACATTTATTACCATCGTATTTATGATAATTGATTACTTTTTCAATTAAAAGTAATGAATTGTGTTTTATTCATAACGATATTCCATAAACCTTTAACTTCTAATTAAGAATTTCTAAACGTTTCCTTATGCACTGTTGTTTGCCCAATGACCTGAACCTGCTCGCATTAATTTGGTATTGCAGAAGTCAGATTGAATAGTATTCCCTTCTTTATATGAAGTGCTATTAAACATTTATTAGTAGAAAAAAAATGTATAAACAAAATTTTAGAATGGAAATCAGTGGTCAACAAAAATGTTAAAAATCGAATTGGTTAATAATAACTTTGTTGTATCTTAAGAGTGACATTTCATGGAAATTGCTGTACAGTAACTTATATTACGTTGGATCCAGAAGTTTAATTATGTACAAACATGCTCGCCTGTGAAGTGTGATTTCTAGACTTTCCTCTTTCCATGGCTAGATTATCTAGCCTTCAAGAACAATTGAGGTAAATTAATGCTCCCCAGAATTGCCAAAAACATTCTCGTTCTTCTTATTTCACTTATATTGGTTTTAATGATTTTTTTTTAGGTTTCATAATATGATTAAATCAAAATAAATACTTTAATATTTACATAAAAGATGAAATTTGAATAACTTATAACAAAAAAAAATCCTTTAATATATTTGTAATGCTGGGAATATTTTTCTCATCAAAGCACATTAATACACTTCCATAATTTAAAAATAATTACTTTTATTGAATTGACCATTCTTTAAGTTACAGTAATATGTGAGTCTAGTGTTATCAGTAATTCTGCCAATGTTCTGCAGTTTTAAGTAAGAAGTTGATAAGTTAATTCTGTATAATGGTGATTCTTAAATGTATTTGAATTAAATTATGTCACGTAAGATTCAATGCATATAGAATTAAAAAACAAATGTAGTACATGCAGTGCTCTAAACTAATGACAAAAGCGCATTATTCTCTTTATTGATATGATCCAGTCCTTTTTCTGGAGAAAAATACGAGTGAATACAGTTCACTGTGACGTCACGACGGAGAAACAGCGCTGAGCAAAGCAGACAAGCCCTGGTCTAATGTACTATTCTTGCTACAATAGGAATCGATTGTTAGAAGGCTCGTTCATGACTGACTTACCATCGATAATAGTTAGGCCACAGCCTTTGTTGTCCCCGGAACTATGTGGTTCGCCTTATTCCTACTACAATACCCACATACAGCCTTATCATATATAGCTCAAATTCGTTATCGAATATATACTTTGTACTCAATTTGTTGCAAGAAAAAAAATGGTTTCTGTGATATCCCCCCCATGTTTTTTGTTTAGAAATAACATTACGGTACAATGTTTTATAACAAATTCATATAAATGGCATGAGCAATTTATATTTAATTCTACGATTTGTTTAAATTGCTGATTGGTGGTACAAAAAAATTAAGAACATTACAGAAGTTTCTTTTCTGCAATACTTTAATAACATTTTCTAGTAGTTACAGTTTATCTTCTAAATAAAGGGGAAAATTTTCTCTAACAAAGTTTAGAATCCATCTTCATTTTACTTCATTTATTATTTACGTTGCAAACTTATTCATCTCCTTTTCGGTGTTGTTATAATCAATATAATAGTATTGTCTATATCAGAGTTACTCGGAATATCCATTAACTTCCACTGGAGAGAATATACTTTTTTTTCCAGGTCGTGAAAAACGTTATACTTTCATATTATTAAAATATTGCTCCACATTTCCTCATAATTTTCGAATATATCCTTCCTCTATATCCTAATTTCCGCCTCACCTTCTTATCCAGTAGTAATGACTTCACCAGGAGCAATTATCGGTTGCCTTCCTGATGCCTGGAGTACATGTATTATCTAGAATATATATTATTATTATTTATTAGTGTCCACTTTATGAAACTTAGGCTAATCGGGGCGGGTTATCTACAGGTTACCACTCTTTCCAAGCCAGTGTGGGACTAAGGATTTTATTTAACGAATTCCGTCACTAAATAAATTCCTATTGCCCAGGCGTGAATCGAACTCGCCACTCTAGTGAGATTAAGGCCAACGCTTTAACTCACATGGCTAACCTTAGCGCCAATAATATAGAATTTTAACGTAGATCCCACGGAAAGACCAAGCTCCATGATGAAAATAGCATTTCTGTTTAATGTCTCTAAATAAGAAAATACTAATTCAAAATTTACATTTACAGGTCGAATTTTGAATTTGTCTATTATCTTATAAACTCTGTTTATATTTTTTCATACTTGTAGGCCTATGTTCGTTACTAAGAAATATCACCTGTGAGAAGGGGGGTGATTTAGAATGGCAGAAAATAACAAATAACAAATTTCTTCGAACCTATTAGGGATATTCAAAATTTCGGAATATTACCTTAATTTAGATTGACATATTAACTTGAAATTTTGTGATGTTATCTTAGGCATACGACAGGAAATATTTAAGATTGTACTTTTTGATATCGTCTATTACTGATTGTAATAATACAATCAATATATAAATATTCACTTTTAATTTTGAATAACTGAGGAATTAAACAACTAATCCTCAGGATAAATTAAAATTCCAGTTCACATTGGTTTTTTACTAAAGAATCCATGGTAATATGAGATCATCAGCATGTCTTATTCCAACACGTAGAAAATGTGCTAATTTTAAGCAGCTCCTGCGAAGTGGACACATTTGTAATTATAAGGAAGGAAAGTAATTTGTATTATTGAAATGAATATCATAAACTGTCGTGAGAGTTCTGATCGCCGGAAAGTTCTGTAGGAAGTGATATTAAGTTAAATATATTTTCTGTTACATAACCTAATGTTTTTTTTTAAATTTATTTTACTTCCACTTTATGCTACTAGGCTAATCGGGACGGGTTATCTACAGGTTATCATCCTTTTCTAGCCAGGGTGGGCACAAGAAGTTTATTTAATGAGTCCGTCATTAAATAAATTTCTACTGCCCAGGGTGAGAATCGAACCCCGCCACTCTAGGTCTTCCATGCGAGATTAGGACCAACGCCCTAACTCGCACGGCCAACCCGAGCCCCAACCTAATGTTTATTTGAGTCATAATAACTCTTGTTGTTGTACTGTAAACATTGTGATTCTCAATATCTTATATTGGCGGAGCGTTTCAAGGAAGAAATACGAAATCAGGGAATATCAATTTTCTGCTTAGATACCTTCGATCCGGAAACTGAAGAATGGACCTATTAATTAGAAAGATTTGAGTTTGAACTTCGGATAAATTCCATCTCGTCAGGTTCGGGGGCTGCCCGGGAAATGTTGTTTAACGAGAAATGGAGTAGCGTCTTTCTCAATTGGTTCACAATATCTGGCAGGTTCAAATAATCGAAAACTTGAGGTAGTTTGCTCAAAGTTCTAAAAAAACAAAAAAAAACAGTGGTTTTGCAGATACGATTAAATACAAGTGTGAATAAATTAAACTTTGAACGTGGCGAAATATCTATTGTTGACTTAGGAAGTAAGCAATTCTGGGTAAACATAGAATCTAACCGACTCTTATCTTGTTATTGTTATGAGGAAGTTTGATGAAGTGATTGATAAACATAACTTCCTTCTTGGGCTAAGATAAACAACTATCCCAGGCTACCGTAAAGCCATCGATTCAGCACGCCAGTCGTATAGTCACTCACCCTACAGCATCCCAAATTTTAGAAGATTTTCCCTTCGTCAATATGCTAATACCATAGGTTCCCGATATAATTTTTTCATTTGGGTGTCCTAGCTGGTATAGTCCTGCAATATATATTTTTCGTGTGCGTGCGTGCGTTCGTGGGCGCGCGTTGTGTGTGTGTGTGTGTGCTTGTATGGTTTGGGACGCCACTGGTCGTAGTGGTTAAGGTGTGGGTACAACTACTACTACTGTCAGTAAGCCAATGGTAAAAATAGGTGCAGGTTAGATCCCCATCAATATAAAGAACATTTTCAATGGAATTAGAATAATTTAGTAAAAGTATTTATGAAGATTCAAAACTGCACGTACGATTGCTATAAAATGGACAAGAAGATCAGCTTTGTTACTTGAGTAGACAGTTTGATTCATCTTAATTTTAAGTTTATTATTTTCGGGTACGGTGAGAACAGAAAGTTTATTCCCACTATACATGGGTAAAATGAAGAAGAAATAAAACCATAAGAAACAAAATTTATTATAGAAAAGTAGTGGGTACATTAGTGGTGGTTTTACCGTCTTGCGTGTTTATAACCTGTACACAACCACTATGATACCTTCTCCTTTGTGTTTAGGTATTATCTGTCATTCTTAATTGTATCGATTAATTATACTAAGAACTAAGAGTTCTTAGATTAAGATGGAAGAGGTCAATTCTCAACTTTTTTAGTGTTGCTATCAGTCGACCTACTGAAAAATAGTGTAGCTAAACACTTAGAAGAGACTTACTCAGAACCTAAGATGAATTTAATGAGCATTGTAATTCTAAGAGCTGATAACCAAACCTTCTTTGTACGGGTTTCTGCTAGTTCAGTGTTGTTCAGTACGGTATTAGGTTCTTAATGTACAAAACTTCATCCATAATCCTAACCTGAAATGATCTGTTGTAAATTTGGATCCCACATAATCAAATCTACAGGTATTTCAATTATAGAAGGATTTGCATATTGTCTTCCAAGTCTTACCCATCCCAACTCTCAACGTTGTAAAGAAAATGATGAGATTGTCATTAAGTTTTTAAGGAGAGATTTGCTAATCGTTGGCGGATGCTTTTTAAACATGCTGATCTTTTAATGATCTCTCCTGTCTTAATCAAGTCGGACTTTATAAGTTTACATCACCCAATTGTAACCGCTGAAAATTCATCCACTCATCAAAATGTTAAAAATGTTTTAAGCAAGCTTATTTGGTACAAATAGTCAGAGAATTTTCTTTAGACGTATTTGGGTTCATGTGATTCTACCAGCACCTCTGATTACATTCTTTTAAATATTATATATAATAATATATGTTGCAGGTAATTAATTAAATTCCTAGTGAAATGTCCCAATTAATTGGAAAACGTTATGAGACATTTCTCTTCTGATTCTACAGGTCCCCTGCTTAACCCAAAATCCAGTTCGTCCAGATTAACTTTCAACTCTTATACGTAAGCCCTTCTTCAGTGATATCCACCGTCCCTACCAGCGATGAATGTGTATTTTTCGACTACATCAGATGTCTCAGCTATCTAGCTAATTCCCAAAGAGCAAGTATTTAGCTAACAAGGATCAGGAGTTTTCTTCAAGAGTGGTTATGCATTGTTGTAACTATAAGTCTGAAAGCTCAGTGAGCTTCATTTCTGGTTCACACTCAACTACTACATCTCTAATCTCAAATAAATCCAATTCAGGGTTTATACTTTCCCAATTCTCCAAATCTCTTTGTCTGTCATCGGTACTCCCTTTTTCCAGCTGCATGCTGGTACATGGTACAGTGGTTTCTTGGAGCGTCCTGGACTCTCAAGTTCCTCTCATATCAAATCATGGTGCGAAACTACTCTTTGTCAGAGAATGGCTTACAAAGTATGGCGATATCTTTATTTCGTGACGTATCTATATAAATCAACTGGCTTGAAAGTCATACCCTAAACTATTCTCGGCCTGGCATGGATGGTGGAAGGTCCAATATAACGATGTGGCTCGTTAGTTTAGTTACCTCTTTACGTTATATTTTTTCCCGATGAGGCGTCAAGTAGACGTGAAACTAGTCCACTAATAAAAACAGTTTAATTATCACGTGAGGTTTTTCACTTTTGTCGACCTTCCGCCATAGAATTGTTATTCACCAATTAAGATTTTACGTAAAATACTGGAAAATGATCATTACATCTATACCATACTCAATATTTAACAGTTTCATTCAAAACTAAAGATCATATTGGTTGCATTTGTGCGAGCAATAAAAGAGGTGGAGTTTCGAAAATTCAAAATATCACCTTTGTTATGAGTCGGATGGAAAATTATTACAGAACCATTCTTGATAAACTACGTTTCCTCGTAATAGGAATATTAAGAGAATCATTCCTACTTTCTTGTTTTCGGCCTTCAGTAAGCCACCAATACTCATATCATTTTGGCTTAGAAATACAGAATATACTCGTATAGTAAGATGATATTACTAATGTGTCAATCCTGCACGGGCGAAATCTGCTTAGTTCACGTAGCCTATATGGCGGACATTTTATATTTCCGCAACACATTTATTTGTTTACGTGTCTTGGCAGCCTCCTTGTACATTTTGCATGCGCAAGGAATGTTTGGAGGTTCGAATAATAAATGAAAGCAAATTTCTAAACAATCACTCAAATCACGGTCGACAGTACGAGTCCCAATCATGTATAGTATTCATACTTATTAAGTACCACAAGTGAGTCACCCGTATTTGTTTGGGGAATACTTAGGCTGTATAGTTTTTATAAATATTAATCATTGCAAAGCTATCCTATAAGCAATTTATCTATATTTTCCGCCGCATTGTTTCGGTTTGTGATTTATCTTTATTACTTTCAGGGAACTATGTAGAATCGATATACTATTGGTGAGTCTGGTAGGATAAACGTTAAACGGTTTCTAACCAATCCATGTAAAACCTAATCATGAATGGTATTCTATGACCCATAGAAGTAGAGGAAAAAGTTTCTTTTCCTGAAAGCGGTTCCAAGAACAGCACTGATAGCTATTTTATGAACCTAATACATATTATTAAAAATATATAATAATGCTTTAGGAAACTAAAATCGATATTTACATTATATTGTCCTGATATTCACTCAAAACCATTGCCATTACATCGGCGTTATTTTCCATCTTGAGAAAGGGACAAAGTTGTTAAAGTTGTATTATCTCTTATAAAGCGGTTATCCAAGAGCTTCTAAGACCTTTATCTCTACGAAAAAGAGCTTATTTCTGGAACTTAGTTTTATGACTTGGCAAATGGTTACTCCGGCATAATATACGTCTTAACTTCTTTCTACTTATATAATGTGTTTTCTTTCTCTTTTAGTGGGCAAATAACTGAATAATGATTCACCATGATTTTCCTTTAAGAGAATGTAAGTCTTCATTTCATTTATTTATTTAATACCCCCACAAACACCAAAGAAAAAAAAAACGCAAACAAAACAAAAGTTATTTATCATGTTAATTGCTATGCTTTATAAGGTAAGCAATGGGAGGGTCATGAAACCCATTAAAGGTCTAAGCTCTTAAGAGGTAGGAGGCAGAGAGACTCAAGATTCATTAGAGCTCGGTGTAAATTGTAAAGCCCTCATTAGAGATAGTACGAACTCAAAGGAATTCACGCTCAACTGTAAAAACAGATTATTAGATTTAAAAATTCAATTTTTCATAGTTTTTAGTGAATTATCTACTCTTCTTATGAGAAAAAATAACGTTTAGTAGCTAATAAAGTGGAAAAAAATAGGTAAGCCCTAAAACAACTATCACACACTCATTCAAAAATATATTAAAAAACGTCTTAAAAGTGAAATAAAAAAAAATGGAAAGAAATTAGGGGTGACCATTGTTTATATTGTTACGTTTATTACAAAAATCAGTAATAAACGTTGTTTATTAGAGTTCTTTCGGACTGCAAAATTAAACACACAGAAGCTTCAGAGTTTTTAGCGCTTCACAATTTTTTTAACAATGCACTACAAACTTGGTTAATTATTCTTAACAAATACTCACAGTATGCTATTACTCACTGATAGCTTCACTGTTCTTGTTATTAGATAGTCCAATAACTCACTCACTATGACTGAAGTTCACAAAAACACGGCACTGCACTGATCTTCACGAAGTTAACGACACTACACTGTCTTAAACACGGCACTACACTGCTCCTTACAGAGTTACGGCACAACAATGTTCTTCACATAAAACACTTTACCGTACTGCAACTAAGTAGCACTGTCCACAAAAGCTGCACTGAACTTTTGATCACTTGAACAAACTAACTGAACCCGGGGCGGCTGGATCCTTTTATAGCTTGTCGATAAACATCAAAGGAGGCTTGCCCAGACACGTCCACAGCAGAACTTGTATTGCCTAGAACGAGCTCAAACCTCTTTTCGCCTTCTTCGATCTCCTTCGTACTTCCCAAATACGTGACTAACTCTCTTCAATCTTTCATGTACGTAGTTTTCGTATATATATATATATATATATATATATATATATATCTTGTGTGGAGTATAAATTGATAATAAGCTCCGTAACGACAATGATAATGATTGAATGAATGAATTTAGCCTTTATTATAAAGAGTAAAGTGTAAATAATAGTTTACAAATTTAATATATAACAGATACTAAGGTACAAAATACAAATACACTAATAAACAATATTGTTTACCTACTTTGAATTTATAAAACAACTTATGTTTCACTCTTTATAGGCCTTCTTCGAAGAGAGTATGGTCTAACAGGAGTGACCAAACTCTATTAATCAGAAGATACATGATTAATCTATGTTAATTAGACCGCGTAAACCATTTTAAGCATTTACTCAATATCAATGAATGAATACCTTTGTATATTTATACATACTTATTTATACATTATAAGACAGAGAAGAAAAGGCCTCAGCCCAGACTCTGAAAGCCCTCCTGGCAGAGCGAAACAGCATTTTAAAGAACCAGGAGTCACTCCCAATGTCAATAAATGTTAAAAGCTTTTTCTTTATTCATGAAGAAAAAAGCACTGATAATAAGAATCAGTCATTTCCCTAAGAGCATAGTCAGACACCTTCTGAGTTATTTCAGAAAGTAATTTTAAAAGCAACGATTCCTCGTGGCTTTATTCATTATTTAAAAATACACATACATTTTTGCTGCCTTATTTAAACTTTCCGTTAATAATGAATTCCATTTTTTGGTGGGAATTATTATAACATGAGAGGTAGCAATTTATTGCCAAATATAGGAGTTCAACCGACAATTATTGACGTCGCGGTGTAGTTTTGTGGGAGTGAAGAGAAACTTCTTTGGAAATTATTAACAAAAAATATGGAGGGTGTACTTGCCATTGCTTGAGACGGGCAGACGAAAAGTAAAACTTAGTTTGCAAAAGATGCCCGAAGTAACTTTTCATTCGGAGCGAAATTAACGCTCAACATCCAAGTAATTTCAATCTTTCGCTTTATTTGCTATGAAAATAAATAAATACACAGGCAAAGGACGGAGTTTTAGTTAAATTTGGAAATATACCAAGCATTGAAATCGCATGCTCAGAAGACAGGGCCAAACAACATTGCCAATACGGGAGGCATAATAATTATGTATAAATGTTGGTTATCTTGTTCCAAATTTTTGTCATTTATTTAAGATGTTTTACTTAATTAATGTAAAATACAACAGAATGAGAGATTAACAACCCATTGGAATCCCAAAACCAAGATATCCCTCAAGCCTCCAAACATTACCAAATCTAAAAAATACTTTGTCTTTTCTAAAAAGTACACAAAAAAAAAAACTACTTCTTTATATGAATCATTGATATCTAAATGGGGAATCATAAACAAACAAAAATTGTATATGCCAAAAACATAGAAAAATTTCCGATCAAAGCAATAAATTATTTTTATAGTTCCTCAATAATTAAACCTCAACAAATTTATTTTAAACGTTAAAAAAAAGAAAACTAAATATTTTTAGCATAATATAGTTATGATGTTGGATCAACAAATAAAAGTTAAAAAAATTATGTCAAATAAGAGTGAGAATACTAGGAGTGAGAATAAAATCAACTTCAGTCGTCCAATTATAGGTCGTTTTCGAATTTAAAAATTCAAGGTTCGGTATGTTGGAAGAATACTCAAAGATTCAGTGCTGTTTGAAGGTCATCTATATAACGTAATATTTAAGATCTTAAAAAGGAGAGTAAGAGAAAATTTCCAGAAGAAACTATAGGTGAAAATCACCCAGACGATCATACGTATTGATGCATAAGGTTCTCACATATTTTTGAATTCACGTTTACTCTTTGTCAAAATTTACATGTATAACATTTGGACGGACGGACACACTGGCGAGACTATAACACTGTGTCCTGTGAAAAATGGCATCATTATTCACGTTCCACATCCTTCAATATTCTGTTCCCCATTTTATCAATGACGTATTTATTCTAAAAAAACTTCAACGAACATCGCATTTTTACCTAGTCAGGTCAGTTGAAAAAAAAGAATAAAATGTGTTATATTCCATAAAACGTTAACATTTTTTTATTGGTTTTTAGCTGAGGATTCTAACAAAAATTTGTACGGATGAAAAAATCTATTTTAAATATATCAATACAACTTCCACTTGCACTCAATAGTTTGTTTAACTCTTTTTTTATCTATTTGTGAAAATGAAGGTAAAATTATAATCGTCAAGATAGGTTTTCAGATTTCTACGAAATTGCCCTTTTTGACTCACCTTGAATCCTTAGTTAGCTGTTTCGGTGTGACAGTTATGAGTGCACATGAACATATCTCGCATAAGTCAAAAGCGACTAGCACTAGAATGTTGAAGAATATATATAGAATTTCATATTCATGACTGCAGTACATAGTTTTTGTCCATTGAAATCTACTAAAGGAGAAAGGGACTTAAACAAGGGCTCAAATACAAAATTCTATTAGACATTTGTGTGAAGCAAGTTTCTTTGTTTATTATAAAAATGTCTATGCATAATGTTCTAACGCTTTTTGATCCTATAGATTTGGAACGGAGATATCTTATGTCACTTTCAAATGAAATAACTTTAAATAAAGATCCAGAAACCATTTTATATATTTTATTTAATGGCAGAAAAAGATTGTCATGTGGTGTTCACATAAGATTATATTATTATGGGGGAGGTTTATACTCATTAAAAACTGGAATAAAATCCATATCGAGGGAAAGTCCAACCGATATGGAGTTTCTGATTGTGACATATTAAGGAGAATTATATATTTTCGCACGATTCTGGCAGTATCAAGAAGTACTCCTTGCTGTGCTTCTTTTATAATTGTTATTGGCAGATTTAAATTTTTGGTGCATGCTATTGTTGTTTTTGGCGCGAGTCCATTTGAACTTACTATAATAGGCGTACAATCTGTATACCTCTTTGAGCTCGATAACCAATTCTTGATATTTTCTTAATTTTTCGACATTGGATTTCCGAATATTCTCATCATTGGGTACTGCAATGTCAATAATATCAGCAGTCTTATTGATCTTGTCAATAATGAGAATATCCGGTTTGTTGTGATGAACAGTATGGTCAGTTATCATTGCTTCGTCCCAATACATCTTTATATTATCTTTTTCCAATAATTTTTGAGGATTATAGCGATAATAAGCGACCTTCTTGTCTACCATGCCGAATTTCTCTGCTAGAGCTTGATGGGATACGCTTGTCACGTTATTATTATTATTATTAGTTTATTATGATGAAAAACAGCAATTTCCAAACACATTTGACTCAAGTAACCAAATTGTTTTTACATTTCAATGTATAAAAATTTACTCTGAGGTGTGAAAACAAACTCAAAGCTCCAGTGTTTAATGTAAATTAGTCTACAGGTTGAAAATCACGAAAAGGCTCTTGAGAGTGAATAAAAAAAAGTTGTAGTTTACAGACCTAGTAAAAAAAAAAAAAAAAAAAAAAGAAAAAGGAAAGAAGCTAGAAGAAAAGTGATGGCACTCTTCCATGAGTAACAAAGGGTGTCCATTAAAGTGAGATGTGGGATCTGTCGTCGTATTGTTTGTGGTGGTTTTTCATGACGTCATTACACAGTAATTTCAGCCGGAAAGCTTCAACTAATGACCGCAGACTAGAATTACCCCTCGCCCCTCGGGCTACTAAATGTTCATCCATGTTGCACCACATTTATGTCACTTGTCGTTACATAATGAATAAACACAAGTAACGTTTTATTTATTTTTACGGATGACAGGTTGAACGTTATTAGTAAAAATTAAAGTCTGATTTTGGGTTCAACAGGCACTTTGGAAAGCCTGAAAAAAGTTTTATTGAAAGGTCAGGTGGTCAACTTGACTCATTACCTGCAGTATAGTGGGACAAGGCACTACAGGCAAAAACTACTTCATTATCACTAGCTAATCAATTGCCTAGAGATATTGAGTGGGACCGGGAAACGGAAACAAGTCCGTCCTCATTAACCCGTTACTGTACAGCTAAATAACATTTAGAGGGGCAATCCTGAGGTTTGAACATAACACCTCAACCGCGACAACCCACTGAGCCACTTCAACCATCATCAGAAGTTGGGAAATAACTGTCTTCTACTTCCTATTAATCAACTAATAATAACGTTATATTTCACAAGTAAGAATCAATAGAAAGGCCTCGTCCCTTGGCAAATATTTAATCCGGTTCCGCTCCTTCATCACTTTTACAGACAACTGGTTTGAACCAAGGATTCCTTGACAGTCATCAGTTAATTTTATAGTACATTTCGGAAGAATATTGTTCAGAAAAGAAACATCATCAAAGGTTTAGAATGCAGGGGGTATTTAATGAAAAAAATGTCATTAATTCGGAAAAAATGTTCTTCATGATCGCTTAAAAGAAATTGAATTTTATTAAATTATAATTTGTTTTGTGATTATTGAGGTGAAAATGCTATTATATCATGCCAATTAACGTCAATAAATCCAATATTACGTTAACAGAACAGTTAAACTTTAAAGTATCCCGGTTATTGAAAAAGAAATCCACTCCACACCCAATATAATAATGATTAAATTTTCGTATTTGCTAAATGAATTTATGAGAAATATATGTGCAGATATCACAAAGTTTCTTCATTTCATAAGTTCTTCACCGATAATATAAATATCAATATATTATTTTTATATGGGGATAACATTGGCACATTTCATGCAATAAAAAACTAAATTATTCTTATTGAATAGAATGATACTATGTAAATAAAGCTTTTAGCATCAAAAACAAAAGTTTAATTCGTAGTAATAAAAAAAATCAGAATTCTTTTAATTATTTAAAATGAAGAAAAAAAGAGGAAATAATGATTTCAAAAACGCCCCTCCTCTTTCCTCATCATCTACTAGAATTCATGCAACTAAAGTTCTCACAGGGAATTTGATAGCTTATAAATTTATCTAGACCATACACTGGAGTTATAAGTCTGGAGACACCCAGAGATGAATTAGAAGAAGACTCATGACATGACGAATTACACGACTGCGACTAGGAGTTCGTATTTTCGGAATGGTATTTTTCTGGTTTTATAGATACTGAATAGTACTTTGTAGTTCAAATTATTTATTTTAAATCCAATCGCTTTAGTCCTAAGAGTGCTAAACTTCACTTTTGAATATTCATCACAATTAGTTTAGAATATTTTTTTAATATATTTAATCACCTTCAAAAACGTTAAATATAGAACATACTTCTTTTCATGTGATAAATATTCTTTTAAAAGCAATTTAACTGCTTTCAGGCGTTCAATTTTTAATGTATATTCAGATGGCAGGGGTCGCAGAAAAAAACACCATTTCTGTGCAATGTGGCTAGGCGTTTTAATATTCCTTATTAGAGTGAAAATAGACAGTTAAAAGCTTTTTAGAGGGAGCTCTGTAGTAGCAGATTTAATGTGTTTTAATTTTATCCCATTTTCAGCGATACTTACGTTTTTATAGTAATATTATTTTTTATAAATAATGAAATATCCTCCTCAATTTCCCCACACTGCTGAGAAAACCTCGGGAGAACGGTTAAAGTTCAACCTCAAAGATCTTAAAGACAAGGAAAATTAAAATTGAGTTTACAATCACCGGGTTTAAACCAAAAGTCTTAGTACAGCAGTCCTGCAAGTTACCACCTCTCTATGTGGACGATAAAAGGAAAAGGTACCTATGATATTCTGCTAGCATTTAAGCTAGCTAATAGAATAAAATGTCGCTATCTCATGGAACATACTTACAAAAAGAGTACCAATAACGTTAAATGGTACGACAATTACGAGTTTAAAAAGCGAAAATGCTTTATACTTTCATCCGTTGAATTCTTAACAAAGCTAAACATATTCTTAAACAGCGATAAAGCCCTAAAAATATTACTAATACGGCGGCAAAGGTTTTCTTGTGAAATGAGAAAGAAACAGGACGAATTGTAATTTTCTAATTAATGATCAGAAAGATATTCCTTGAAAATCTACTTGACAGAGTGTTCCCATGATATGAGCCAAGCCTCTTTTAAAGGCTATGCTACTCCTATTAGCAGAGACCATAAATGCCGGAGGTGGGTTTCTCCCACCCCCCCCCTGGAATTTTTCAATATCCATTCCTTGTTCCTCAGTAAAGAATTTCATTGGGGGTCTCTTTAATGCCCAAGCTTACGTTTTCATAATGGAGTTTGTTTCAATTTTGTGGCCACTGAACTGATTTTAACGATTCGTGACCCCTCTATTAAACTCCCTGAATTATTCATAAAGCTTTATAGTGATTTTATAGACTGAAGCTTTAACTACGTTCATTGAACTATATAAAATTATTCCTTCGAAATAAAAATAAGAATTAATTTCCATCTTATTTAAATGCAGCTAATTGGGACAGAACATACACAAGTTACCAGGATTAGCTATCCAGAGTGAGTAATAGGCCTATAATTAAATAAATTAACTTTGTTCCCGCGAAAAACTAACCCACGGCCCAGCCCATATTATTGCAACGGAAACAAGTCATGGAACTATTATTACAATTTCCAGTATTCATGCCTCTAGCTTGTATTATTCAAATATAAATCTTTTGAACAAGATAGTATGTTATGAATGTGTATTATTTATAACTTTCTTAGTGACGATCACAGTAAATAAAATCCTTAGTTCCACCCTGGCTTGAAATAGATGAAATCCTGTAGATAACCCACCCAGATTAGCAAAAGTGGATGTTAATAAATACCATAAATAAAAAAATAAAATCTACAACTATTTAGAAAAAAAAAAAAAACTATCATTCAAGAAAATGAAGTATTCTAAAATTATAATAATATTAATGATGTTAGTTTTGTCTCGACGGTATTTCCAATTAACTTGTGAAAATTACTTATTATTTACTTGTAAATCTTGTATTTTAGTCGCTTTTTCTACTCACTAGTCGTGTATTTCTGCCCTAAAGATTTTCAATTTCACCGTTAATATTCCCACTTGATATAATCCGTCAAGTGAATTAGTGACTCGAGAGGTAGGCTTAGTTTGAAAATCCAACTGTTAACCAAGCACTCATCTAAAGCCGATCAATTATTAAAGAGCTTTTAATATCTCTAACTTCTGCTTTTAAACTTATAATTAAAAAAAAAAAAAAAAAAAAAGCCTAGAATTTTATGTTTACAGCAAATGATATTTGTGCTTCCCTATATCATTGGAATACAGAATTTTTCTTAAGTATATTCAGTCATTGTATCGTATTTTCGAGATTTGTGATAATAGAAAATCAATTGTCAATATTTTAAACTAAACAATATTTTACTGTAGAAAGATGAAGTCTAAATACAATTTATGATGTATACTTTTTAAAATAATATTTCCCCAATATTGTGGCCCTTTATAGGAAATATGATGTGGACACTACATGACTTCCTTGTAAGCCTAAATAATTAATTTTTTTAAAAAAATGTATAATGCATCAAACTACAAAATTCATAAAATATTATAGATATTTTTTAAGACTAACAGAAAAAGGGCTTTACCAAATCTTTTATATCTCTACTACAATAGCTAGGGAGAATTGTTTTCGCCTTATAGTAAAACTCCATATAGTCTTTTCTTCGATTAAAAAAGGAATTGCACAACTAAATGTTACCACTATCTTAAATATGAATTGCAACATTCTAAGGCTAGTCATATTGTAGCTATGGTAGGTATGTTCAAACTCACAGATGTCTCTCCGAAACTAGTAAAAATTGATTCAGGGAGGGTTAAAATGTCTAAGAATATCTGGAAACCAAAATTATTTGCGATTACAATCCTTCCTTTACTTGGTTCAAGGAATTAAAAATATTAATTGTATTGCAATAGCACTCACTTATGACGAAGTTAGGATTTGAGTCTATACTTTGTAGCAACTTTTGGTTCTAAGAGCAATTTCTACTACATCAATAAAACTACCAGTAACAAAAATAGTTTTTAATATATAAGAAACCTTGCCTCCGATATTTTCCATACAGCCGTATTTTCTAACTTGGCATCGCCGACACAGGAATGTGAAAATTCATTAAAGTCATGCAGTGATATTTTTCTTTTTCCTTTCGTTAATAGTTAAGAGACATTTCCCGCGGGTGATGATAGTTTCTGTTTCTCAAAATTTTAAGTTAAATAATCTGATGTAAAATCGGTGAGCGATCTTAAATAAAGAATGGCGCGGCTGCTGAATGGACCAGATATAACCTTGAGGGAAGTTGCAATGTCAACATTTCAATTTAATCCTACAGATTAAGCTGGGTGCACGATTCCCCAACTATGCCCAATATGGAAATCAAACTAAATTAGGGCTCTTGCTATTTTAAAAATCCCTTTGCCATCAGTGCTATTTGTACTTACTGGAACCTATCATCACAGTGATTTTCGACTCTTTTTCAACTGGTATCATTTAATTGTTTACTGTAAAACAAGGGATCAGATTACTTCAAATAATGCACACTGTAATGCGAATGAGACCTCCCAATTTATGAATACTAGTATTTCAATTCAAAGAGAAAACACTACTCTTAATTTTAAACAGACAATTTCAATAGCTGTCCTAAAGCCACATTTACAAACAAACTAAAGTCACGAAAAATTACTGTTTTTGTATTTTTGACTTCTTGAGGAGTGAGAAACAAGACCGAGAAAATAATTATAAACCTGGTCCTCAGAAAAAGACGTTTTTCCCGAATATTACTCACGCCAAGTAAAGAAAAAAATTCCCCATCTCATCAGGTTTCTAAGACATTCAAACTGAAATTTCATTATAATCGGAGTTATATTACATTGGAAATTGTCACTCAGAAAATTTATTATATTTAATTTTCAGATCTTTAGTTCTTATCGGAGATGTTTTCCACAGAACCCGAAAAGTCTGGTGAGAAAGTAAATGTGTGTACCGCAATAACAAATCAATTCAAAATCGTATAATCTCGGCAGTTAGTCAGTCAATGAAGTAATAGGAACGAGTGACTGACTCCTAAGTCTTTGATTACATACCTGAATATGAATTCTGGCGCAGCCTACTTGTTTCCGTAAATTTAAGTGATTGCGGGAGACATTGTTTGTTTTCAGCGACGCAACTGGGAGAATCTCTTTAAACTTAAAATTGGGTCAATTCGTTTCCAGAGGATTAAAAACAATTTCTATTTGATTTGATATCATCTAGTTGATTTGACTGAAAAATCAAAGTAACAAAATTTACTAAAAAAGATTTGGTACAACTCACACACACAAAAACCCACACACAGATGAGGGAAACATAAATTCGGTAAAGAAGGTAAATCAATGTGTTGGCAGTTTTTCATGAAATATGGTAGCAGTAGTTTTTTCTGTGTGCTCCAGTGTGTCTTGAACTTATTTGAATCATTTGTATTAAGTTCTTAACCAAATTTCAGAATATAAAATTATATATGAAGAGTATGAAACGTGCTGAGGGACAGCATGTAATAGAAATTTCCGTATCAGAGTGCCCAACTGATATCCAGCGGTATTGGGAGTTTATGTAAAAAGAAAAGCTAAAGGAAAAAAATGGAGGGTATCCTGGGAAGATTTGTTGGCGAGAGAGAGAGAGAGTGAGAGAGTGAGAGAGAGAGAGAGAGAGAGAGTGAGTGAGAGAGTGAGAGAGAGAGAGAGTGAGAGTGAGAGAGAGAGAGAGAGAGAGTGAGAGTGAGAGAGAGAGAGTGAGAGAGAGAGAGAGAGAGAGAGAGAGAGAGAGAGAGAGAGAGGAAGGTAAGTCCTGCTCTGAGGTAAAACAGCTGCCTGGTGACAGAGACAGATGGTGTACTTTCCTATCGCTGCTATGTTCCACCTCCAAGGATTCCAGGAATTTATTATAATTAAGGGAAGCAAATTCTTGGTCAAATGATTATAATTATTGAAAGGTAGATCTTCATACATGACACCAATTTTTTGGTTATTTAATAAATTAAACTTGTATGTAAAAGTATTAATACACAGAATATTCCAGTGATAACTAAATATATAATTTTCTTTTTAAATACGAATATTAGGGCTGTTTTACTGCAATAAGAAGAATAGAGATATCCCTGGGAAGTGATTCAAAGAAAATTTGAATAAGTTAGTCTTTGTGACTTAAAAAAACTCACTGCAATGATGTCAGCAAACAGCATGCTTAAAGAAATCCCTCTCACCTGTAACAAATGTTGACAAATAAATAGTAGTAATATACAAATTGCTTACATGGATATTGATAACTTTTAATATTAATTTATTTATGCTTTGAGAATAAAAATATCTTAAAGTAAGTTACTTTTTAAATTAAATATATTTTCGAAATAATCTCCTCCCTGGGATATTCCGAACTAGCTTATGTCATTCAGAAAAGACTAGACTACCATTAAGTCGCAGATGACATACTCTTATAGAGGCTAATAACTATAATTGATCAGCTGACTCAGAATATTCCTTCACCATTAACGGCTTTGGGTTGGAGTGGGGATTACACCGTCCTTTTGACATTCCTCGTTTCCTAGAAAATCATAAGTTACCGTTTTATACAAAAAGGTACAACATACCCCACTCATATATATATATATATATATATATATATATATATATATAAACACACACACACACACACACATGTACACTATTTGAGAAAGGGAAAGAGTTTGCCTGACCTTGTGAATGAAATGGCGAAGGAAAAGTTTTAAGTGGAAAAAATGACAAAAACCAAAATAAGAGGATAATATAATCTAAATAAGAGGCTCAGGTTAGCCATGTGAGTTAAAGCGTTGCCTTTAATCTCACATGGTAAAACTAGATTGGTGAGTTCGATTCCCGCCTGGACAAAGGAATTTATTTAGTGACGTATTCATTGAATAAAATCCTTAGGCCCACCTTGGCTAGAAAAGGATGGTAACCTGTAGATATCCCGTCCCAATTAGCATTAGTTGCAAAAACTGGATGTTAATAAATAATTTAAAATATAATCTAAATAATATATCAATTGATTTAATAATTTAAAACAACGACCGTTTCTTCGCCTCTCGTATCAAGTAGAAGAAGGATTTTGTGAAAGTGGTATTAATTATGAATCAAAAGCAAGGATGTATTCTACATTTCCGAATACGCGAATCTTACTGTAGCAGTCATATAAAGACCGTGGCAAGCGAGCAGACACATTGTAGAGACAATATGGGCCAGGCGTATCTAGCATAAAACCTTACCAGTGTGCCTACCCGTCCGTAAAACTTTTTCTTTAACAGACATTGCACTGTTCTTCATATTATAGCTGGCTGGTAGAGGCTTATATCACAAACCAGGAGTAAGAGATGGAACATGTCAAGGGATTTTGCAGATGGCACAATCCCGATTAAATCCATCTTTGGAGGCACTTTTGGCTCACATAAATATTTCTATGGTTTATAATCCCTTATCCTTTAAGCTGCTTTGTTCCTTCAAATCTCTCTCTCTCACTCCAATCGAAATAGAAGATCATATTCAGCATTTTGGAAAATTCGTTAGAACTTTGTAGGTGTGTGCGTGTGGGTGTATCTTTTTCATATTATGTATTGAGAAATTGACAGTATTGTAGAATGGGGAATAGCCGAAAATGTTTACATATAGGGTTATTTGTATTTATTAGTTCCTTTTAGGCTAGAAAGGTGTGTGTATCTATCTAAGGTATGTGTATCTATCCTTCTAGACTATAAAGATGTGTGTATCTATCTAAGGCATGTGCATCTATCCTTCTAGGCTAGAACGGTGTGTGTATCTATCTAAGGTATGTGCATCTATCCTTCTAGGCTATAAAGATGTGTATATCTATCTAAGGTATGTGCATCTATCCTTCTAGGCTAGAAAGGTGTGTGTATCTATCTAAGGTATGTGCATCTATCCTTCTAGGCTAGAACGGTGTGTGTATCTATCTAAGGTATGTGCATCTATCCTTCTAGGTTAAAACGGTGTGTGTATCTATCTAAGGTATGTGCATCTATCCTTCTAGGCTATAAAGATGTGTATATCTATCTAAGGTATGTGCATCTATCCTTCTAGGCTAGAAAGGTGTGTGTATCTATCTAAGGTATGTGCATCTATCCTTCTAGGCTAGAACGGTGTGTGTATCTATCTAAGGTATGTGCATCTATCCTTCTAGGCTAGAACGGTGTGTGTATCTATCTAAGGTATGTGCATCTATCCTTCTAGACTAGAAAGGTGTGTGTATCTATCTAAGGTATGTGTATCTATCCTTCTAGGCTATAAAGATGCGTGTATCTATCTAAGGTATGTGCATCTATCCTTCTAGGCTAGAACGGTGTGTGTATCTATCTAAGGTATGTGCATCTATCCTTCTAGGCTAGAAAGGTGTGTGTATCTATCTAAGGTATGTGTATCTATCCTTTTAGGCTAGAAAGGTGTGTGTATCTATTGTGTATCTATCTAAGGTATGTGTATCTATCCTTCTAGGCTAGAAAGGTGTGTGTATCTATCTAAGGTATGTGTATCTATCCTTTTAGGCTAGAAAGGTGTGTGTATCTATCTAAGGTATGTGTATCTATCCTTCTAGGCTAGAAAGGTGTGTGTATCTATCTAAGGTATGTGTATCTATCCTTTTAGGCTAGAAAGGTGTGTGTATCTATTGTGTATCTATCTAAGGTATGTGCATCTATCCTTCTAGGCTAGAAATGTGTGTGTATCTATTGTGTATCTATCTAAGGTATGTGTATCTATCCTTTTAGGCTAGAAAGGTGTGTGTATCTATCTAAGGTATGTGTATCTATCCTTCTAGGCTAGAAAGGTGTGTGTATCTATCTAAGGTATGTGTATCTATCCTTTTAGGCTAGAAAGGTGTGTGTATCTATCTAAGGTATGTGTATCTATCCTTTTAGGCTAGAAAGGTGTGTGTATCTATCCTTTTAGGCTAGAAAGGTGTGTGTATGTATCTAAGGTATGTGTATCTATCCTTTTAGGCTAGAAAGGTGTGTGTATCTATCTAACGTATGTGTATCTATCCTTCTAGGCTAGAAAGGTGTGTGTATGTATCTAAGGTATGTGTATCTATCCTTTTAGGCTAGAAAGGTGTGTGTATCTATCTAAGGTATGTGTATCTATCCTTTTAGGCTAGAAAGGTGTGTGTATCTATCTAAGGTATGTGTATCTATCCTTTTAGGCTAGAAAGGTGTGTGTATCTATCCTTCTAGGCTAGAAAGGTATGTGTATCTATCCTCCTAGGCTAGAAAGGTGTGTGTATCTATCTAAGGTATGTGTATCTATCCTTTTAGGCTAGAAAGGTGTGTGTATCTATCTAAGGTATGTGTATCTATCCTTCTAGGCTAGAAAGGTGTGTGTATCTATCTAAGGTATGTGTATCTATCCTTTTAGGCTAGAAAGGTGTGTGTATCTATCTAAGGTATGTGTATCTATCCTTTTAGGCTAGAAAGGTGTGTGTATCTATCTAAGGTATGTGTATCTATCCTTTTAGGCTAGAAAGGTGTGTGTATCTATCTAAGGTATGTGTATCTATCCTTTTAGGCTAGAAAGGTGTGTGTATCTATCCTTTTAGGCTAGAAAGGTGTGTGTATCTATCCTTTTAGGCTAGAAAGGTGTGTGTATCTATCCTTTTAGGCTAGAAAGGTGTGTGTATCTATCCTTTTAGGCTAGAAAGGTGTGTGTATGTATCTAAGGTATGTGTATCTATCCTTTTAGGCTAGAAAGTTGTGTGTATCTCT
The DNA here is from genome assembly GCA_019009955.1 of Riptortus pedestris. Lineage (NCBI taxonomy): Eukaryota > Metazoa > Arthropoda > Insecta > Hemiptera > Alydidae > Riptortus > Riptortus pedestris. The sequence goes on from CM032229.1 coordinate 84,049,053, forward strand.
TGTGTATCTATCTAAGATGTGTGTATCTATCATTCTAGGCAAGAAAGGTGTGTGAATCTATCTAAGGTATGTGTACCTATCCTTTCAGGCTAGAAAGGTGTGTGTATCTATCTAACGTATGTGTATCTATCCTTCTAGGCTAGAAAGGTGTGTGTATGTATCTAAGGTATGTGTATCTATTCTTTTAGACTAGAAAAGTGTATGTATCTATCTAAGGTATGTGTATCTATCCTTCTAGGCTATAAAGATGTGTGTATGTATCTAAGGTATGTGCATTTATCCTTCTAGGCTAGAAAGGTGTGTGTATCTATCTAAGGTATGTGCATCTATCTATCCTTCTAGGCTAGAAAGGTGTGTGTATCTATCTAAGGTATGTGTATCTATCCTTTTAGGCTAGAAAGGTGTGTGTATCTATCCTTTTAGGCTAGAAAGGTGTGTGTATCTATCCTTTTAGGCTAGAAAGGTGTGTGTATGTATCTAAGGTATGTGTATCTATCCTTTTAGGCTAGAAAGGTGTGTGTATCTATCTAAGGTATGTGTATCTATCCTTTTAGGCTAGAAAGGTGTATTTTCTTACATAAATGCATAATGTGTTTTACTGCTTTGGTTTCCATATTTATTTTAATGGACTAGCACGTGTTGTAGATCCGTGGAGTAATTGATTATATTTTAATCCCGTTCAAAAGCTCTTCAGAAAATATGTATACATTATCGTTGTTTTATTTAGGAATTCAAAGGCGAATAACAAACTGATAATGAATGATAAGTGTAAGTTGACTAAATTCATAATAAAGCATTTATGTGGTGCAATGGTGAATAAGATCCATGACTTTCACTTCAAACGTGCAGCCACTGTCATGCAATTGAGACAAGAGGTAAACAAGTAAATCATCATCACATTTGTCGAATTGCAGTCAATAAAGGATGAAAATCCTTTTATACTGTTCTGTCAGGCATGCATCACTCTAAAAAGTCTTGAAAATAAAGCTACTGGAGTGAGGAAAGAAATCCATAGATCTAGAAACCCGTAAAAATACTAAATTCCTGGATTAGTAGATAAACCATGAATGTGATAAATGAATCATTATTATCTTAGTAAATATTGGTTTTACGTAACAAACATGAAAGCGGCCAGTCTCTGAAAGATCGTATATTTAAATATATAACGATCTGAATTAAAAAAATAATAAATTATTTCCTAGACATCAATTATAATATATTTTATAGTTCTTATACAAATACTTAACCACCTGAATTAGTTCATTTATGTTTAAAGCTATATAAACGTCCATCTAATTTACTGACAGTACCAAATAATAATTCAGCTGACTAGGCCTCAGAATTGTTACGTTTTCAGTGATTTAGGGCATTTGGTTATTATTCTCAGTGGCCAAATTTCGATCCCATCCACCGTCAATTCATTAAGATTCGAAGTTTGTGAGTATTGCATCTGTTTCAATTCTTGGTAAACATATACGATACGGCTGACCATGTGATCCTCCAATGTCCAAGCGTATTCGGCTAATGAGTGCTCTCTCATATATGTACTGGCCTCCTGAGAGCTACCATAGGTTGGTAAACGACGCTGATAGATTTTCAGCCTTCAGGACCTCTGCCCAAGAGGTGTTGAAAACTAAGTAAAAATATATTTATTTGTAAATTATATGTATTGTTTATGTGAGTTTAGGTTAGTATTTATGTGAGTATAGGTTAATATTTATGTTTATGTGAGTTTAGGTTAGTATTTATGTGAGTTTAGGTTAATATTTATGTTTATGTGAGTTTAGGTTAGTATTTATGTGAGTTTAGGTAAATATTTATGTTTATGTGAGTTTAGGTTAGTATTTATGTGAGTTTAGGTTAATATTTATGTTTATGTGAGTTTAGGTTAGTATTTATGTGAGTTTAGGTTAATATTTATGTTTATGTGAGTTTAGGTTAGTATTTATGTGAGTTTAGGTTAATATTTATGTTTATGTGAGTTTAGGTTAGTATTTATGTGAGTTTAGGTTAATATTTATGTTTATGTGAGTTTAGGTTAGTATTTATGTGAGTTTAGGTTAATATTTATGTTTATGTGAGTTTAGGTTAGTATTTATGTGAGTTTAGGTTAATATTTATGTTTATGTGAGTTTAGGTTAGTATTTATGTGAGTTTAGGTTAATATTTATGTTTATTTGAGTTTAGGTTTATATTTAGGCTTTAGGTATGTAGGCTAGTTAATTAGGCTCTTGCTGCCACTTCTCTGAATAGAGGCAAAGGAGTCGCAGCTGCGGGTTCCCCTAGGACTTTTCGGACTTAAACTAAATCTCTCAAATGTTTCACTTTTGTGCTTAGCCGTGCTCGGTGACCTAGGCTAAGTTACCTGGTCCAATTGATCTATTCAAAATACAGCGGGGGCAGAGGTGGGAAAAAAAAAAAAAACAAAAAAAAAACACCTGGTAAGCAAAATAGTTATGTTATTATTCGGCAATACTCTATTCTTCCTTTAAGGTCTTCTTCCCTTTACACTGTTTTATGATTAAAATTTATTTATCTTTACAGTGATGAGCATTTAATATAATTATATCTAGCCTTTTAAAGAAAAAATTGGTCAATGATCTAGTAATATATATAATGATAATAAAAGTAAAAAAAAAAATAAGAGTTTAAGAACTAGTACTCGTTGAAATGAGTAAACGTGTAGCATTGCACTTTGAAGGAAATTCCTGAACTTAACTTAAGGAACTTAGCCTTTAGTTTTACGTAGAAATACACAATATAATTGAATAAATGAAAATTGCCAATATTAGAGGGCCAAAAATACATATATATGCTGCACTGGTGATGCCAGGGGTACTATTGCCAACTAAATTTTAGTTGGAGCTTCCTTAGAAATAAAAAGATAAAATACAAATTGCTAATATTAGTGTTAAAAAAATGTTTACAACACCTGTAGTAAAGAACTCTACAAAATCAGCCATAGTTATAATATTTCCCATTAAGATTCATGATAGTAGCAACATAAACAATTTTCTTCTTTACTAAAAACCTCACTTCGGTCGAATGAATTTAGGCTAGGTAACGAAAAATACACAATTTAAACATTTTTTGTCACCTACATAGTAGAATGGTAATTCAAAGAAATTGGTCAAAAAGCAATTATCAAGGGTCCCAATTCAATACCTGATTTCCAATCAAGGTAATCTCGTAATCCATATCACTGTTTCAAATTACACTTGTACATTTCTGCCTCGACTGGATACCCCAAGTATTTTTGATACAACTTCAAACCTTTACCATAATATCTAGTTTCATGATTTCATCATTTTAAAAATATATCCTGTTTTTTTTTGTCAATAAAGCAGTATTATGTTATAGGTATTATTATTAGAAGTAATGTTATGTTTTATCAAAACTGTTAAAGTCCTAAAGCAAAGAACCCTGTTACAAATCCTAAAAGATGTTTTCGCTTTAAGGCAAATTTCTAAAGAGATCGATGAGAGACCAGACCGTTAATTTCCTCAAGAGCCTTTCAGCTGGACAGAGAATAGGTATGGCACAGTCATTCCCATCAGGGTAAATGGAGAACACCTTCCAGCTGCTAGAACTGGCTGTTTAGGCATTTCACTATCACACAATAACCCCAGAAATTAATTCAACAGGTCGTATCTAAGTGTGCCAGATTAGTCCTGGAATACAATCAACTTGATATCCGTGAATAGCCCAGTTGTGGAATACCTTTGAAAGGGGAAAAATGTATATTGAACTCAAATAATTTCTGGGCTACCTCATCTGGATACCTATTAAAGCAAGGACGTCGTTCATTTCTAAATATGTTTCCGCTCTTTAGCATTAATTTTTTTTTCTGTATTCAACCAACTTGGAATAACCTAAGGGTGGTTGTTAAAAGGGATAACTTCTTGGTTTTCTCTGTCCTGTTAGTAGTCCTTTATGGTAGAAATTTTAGTTGTTTTATGTAGTCAGACAGTTGGAATATGAATATAGAAAAATATCTAGTAGTATATATAAGACAATAGAAAAAATATAACACATAGTCAAACATACGTAAAATATAATGTTGAATATACTAATTTTGTTGGCTTTTTTATGATAAATCCATGATATACTATGTAAATTCTTTAAGAGTCTAATACATTGTTTTAAAATAAATCTGCTCCCATATATGTTAACACATTGAGTTTAACTTATGTTTGCTTAAATACAAAAACATTTAGTGCAATTTACACATGAAATTCAGAGATAGTAATATAAAGAAATCAATTAGGTGTCATGGTTTCATATTTATTTTTAAGCTTTATATTGTATTATTACTAGTTTTACCATGATTTACCCAGATTGTGGGAAATACCTGACTCTTGAAATCAGCTTCCCAGTTTCTCCAGCAGTTTCAAAGATGTTTATTGCATGTCTACTATTTTGGTTCATCCTTACAGTTCAACAAGAAAAATGACTGTAAGCATGGAATGATTATGTCTAAGACTAGAGATTACCACCAACTCCCTCCAAATACTTCTGTTTGGCGAACCAAGCATCAACGGACCTTCTGTTCGCTGAGTTCACATCTCGCTTCCAAATATATATTTCATCGTCTTTCAATGCTACAGGCGGTCAATGCGATGCCACCTGGTGTTGTTCTTCGGGCTTCGTTTATAATAAGAGAATAAGCAAGTTTTCTACGCGAGTTTCCCAATTTGACTTGGGGCCCAAAAAATATAGCCATACGCCTTCAGTGTGAAGACCGTGTTCAGTGAACGTATGCTAAATGAACATATAAACGCCTTATAGATGTATAAACATTGTTCATATATCTCTTAGAGTTTATTTACAGTGCCACATTTAACGTTTACGCCGCCGAAAATACGCCTCATTCTTCCTTTAGTCTTAATTAGTTAAATGAGCTAATGAGTTTTCATTATGAGTCAAGAACGAGATTTAATGAGTCGAGGCTCACGTCGCGTATTTTGGAAAATATTTTTTCTTCCATACTTCGATTACTCCAGCAAGTAACTGCAAAAAGTTTTTGCTTCGTATAAAACTCAAATTTCTAAATGCCTACGGTTGTACGCCAAACGCTTGAGGAATAACAGTAAAAGGAAAAGTTGAAATATTAAATTCCAAATATTTCCGTTTCATGCGTAAAGTAAGGCAAAAAATCGCTCTGGTAAAAATTAAATACTCTACAGTTGTTCTATGTATTTTTATCTAATTAAACTCTTAACAGGCCTCTTTGATTTTTTTTTTTGCTTTCAGCCTTCAATAAACCTATTCTCCTAATCACCTCACGTTAACAATAAGACAATACATCGCGAAACAACTTATTCCAAGTTCAATTACCACGCACTACTCCCTTCGTATATGCGATTAATGTATAAATATATCATATGAACACTTTATGGTATGGACGCCTCAATTTTTCTTGATATCTAACCATTTCATTTAAAATCATTAATTATGCTCTGTAATGGACGAAATAGATGCAAGTGGAGTCGATGGAGTGGAGTTTTAGAAAACGAGTGATATAAAAACATCATAAATACGAGGTAATCACGAAAACTCGTATCTCTGTTAATGGGCGCAAAATCATACTTACTACACAATTTATCGATCTGACGCATAATAACGGAGATATTAAGAATTTTCGTAATCCTCCCTCCAAACTCCCCTTCCTACTGGTTGGATTACAGCCATTAAACGAACTTGACCTTTAGTTTTACATAAAACGATTAACGATATCGAGATTGTTAACAATGAAACAAAAACTGCAACCACTAGAGCGTTAACAGACAGACAGACACACACACACATGTACACAAACACGTATATATATATATATATATATATATATATATATATATATATATATATATATATATATTGTTTTAAACGACAGTAGTTTTGTTTTGACATCATTTTCGTCTTCACCTGAGAAATATCGCGTCATGAGTACAGCCTCAATAGCTGATTTTCCTTAGGAGAAATCTGCTAAAATCTAATTTACATCATTATTTCTCTACTAATTTATTATTCTCTATCTCCCAAAGTTCCCGAGTCATTTTCATTTTTTCAGCCTGTATTTTTTTCTTTTTATTTTGATTTGTGAGAAAAAAATGTTTCCTGCCGGGAGTCGAATTCGGAAATGTTGGATATTTTCCTCTCAAATAAAAAAAAAAAAAAAACGACGTAATTTCGTGATTACCTGGGCTCAAGTCCTGGCAGGTACGGAAATTGTATCTCACAAATAAAAAATAGCCCTCCCAATGTTCATTTCAATCTTTTTGTCTGCCGTGAGTTACATGCTAATCCTGTAGTTCAATGGGACACGGTAAAGGTCAATGCGAATCCTTTGCCCTTTCCTGTATAGCGTTAACCAGTCTGTAAGGTTCAACATTTTTTATACCTTTCGTGATAAAAATATTTAATAAATGAACTTAAATTAACTTAAGCCTGCTGTCTCTAATCATTGTGATTAGACGATGGAGATTTTCTTATCTTAGTATCTGCTTAAATTTTCAGTGTAAAACTTTTAAGTCTATTCAAATACAATTATATAAATATCTGATCACGAAAAGCAAATAGTAAATACTTGAAATACATAAATCGTAGCTTTAAAAAAAAAGTCCATCACGCAGGGGCTGCGTAAACTAAGCAGATTTCCCACGTGAAGTTTTACAATAGAGAAATCTGCCTAATAACAACTGTAGTAGTAAGAAACCTCTAAACCTAAAACATTATTTAGGGCGTAATAACCCAGTAGTTTCTAGCCCCAAAAAAACAGTTAACCTAACCTCTAAACCTATTCACGAGGGACGAATAGTTATGGAATCGGCCGCCAGAGCTATCGGCGGAAAGTCCGAACATAGCCTTCAAGGTGACCACACGCAGAATACAAATGCAAATATCTCGGTTAATATTCAAGATACAGAATAAATGTATATAGAACAATATTTATAGTAAATTTAATTTGCAATACGATTTATTCCATACACTTTTTCGATTCGACGCATAATAACGGAGATATTTTGAATTTTCTAAAATCCCCCACTCTAAACCCCCCCTCCCACATGTCCGATTTCAGCCATTAACGAACTTGATCTTCCTTTTTACATAAAACAAACGAAATTCCGAGTTTGGTAAAGATCAAACAAAAATTGCGACCACTAGAGCGTTAACAGACAAATATATAAATATATATAATTTTGAACGGACCTCATTTTCGTCATCTCCTGGGTAGGATCGATGGACATTTGAAGAAATTTTTTCGAAACTCGCATCATGAGTACGACCTCAATAGCTAATTTCCCTTAAGGGAAATCTGCTAATATACGTATAACACTATAGAACTTAAATGTCATAAAATACAAAAGAAAAGTTTCTCTTTATTTTATTTTGCGAAATTGACGTTTCTTATCCCGCCACAGATCGTATATTATCAGCTGGGGGTATGTACGAAATTACTAAGTCTCTATTTTAGTTCAAATTTCATAGTTAATTTCCACCAACTTAACTTCAAGGCTTATCACTACGGTTCTTTGGTCCAAAAATACCCACTAACCTGAATGATTAATGGTGTTCCGAAGTCTGGAGTACGAATTATTATTCATGAATATATTTATTACAAGATTGAGCTATTCGCGCCTAAACAAATAAAAATAGAAAACTAAAAAAAAAAAAAATAGCTTTAGTATGTGTGTGTGTGTGTGTGTGGTCATTCATGAATGCTCCCGTCAGTTGGAGAACGGCAAGAGCCGAAACGTGTCTGCTATTGACACAAGCCACGTGTGGCCAGCCATTTTCTAGTAATTTATCAGGAGACAAAGGCTCCCTCAACTGCTCCACTAAATTTAGACTGTTTTGAGTAGGTTTGATGAGAAAGGTTCGGCCTGACTTTGAGAAGCAGCTGTTAGATCACTGTGTCAGGTTTCCATCGCTCAGCCAAAATGCCTTCAACAAAATCTATTTCTGGAAATTGTTTTGACTATTTGTCTACTTAACGTCAAGGTGAGAAATATACTTAGCCATCTATTTTAAAGTGCCTTCTCAAGTAAACATGTGAGCACGGATGTACATGTCGAGAATCAACAGTCACAGGTAATGTTTTTTTTTTTTTTTTTGTCCTCAACGGAATTAATAATTAAGAAACGTTATTTTTTTTCCTAAGTAGAACTAAAGAGGTGCAATTACAAAACAGATGGATAACTCGAGCAGAGTAAAGTATTTTATAAAATTTCACTAAGTTCCAGTAAAATTGATTATGACCTTATGTGTAGTACATTTTAGCAGATTAAGCCCTTAAGGGAAATCAGCTATTGAGGTCGTACTTATGACGCGATTTTCGATAAATTTCTTCAAATGTATATATATATATATATATTTGTCTGTTAACGCTCTAGCGGTAGCAATTTTTGTTTGATCATTACGAAACGGTTGTAATCGGATTAGAGGGAGGGGGGGGGGTTTAGAGGGGGGATTTTCGAAAATTCAAAATATCTCCGTTATTATGCATCGGATCGTAAAAGTGTATAGAACCAATCTTATTGCAAATTAAATTTACTATAAATGTTGTTATATACAATTATTCTTAATGCAAATATCTCAGTAAATAATCAAGATATTGAAAAAATGTGCATAACAACATTACATAACATAGAACATTACATTTGCAATAAGATTGGTTCTATACAATTTTTCGATCCGACGCATAATAACGGAGATATTAAGAATTTTCGAAATTCTCCCCCTCTAAACCCCCCCCTTCTCCTAGTCCGATTTTAGCCATTAACGAACTCGGTCTTTCTTTTTGTATAAAAAGATTATATATCAAGTTTGGTAACGATAACACAAAAATTGCGACCACTAGAGTGGTAACAGACAAATATATATATATATACAGTTTTGAACGGAGCTCATTTTCGTCATCTCCTGGGTAGGATCGATGGACATTTGAAGAAAAATTTCGAAAATCGCGTCATGAGTACAACCTCAATAGCTGATTTCCCTTAAGGGAATTCTGCTAATAGAAATTTAGGTGCCCAAAACGTAAAATAAAAATTGATTAAATTAATTGACGTATCTTCGAACATATTTTTGCACGTATCTCACATTGTAAGGGTCCAATGAATGAACCATTGAGTTTGTAAGCTTACAATAAGACGTGCCGTGATATATTAGCTTATGTAGCTTATAAATAGAACTGGAGGTTTAATGAACCCTGAAAAAAAATACATTTACCTATATATATATATATATATATATATATATACGTACATTTGAACGGACCTCATTTTTATCGTCTGTTATGAAGGATTGATAGAAAAGTGAAGAAAATTTTGGAAAATTGTGTAATGATAATCACCACAAAGAGAACCTAGACATTCTTAAACAGAAAAAATAATTACTAAACCAAAAAATATTCCCCCAAATTTTTAAAAAAAGAAGAAAAAGCAATACAATATTATAATAAAACTAACTATTTATATGCATTCTATTTCGTTGATATAGCCAAATCTCTATGTGGAAACAACCGTAAAAATCGTTTCGTTGAGAACATGATAAAACAATGGACTTGAATATGGCTCGGGGGTGTGGTGTAACTGATGACCGTCTTAATGAAGATTTCTACAGTAAGTTTTGACAGTAATATAACGTATGCTGTTAGTATGAACTCATTATTCAAATGTCAAATTATAAACCTTGAAATAATTAAATTATTTAATTTCCTTAGAAACAACGCAACAATATATATATATATATATATATATATATATATATATATATAGAATGATGTTTCTAGACCAAAGAAGGCTCCATGAAGGTAGTACCATTATTTTAAGCACGAATTAATAAGTAAATATTGGTCACGGCAATTGGATTGGTTGGTGAAAAGTGAGTGGTTGAATATTGGGGCTATATGAGTTAATCAGTTAATCAGTTCTGCGTAATGCTTGAAAAGTTAAACAATTAAATTTGTCCCGGCAAAGGGTCATGAACTTGACATTAGAGGTCACAAGGTCACGACTCTGGAACAAGGGATGTGGCCGGTTCGTAGTACTGTAACCCCATCACGATACAATCATATTAATATTTGATCGCGAAAAGCAAAGTGTAAATAATCGAAATACATAAGTCATAGCTTAAAAAAACAGTATAGTAAATATAGTACAGTTAATTCTCAATGATAATATAAACCAAGTGTAGGTACGTATAACAAAATAGAACTTAATTGTCAAAATACAAAAGAAAAGTTTCCCTTTATTTTATTTTGTGAAATGGAAGTTTTTTTAATACTGATTTTCTTTTCCCTGCGTAAATAGCATATGAGCAGTTGGGCATATGTATGAAATTACACAGTCTCAATTTGAAGTATAACAAAACATTAAGAATGAACTTGGTCCTTCAACATCGGATTGGATAAGATACGAAGATACTTATCCATCATATTCGAAATGTTAAAATTGGAAGTGTCAATGATCACAGAATCAATGTTTGTGTTGCGAGTTGATTTCTTCGTGCAAAATAGTGTCTACTTTAAAGACAATCGTAGTTTTTCAGCACCTATTTAAGGTGAAAACAAAATGAATAATATGGTTCATTGTGGAGAAATCCCCAGAATAGGCTTTGGACTTCGAAAAAACACATCCCTTAAAAATAAAGGAAAGTATATATATATATATATATATATATATATATATATATATATAAAATAAAAAGTGGAGGTTTACTGAAGGCTGAAACCAAAAACAAAATACTATTGAACCAGGTATTACTCGGGATTGAGAAAAGAATGTATAGAATAATACTTCTAGAACACCTAATTTGCTACAAGATTAGGTATATAACATTTTTGGATAGATATCATAATAACGCAAATATTTTGAACTTTATATTTTCCCTTCTCTAATCTTCCTCTTCCTGGGTCCACTTCACCCATTACCGAACAAGACCTTTAGTTTTGCATCAAACATTTGAATATCAATTATTTTAGAATTTTCTATACCGAAGGGCTATGGTTAAACACAAACGGCCAACCCGTGGGGACTTCTGGATTCTCACCTGGGAAATGGGAATGTATTTAGTGATGAACTGATTGAATAAAACCATTCAACATCGGATGTGATAAGATACAGATATACTTATTCATCAAATTCGAAACGTTAAAATTGGAATTTTCAATGAGCACAGAACCAATGTTTGTGTTGCGAGTTGATTCCTTCGTGCAAAATAGTGTCTACTTTAAAGACAATCGTAATTTTTCAGCTCCTATTTAAGGTGAAAACAAAATGAATAATATGGTCCATTGCTGAGAAATGCCCAGAATAGACTTCGGACTTCGAAAAAAAAAAACACATCCCTTAAAAATAAAGGAAAGTATATAAAAACAAAAATGGTATGAATTTTACACTTGAGTTGAGATTTTTAGAATTAAGGGAAAAACTTTTTACATAAGTAATGTATTTTAGCACTCTATTTTTCTTTTTTAATATTAACAAATAACTATGAAGCACAGAATTTAATGTTTTAAGACATGTATAATTCCATCTGGGGGGCTCAGGTTAGCCATGTGAGTTAAAGCGTTGACATTAAACTCACATGGTAAACCTAGAATGGCGAGTTCGATTCTTGCCTGGGCAAAGGAAATTATTTAGGGACGAAATTCATTAAATAACATCCTAAGTCCCACCCTGACTAGAAAGGGTGGTAACCTGTAGATAACCCGTCCCAGTTAGCCTGAGTTGCAAAAAGTGGACGTTAATAAATAATAATAATCCCGTCTGGAACATTATATTCGTTGAAGATTCGTCGATGTTTGACGTAAACGAATAGCTAAACATAACGTCTATCATCTTCATGCGTTATTACCAGACTCTCACTTCATAAGAGATTGACGAAATTAGCATCTCATGATTCCAATAGAACAATTCAAAATCATACATAACTAAAGAGTTATCTTCGTTCCAAAAATCCCACGAAGGGCCAACAATAAAAATGATTGCTACGACTTAGCTAGTGTTCAGAAAACGGCAGTGATATCTCTGAGAGGTGAACTCTATGGGCATTGTACATCACTGATGATTAGGCGTTACAAATATTCTCAATACATTTGGGAAGGGGGGAGGTGGTGGTTTTGCCATTTCAAAACTGTTTGTATCACGACTAGTCAAAATATATTCGTACAATTTACATTCAAGGAAACCAAATGGAAAAAGCTTCATTATAGAAAATGTTTAAAGTGCTTTCGAGGATGGCGGTTCACTGAATCGTATAAAATGGTCTAGTTCCTCCACCTTTTAAAGAATAAATGACCGCGGAAACAAAATTAAATACATTCGATGTAAAAGTGCACGGATTCCAAGAGAAAAACAGAAAGAAAAAAGATTGAGCTAAAGAATGAGAGTGAGAGAGAGAACCTATTTGTCTTGGGATCAAACTCAATTGAGCGGTTCATCTGTCGGCAGCAGGAACACAGTGCTGATCCGTGTAAAAGAGATTCTGGTTCGTTTCGGAGAATAGCAACAGGTCCCTATTTGCAGTGAGTCCACGATACGAGGCACAATGTACACGTCGCTTGGCTTTGATTCCAATACAAACTTCATAAGCCCTCGATTTGAAAGTCCAGCCCGTGAAATGGGCAACAACATTTCACTCTGTTTGTTCCACAGTAGTGTGAAGATTGACGGAGAGAGGTAGGGATGTATTCTAGTTTACAGAATGCGAAATGAATGGATATACAGGAATCTAAAATATTGAATGTGCTGGTTGAATGTTCTAAGACTGTTAAACATGTAGGAAGAACGTATGCAAAATCTACTAATTATATTCTCAAAAGAGAAAAAAAATCTGATTTGGGCACTACATGACTTCATTTCACTCCGATTAAGTTTAATAAACCAAACGTTTTCTACACTTGATATAAAATTAATTCATTTGAAAGTGATATTTGCCGTCTCTGCTCCAATGCATCTGATCGAAAAACGGCTAGAACATCTTTATCTATAATACAGAGAGGTATAAAGAAATTTGATTTTTTTATTTATTATTGGTTTCCTCTAAAAACATTCTACCCTTAATCAATCAGTGCACAACCCGACTTTACAACAGGCCTAAAAATGAAATCCCAACATTCCAAGAATTGTCTTCAGATTTATATGAGGTATTCATGTACAGATGTCACGTCAAACATAAACAAATGAGCTGAATGCGAATAAGTCCTTTGACATCTGAAAACCAAAACTTTTTACGATTTCAATACTTCTTAAACTTTGTGCAGAGTAGTAATAAAAACAACTAAAATTAGCTACATTTTGAATATGACGGGTTTAAGCTTTTTCCGGGCTTCTGCGACGAAAGATTTCGACTCGTTTAAACATGAATGGTTTAGATTTATGTTTTCTTGTAATTAGTAAACAAAGAAATTAATGAAATAACAGATAATTCTCACTATCAATCTAAAATTCTATTAAAATACTCACTCACACACAAACGTGCTATAAGAAAGTAAAGAGGCCAGAATCCCTACATACAAAAAGGAACAATGATTTGGTCTAATGCCAAGCAATATGTTTAGCGCTTTCTACTCAAAAGAAATCAATTAGATCTTAATCTAGAAAATTCTATCCTTTGTTATCCCTTAAAAAGCGTGACTCTTTTCATTCGCTCAATCGATCTTGCACTTCTTTAGCCCCCATCCAAAATAAACCAAATTTAATCTCGACATTCAGTGAGGAAATATTATCGTTATATTAATCAATCTAGAGAGATGGATAATTAATTATTTTACCAACAACCTCTGATTACTTTGAAATTCAGGGCGAAAATGGGGTACTTCCATGAGTGCAATTACTTATACTTCTTGTAAAACTATCAAAGTAAATTAGGCTACAACAGTATACTGTAGGGTGTGAAAAAAATTAAAACATTGAAGAACACGGTTTCATCAAAAACAAAAATCTTTATTGGAATAATATGTATTTTTGAGGGCTTAAATTTCAAAATTACCTTATTTAATTGGATATTTCTGGTTATTTTCAGCTGGACTGCAATCTGAGGATGGCTTTGAAAGTATTCAGTACTAAAGCAATAAATGACAGACTTTCTTATTTCCCTGCGGCATCCCAAGAGAAGTTTTCTCTTTTCTAACTTTTTTTTATTATTGGGGGTAGTGATTTGATTCCAACGGTGTTTTACCTAATTTTTTCCTGGGGTCTCAAATCTGGAGATACATTTAATCTGTTTACTAGAAATATGATTTCTTGACTCTAATTTTTATACTTATAGAAGAAGCCCTCATTTTTCATTCAGCATTCTGATTCTACGCTAAATTTTAAGAAGAAAAGACCCCTTGCTTTAAATTTTGCGAAAAGTAAAACATATATAATAATTACAGTAAAACACGGCTTTTGTTACGAATTCGATTACTGTACAGACCCCTAAATCCTTGATTGATCAAGTACACTCAGGAAATTATTTGTTAGAAGTTTGGGTAGATATCTAATTGGCAGGAAACCAAATGGAAAATGCAGTACCGCAACTGCTGGAGGAGTATGATGAGCGTACCTTCTGTACTATTAAGAAAGCCAGATAACATCGGATAGGTCAGGTAGAGAAGATGAGCCCCAATACGCTGGAAAATATTTAAATTTTAACCAAGGCTGGGAAAGGAGTCGGGCTTGAGAGAGGTGGCTAAATGAACTGAGGGAGGGGATTTGTACAAGTCGGAGTTTCAGAAATGGAGGATCCTCGCAGCAGATCTTGAGAAATAGCTTAAGATCGTCCCAAGGACTGAAACTACAATCAATCTATATGAAGTAATCCAAGGTAGCTTGCTCGACCATTTTAATTTTTTTTAATATATATATATATATATATATATATATATATATATATATATATAAATATATATATATATTGTATATATATATATATATATATATATATATATATATATTGTATATATATATATATATATATATATATATATATATTTGGTTTTACTACACAAATTGGAAGTTCAAAAAAGATTTTTAAAATATTTTATTCTTAATTTTTTATATTTGGAGGCCATTTTTGTTTATAAAAACGCAGCGGTTTTTCGCTTTGAAGAATTTAGCGTTAAATTGATCATCTTTGGATATTTAAATAATATTAAATATAATATGAGGTGGTTCTTCTTACGGGACAAAATAGAGAATAGAATGTAAGATATTTGTTGGTCAATCCAGTACTAAATATCTCCATTATGGCGTTTAAGCAGTCCCTGCGTGAATGACATTTTTTACTGAAGCTGTAGCATTTCGATAAACGAACCTAGATAAATAAATATTGGAATATTGGATATTGGAGCGTCGTAAAAATGAGTTGATGCTTCGAAATGGTTACGGATACATTTTAACTGCAGACAGAAACTTAATTTTGTGGCGAGCGAGTCGAGGTCCGGATATTATAATTTCCTGCCCCCTCCCTTCACTTTCCGTCTCTAAAATGCGCTAAAAATATTTCTTTAAATGGAATGTACAGACAAAACTTGTAGACTAATGTACTAAATAAATGTGCCCGTTTTGTCCAAATCAACTATTTGTCCAAACCAACGATTGGTTCAACAATAGCTTATATTCGATAAGAAGAATATTAAGTTCACCGTTTCGATAACATTGGAATCAGTGGTTTCCAAGTACTTTCTAAAAGACAGAGCTTGTTACCTTTATATTATTGTCTGTCGTAGTTATATAATCTTAATAATTGATAAACATAAACTAATTCCGGTTTCTCACTGTCATCTCCGCAAAGCTCATTTTCATGTCAATTTGGAATTATTCATCTGAAGCTTTATCCTTTCAATTGAAGCTCGTAAACACAAATATGTGAACTCCGGCAAGCAGGTGCTACAGAAACTCAGCAGATTCCTCTCTCACTAGGTTGACTCTTGTGTAAATGTACCAACGCCCGCACACACACATACTTGCGTACATTATAATTAATTTTATTTTTAGCAGATTTCCGTCAATCAGCTATTGACTGGTATTAAGAGGTCGTACTCTTGACGGGATTTTCGAAAAATGTCTTCAAATGTCCATCGACCCTGGCCAAGAGATTACGAAAATGAGGTCCGTTCAAAATCATATATATATATATATATATATTTGTCTGTTAACGCTCTAGCGGTCGCAATTTTTGTTTGATTGTTACCAAAGGAGAGAGGGAGGGACTGTTGAAAATTCGAAATATCTCCGTTGTTATGCGTCGGATCAAAACATTGTATAGAAAACATTTTACTGCAAATTAAATTTACTATAAATATTGTTCTATACATTTATTCTGTATCTTGAATATTAACCGAGATATTTGCATTTGTATTGTACGTGAGGCGATAACGGACGAGTGAGTTTCCCGCCAAAAGCTAGTTCGGCCGTTTCCGTAACTGTTCGTGCCTCGTGGTTTGGTTTAGAGACTCGTTTCTACCAGTGTTATTAGTTGGAAGATTTCTCTATTGTAAAACTTCACGTGGGAAATCTGCTTAGTTTACGCAGCCCCTGCGTGACGGACGTTTCTTATTTTCTAGTCCCAATGGACATTTGAAGAAATTCTTCAAATATCTTTTTCTTTTTGTGAGAGAGACCTCAATAGTTGATTTCCCTTAAGAGAGAAGTGTTAATAAAGATGTCTTTCTAATCTGTGAAGCTTTATACCTAGAAGCTGATTTTGGTTTACAGAGTTCTCACCGTCCACACCAAATGTACATACATGTTTTTACAACTGAAGCAATGAACCCATGGAAAGAACTGCCTACGTAGAAATTTCCAGTACTAGGATGTCTTTCTGTTGGGTTTCCTATCGATCAATGAGCGAATTTGTGTGCTAAAAATGAATGATCGATGGTCCAATATCTTAATAATAAATGTACATTCACTTTATGAAAGTCATGAAAGCGGAACACAAGATTCATTCAATGAGCGGTAAAAACAGGGCTATGATAGCACTCCATGGCATGATTGTAAGATACGTAAACCCGAGATTAATGCCAAAATCGTGAGAGAGTATCAAGAAGATTGAATAATAATAAGCTTCATTAGAATGAGAATAAGTCTCGTTCCTACATTAAATCTGATCATAAGAAGTGCATATTCCCGTCAAGGACATGAGAAAGACAGTTAAATACAACCCAAAGGAAAACTAAGAAATAATTACTAGTTCAACGACTGGGAAGCATATAAAGAATAATTGACAGACGGCAAAGGTGTGTGAATTCTACACTGGCATTAAGGAAAAGACAGTCGGATGTATAGGAAGGAAAATGATGTAAAAGGATAGCCTTAATAACATGGAAAATATATTCCTAGATGAATATATATCCTATATTTGAGGGTCTCTTGGATATAGACATGGCATTGGGCAATATCAACACGCAACAAGCTGAACTGACGGTTTACCCAAGCGATTTGAAAGGCCCAGAAAGATAATCAGTAAGGATCATGAACTGAAGTAACAAAATCCTCATATGTCTAATCCTTTTGAAAAGCTTCTATAATGAGCGAAAATTTACAGAAGCAGCGCAGCGAGTAAAATCGGCGGACTACGAAAACGTTTCTGGTGATCATCTATTAAAAAAAACCGGCAGATTATAAATTATAAGAATCTCTGATTTACGTAATGCCATAGGAATAGGAAGTGAAATAGACCAAAAGCAACTCCCAGAAAATTGCCACACCCCCAATTACTTAAAAAGGAAGATTACAATCTTATCTCATATTCCTAAAAAATATTTTTCTTGAAAATTAAACGAAATATAAGTTCAAAAAAAGAAAAATTCATAAATTTCCTGTGTTAGTTTTCCGTCTAAAAAAAAAAGAAATATGTGAAACGCCGAAGCCTGGCTATCTTGGAAATAGTCCAAGAACTTGTTTACATGTTTAGCGAATATTATAAGAATGAAACGCACTCAGGATTAATAAATATTTCAAATAAAACTTTTTGTATAATAATTTATTTTCTGATATAAACAACAAAAAAAGATAGCAATAATTATCATCATCTCATATGTTATATCAGCTTATTTAGAATAGTATAGATATTATTTTTTGAACATACATATTCTTTTTTACGAGCTTCTATGACAATTTATGAATATTTATTTTACTTCATATGAAATTAGTTATGGAAGTATGAAATTGCAAAAGTTTTTAGTTATGTTTCTTTCCAGGGAATAACCTTCTCAGAACCCATCTTGGCTAGTTTCGGCGTTACGTCTGTACTTACCTACGTACGTATGTATGTAATTATATCTCATGACACAAATCGCGTAGTTGCGTAACGGTAAGCAATGGGATTTGGGAATTGGGGTTTATACAGAACTAGATATAACCCCCCCAAAAAAAAAATAAAATCATATTACGAATGAATTAAATTACTTTGTTTCGAGGCTTATCACCCAAGCCATCAGCAATAATAATAATAATAGTTATTCTTTAAAATCACTTAATTACGGTCTCCACACAAAACGTCAAAATCTTTTTTCAATAGTAACACATTAATCTTTTTGCTAGATGGCTGAAATTATAACTTCAAATTAAGGCTTTTATCTTTTAAACTAAAACTCCCATTTGCAAACATTGCTGGGCCTCGAACGAGTGCTAGGCCCGAGATCTCTTTTATCCAGAATTTTATATTTGTATTTTTATATGTATGCATTTTAAAGAATCACTTAAAATAACAAACTTTGATTTAGTAATATTAGTTTCTTTATATCATCTAAAATGGAACTATTTTATTGTAGCTTCTTACGTAATGATTTGAGTAATTTGTTTGAATGAAAAAAAAAACAAAAAAAAAAACATTATCTGCTGCTAGACGGTGTTTTTTATTAATTTATGCATTTCACTAGACCTGTGTGTACTTGAAAGTAAATAGGTACCTTTAAAACATGTTAACTTTATCCTAATTAATTACCATTTAAAAAAAGAAATATTAAATGCAATTAATAAAAATAACGAAAATAGTAAATTAAATATAGCAACGTGAGAAATATAAATCTAATTCTAGCTTACCATCTACTTCCCATACAACATGATTTAAGTATATGACAGGACTTTACAGGGATAAAATAAAGAATTAGGAGGCAATCTTCAATCAGATCTACTAATTATGAGCGCGATTTCCGGTTCATTTAAAGAGACATCATTACAAATTTTCTGAGGTTTTTACAAGATAAATGCTGTCCCTTAAAGAAAAGGTGCGCATTAAATATTTGAGAACGTATTGCATTAACAGCGGACTTTCATTACTGGTAACTACAACCAAAATAACATGAATTGGATAAAGCCGCGGAAGAAGCAGACTAAGGCTGAGATGGTTGGTTAGATTACATAAAACGTCCGTCACGCAGAGGCTGCGTAAACTAAGCAGATTTCCCACGTGAAGTTTTACGATTGAGAAATCCGCCTACTAATAACAGTAGCAGTAACGAGTCTCTAAACCAATTTCACGAGAGCCGAACAGTTACAGAAATGGCCGAACTAGCTTTCGGAGGAAAGTCCCGAATAGAACTTCAGCCGATCTCATCATCTGTTATATGCAAACACAATAAAAATGTAAATATCTCGGTTAATATTCAAGATAGAAAATAAATATATATAACAATATTTATTAGTAACTTTAATTTGCAATAAGATTGATTCTATACAATTTTTCGATTCGACGTATAGAAACGGAGATATTTCGAATTTTAGAAAATCCCCCCTCTCAATTGTCCTATTTCAGCCATTAACTAACTCGGCCTTTCTTTTTACATTTAAACGATTAAATATTGAGTTTGGCAACGATCAAATAAAAATTGCGACCGCTAGAGCGTTAACAGCATGTGTGTGTGTGTGTGTGTGTGTGTGTGTGTGTGTGTGTGTGTGTGTGTGTGTGTGTGTATAATTTTGAACGAACCTCATTTTAGACATCTCCTGGGTAGGATCGAAGGACATTTGAAGAAATTTTTCGAAAATCGCGTCATGATTACGACCTCAATAGCTGATTTCCCTTAAGGGAAATCTGCTAAAAGGGACTTGTCGGTGTAAGAATCCCGAATATAGAATATATATATTTATATTATTTTTATTTAAAGAGTAAATTTGAAAGTGCATACCTGCGTACAATCAATGGCACGTAGTATTGGTCAATGAGTTCGTTATCATGAAACTAGTTATACATACGAAAATGTCGTTGAAAATAACAAATTTTCATCAAGAGAAACCATTTTCACTTAATATATTTTGAGCCACTACCTCTTTCTGAAACGGGTGTAACTTCTGTCTCCAAAAATAAATTATTAAACATACTAACTACGATATGGTTAATAGTAGACATTTGACAGGAGGAGGGGGAGAACGGTAGCCCGTGATATTATTATATAATACTTTTGGATTCCATAAAAGACCAGTACCTCAGCTATAACAAAAATTATTTTATGTAATACTAGCTCAGATACCCGGCTTCGCTCGGGAATTCATTTGAGGCTGGATGGTGATAGTATTTTTTTGGCAAGGCATTACTTTGCACAATATTTTGACATTTACCCGTCCCAGTGTTTAGGGTTAATACCCGTTGTTGGCATTTGTTAATAATAAAATTATTTTTTTATGTAAGTCTTAACACTGTCCTCCAAATTGTCATATTTCCCGTCTCTTGTGCATTATGCATAGATTTCAGCTATTAAGGACAAAATATTAATATAGATTTGAATTAATTTTTCCAGGTGAGGTACCTCACAGTTCAAATTGGAATGAATTGTTGAGCATATCAATAATTCTACGCAAATTACTTGCTCCACACATTTTTCCTGGAGAAATATATAAAACAAAAGTTAATCTAAATATCAAAGTAAACAACTTTTGTTATGTGCATGTTTGTCGAAAAAGAAATAGACAATGAAATATCGCGAATTTTTATTTCAGGCCTTCCTTATAACCCCCACTCCCGTTCTAACCTAAAAAAAATAATTTAGCTTATAATCATGGAAAAATTAATGCTAATTGACATACCGAGTTTTTTTAAGTTCAGTTTAATCGTTAGCGCCCAATGAAATAGTTGACTCCCGCTTTAGTTTATAGTGTATAGCTCGTTTATACTTTGTTAAAAGACAAAAATGAATATGATAAAAGTTACTCTAAATAACAAAATAAATAACTTTTGTTATGTTCATATTTGCCGAAAAACCAATAGGAAACGAAATATTGCTATTTTTAATTTCAGGCTTCCCTTTTAGGCTGCCCGTCCCTAGAAATGTTGGTATGGCTTGTTATAATGAAAGCGTTAGTGCTAATACATATACCGTGTTTTATTTATTTCAGTTGGGTCTTTTGTCCCAAATAAAATTATTCACTTCCGCTATAGGTTTTAGCGTATATCTCGTTAATAATTTGGTATACGAAAAAAGTGTATATAACAAAAGTTACTCTAAATAACAAAATAAACAACTTTTGCTATGTTTATATTTGTCGAAAAACCAATAGGAAACGAAATATCGCTATTTTTAAGTTCTGGCTTCCCTTATAACCCCTACTCCTGTTCGTCTCAGAGGATATTAATATAGCTTAATGTCTAAGTTGAGTTAGTAGTAATATACATACCAAATTTCATAAAATTCGGTTTAGCCGTTTATGCGTGAAAAGGTAACAAACAAACAAATAAACAAACAAACAAACAGACACCAAAGAAACAAAATGCAGTTATGGTGTCTTTGACATGTGAAACGAAAAGTTATCGTGAAATTTCGCGAAAAAAATCAATGTACAGACAGAGGTTACAATTTTATATATATAATAGATAATTGTATATCTGACCTTTCATTGAAACCTTGGTCCCACCATCCACCCATAAGAGATATACTTTTGGGAATTTTAAAACTACTAAGTGAGGTCACTGCCTTAAAATCATTAATAATTAAGTAGGCTCGAGGCCTATAATATAGGCGGCATGCTGTCTGTTCGCCTGCATGACTGTATTAATTGGACATGATCATTCTTAAATTGGTCACGTGCCAAACACAGAGCCCTGTCACGTGGCTCTTGGTCACCCGTCCTCTGATGCCTCTAGTTACCGGACTGTCAATTTATATCAAGCACCCAATTCTCGTTTTCCCTCTATTATCAAAACGAATGCATTCACGGGTAAAATAAATACTTCTGTTAGGATATATTAAAAATTTGTCTTACGATATTTACCGCACTTTATTTAAAGTGCATTTTGGTCTCTGTTAACAAGCATTCGTTACAATCGACAAAAAACAATTTCCACAATCATTATTCTCTAGTTAGAGTTTGTTGCACCAGACTTTTACTTCAGTAAACAATAGATATCGCTCTGAAATTATTCTTTCGTCCAGGCTATTTAAACTGATTAATATTAAACCAAAATTCACATTCATTCGTCAGGAAGTGAGAATTAATTTAGTAAGGGATTAATTAAATGAAATCCCAACTCCTGGCTTGAATGTGGAGATAACATGTAAGCAAATCATCCTAATTAGTCTTAATTGTATCAAATTGACTTTAATAATGAAATAAAATAATAGAACTTCTATATCTTAACTATTTAACTGATCTAATCATTACATAACTGTGAATTTCAACAAATATAATATTCCTTTGCTCACTTCATTATATTATCTACACTTACTAATTTCATTTGCCGTGGAGATTAATCGACTTTAAATTATGACGCGAAATAATCGAGTTCAAGATTGACTTGTAAATAATCGATTTTAAGTCAGCTGACTTAACCTACTACGAGGCAATCTCACAGTATTATTGCCTCCTCTGTGAGGACAGTCGCAAAGTAATGTAAAAGGTAAAGGAGCACTTCAGAAATGCAACTAGCAATTATAATTATATTTAATAAATATAGCATAAAAGTAGGTACCTACTAATACAATATATAGCGAAAGAATTATTAAGGGATGTATTAAATTAATGTAATTACTAATTTTTTATATATTTTTCTGTTAAAAGGGATAGCCCCTGAATAGGTGGCGGCAAATAAGCCACGAAACATGTACAGCAGTTTCAATAAAGTTTGCAACGAAGAGAATGTTTTTTATGGGATACCTTTGCCATAAAATTTGAATAATAATTTCATTTATGTAAGTCTGGAGTTCGTAGTTAGTGAACTCATTCTGACTAATGCCAAACATTAATCAATTTATGCAAACAATTGAAGCATTGCTCAAGGAATAAGAACCTATTGCCCCCCCCCCTCCCCACTTCTAACGTGCAACAAATAAGTGGGACAAGACTGGAGGGCAGATAAAAGTTGTAGTCTGAATACGCATACTAGCAATTGCCATTAGTCACAATATCAAGACTACTGGCTACGGAGGGATGGCTCTTTAATAACTCTGGTCATGTAGATTTTTCTCCATTCATCCCTTATTGAGGGAATGGAATTTTCCTCACGATTGTCGGCTGGATTGATTCAAAAGGCAACGGGAAGCCATTGGATGGTCTTGTTACCCTATTCTTTCCCTAGTTCGTTCCCAGGAAATCAGGTTTACCTGGAGTCAATTACCAGGCGCAGGTGATTCCAATTTTAATTTTCGCGTATATGTTTCCATATATTGTTCAGATCACTCATAGAAACTAAGCAATAAGTATGTGGCCATTCCGTGAAAATATAAGTATGTTTCTGCATTAGCTATCCCGACGATTGCTCCCACTGTCCAACAATAAAGGCGGCACAGCGGGAAGACTGGAGATAATTCCCTCAAGGTCGGAATTGTAAGAATGCCATCAGTGCTCTGGCCGCAGTTAGCATCAACTGCTTAATGAAGGATAAACTAGTATGACTATACTAACAGCAATATTACTCTACTTTCCAGTATTGCATCACTGACACGTAGTAGACAGTGAGATTTTAGAGAAGGAGGAATAAAACATGTATAATAGATTTCTTAAATTGTTTCTAGTTATAAAATATCTGTTTGCTTCTTTAGGGAATTCCAACATATAATTATTTTGTTTACCATGCAATATAAACCGCAGGAATAGATAGAGAGGTAATAAACAATATCAGTTCCATACTACGTGGGAGGTGTTTTATTTATTTCTCCTTTTTCATCATTTATATTTTGTTCACCTTGATTATGATTGCATACAAAATTACTTGCAATGGTCGTTTATAACATCACGTTGAAGAAAGTCCTGAATTGTTTCAAGATAAAACAAAAAACGCATAACATATTTATCAATGAATAAATTCTTATTAGCACTCATAAGATCACATTTTAAGGTCAAGATATTTTATATCCCTACCTGCCATGTATGATATCCTTTTCTGTAAGGTGCAGTGATAAAAAGGATCCGAAGAAAGAAATTATCTTTGTGGCATTTGACGCAACCATAAGATTAATCTTAAACTCAACAAGTTTGATAGTTTAGTTTATTTATATATTTTTCTTTCAAGACTGCCTGGGAAAAGGACACTCGCAGAGCTAAAAGCTTTCTGTGAAAGAAACTCCAGATATTAAACGTATTTTGGGCGCTGAAAAGATAACACTAAACGAATTAAGTAAACGGAAATAACTTGGACAAGGAGATCCTACTCAGTTCAACTCCCGCACTAGACTGGCCTTCTCAACTCACGGTGGAGGTGGCTAACTAGATTACTAGCCACATGTGAAGAGTCCTTGGCTCTCCTATGCCCATCACTAAACGCAACCTATCTATCAATCGTGATTTACTCACTCAATCGATCGAACACATCAAAGTCAGTAGACCACCCTATCTGAAATTTCTCAATAATGTAGGTATAACACCATTTTACCTGTACCACATTTTAAGATGGGGAGAGGTTTATTGGCTGGGAGTGTATTATTAATCCTCTGAATGTATATATATATATTAGACTAATGACCACCGATCAATAATTTCAATATGCTATAAGCTATGTCAGAAGAAAATATTTTGATTGAACATTTTTTTACTGAAACAAGCTACCTATATACAACAACTATATATAACAACTCGAATTTAACATTATTTAAAAAACAAAGAAGACAACAACGGTAGGATCAAAAAGGTCCAACACCTCCACTCTTTTTGATCCTTCCGTTGATGACCTTTTTGATCCTTCCGTTGATGATGGACCTCCACCAGCCAGCACAAATCCAGAGGAAAGAAGACAACCCATTTTAGAAATCAATAATTCATGAAGGGTCAATTTTTAATAGTCTTTGATATAACACCTCAATGGGTTAAATCCACGGGGAAAGTACAGATACACTTAAGTTGCTTTGGTTAAGGTACCTTAACAGATTTTTATGTTAACGATTTAGGTGAGTGGATTAAGAAAGTTAACAGTAAAGTATTGTATTATTTGTTAGAAGACACTACACCATTGGTGATTTATCGTAACAAGTCTAGTAAAACACTCAAGCAATAAACAATGGAACAAAATAGGTATAAAGATGTAATAAATAGTTTATAAAATCATGTAATAAATAAAAATCAAGCATAAGAGAGTACTAAATAAAACTGCCTTTCAAATTATTAAATAACGTACAAATAATTAAGATCTAAAGAAATCCAATGATATTAATAAGATATTGTTTAGTTTAATGAAATAAAAACTAGATACACATTTCAAAGCTAATTTTTGGAGATTGATTTTAGGTATGAATATACAATTTTAAGCAGTTGTACATTTATGTAGTTAGAATATGTGGACTACATTCTATCAATTCTTCGTGCGTGCATATAGTAGGTATCTGTAAGTGTCGTTTCTTCTGCATATAGCTGAAAAGTGTTTTATTCCCCTCCACATACAGCTCATTTAGGAAATTTCGTATTAAGTAAGAATCTGAAAGCGATGTGTGGTCCTATCGTAGGTTTGGTGAGCCCAAATCACACCCTTTGAGTGTTTATATAGAAATTTGTTCTTTAATGGTTGGTCGTTCATTTTATTTCTCAGTCGTACTTCTCTCAGTCCACAGCTATTGATGTGACGAAACATCCTGAATATTAATCAACATTATACTAAGTAATTCTCGTAGTTTTAAGTTGTTAACAGAACATTGTTTCTGAGTTGATCTCGTCAAATTTCCTACTTTGTGATATTTTCTTTCTTATGTTTCGTGTTCAGGAATCTCCAATATTTTAACAAGCTTTTTGTGTAGGCTTTGTAATTCATAAAATATTTTGTCGATTGTTGGCTGAGTGTTGTCCATCTCCCTCAAGGAGAGTGAAATATTTAATAAATCCTCTACTCACCTTGAATCTTTCTTAAATTACTAGATTCGATTCTTAAAAACCATTAAGTTACCTAATAAACCAAAAAACTGAAACCAAAAAGAAAACTCAAGAGATAACTTCCAAATTTTCGACAGAAAATTAAGACGACCTAAAAAGCTTATACCTCATGCAAATTCTGGAGAGGATAACAGTGAATATACTCATACATAAAGAAAAGCCATTGGTCTAAAAAATCAGGGAACTCGTCACACCACAAAAAAACAGTAGAGAAAAGCGATGGACCACTTTTATGCTATAGCAGTGATTGGTGTGCTCAGGCCCTTCAGTGTTCCGTTAATTGGAAAGGAAACCGTTTTTCTACCAGCCTCATTTTCCACTCATCGATTGCTCACTATATATGGAACGACACAGTGATCGTAATGATATCCTAAACAATTATGATGACATCTAATTGGGACGTTCACGGATCATCGCGCTCGCTAATTTATGCATACATCGGGATCCAAATTGATGATATTCGTTAAGAATAGGCATGAAGAAAAATAAAGCAATTCAGAAAAAAAGAAAAAATACTCTCTGTTTGAAGAAATAGTTAAACGGAAAATGGCCAGAAATTCTCTTCACTTAAGTTATTTTCCTCTCCGCCAAGTAATATTTTACCACTAATAACTTCATAACTATTGTTTGAAAGAAGAAAAAAATATATTTGTAATTTAAGTCGCGGGGCCAAAGAGAGATTTCCAGCCTCCCTTTATAGTGCGAATTAGCTGCCATGGTTTCATTCTACACTTAGTTTAATGTTAAATTCAGTTTTAGGTCATTAAGCTTATCTCAAAAATATAATTATATATATTCTGTATCCCGTTTGGGTTGTACCTGAAAACATATGCATTTCCTTTAATTAAAGCACTTCTTCTATTTGTAATAAATAGATCTCTATGAAAACTAAAAATGATACAAACATGATTAATGATGTATCATTTTTAATTCGTTTTTTAAAGGAGAGATTAACCGTCATAGATAAATTAATGTAAATGTAATGCAATTTCATATTTACTTTTGGTTCATAGGAATACAGCTTTTAAAAATTTTCAAAAATTCCAACATTCTACCACTGTTATTTTTTTAAATGTATTAACAAAAATCCTACTATATATATTTAGGTATCTCTGGCATTGTTTCTTTTTTAGTTATTAATAAGTTTAATGGACTTTTGGTCATTATAATATTACCAAAAACAGTACAACAATTTTGAGTACACTGAATATGTGTAATCAATGTTCGCTCGAACCAATAACTATCCGTTTATAGAATAAAATACTGGCAGATTCTTTTCACATTCACTGTAGGACTCAAGGAAGAATCCCCACTAATTATTGTGTTTATTTAAAAAAAAAAAAAAAAGAATCTATTCGCTGAAGTTATCATATGAGGTTACAATTAACAGTTTCAAATATATATATATATATATATATATATATATATATATATATACACTATATTCCTCCGACTGTCAAAAATAACCTAGCTGACAATAACTTTTCCTGTGAATATCTTCTTTGACGGCTTGGCCAGTTTATGAATATTTATTAAGACCGTTGGTCTATCACTACAGCATGATTAGAATTCATCTATTTCATTTCATGAAACTCATCAGATTTTATTAGCAAAGGAAGCAACATTTTTTATCCAAGCTGGAATGTTTAACAAATATTACGACCAACGAATGGCATGTTGATCTCTCTGTAATTAGCTTACATGTATATAATTTAAAGTGCAAAACAGTATTACAGTTTTAAAACTTTATGCACAGAAAGGGAATAATCCAAAGCTAATGAAATGTTCAAGACTGTTCTGTCGATGGCGTTTAACTAACATTGCATTATTAATCTTTGTACTTTTATAAATTAAATATTAAAGAAAGTTTATGTTGATGATGGATACAAATAGTATCCAGTTTGATAGCTAGAAATGATAATGTAAAAAAAAAAATGGCATTGAATTTCGCGGAGATTATTCAAGTAATAATTTTATTATATAACACAATACTTCTCTTATTAAGTGCAATAATCACCTAACATCAACTGCAATTGATAACGTCCATTCTTTTGATCTAAGCTCCCTAGAAATAAAGAGAAACGGAAATGGTAATCCTGAGAGGAAATTTGTGCCATACACATTATCAGTGATAAACATTTAGAAAATTGATCACATTGACTGAGATAGATACCTCGTTGGACCTTGCTATTAAATCTAATCAATAATGGTAAGTTGTTCTGAACCATTTAGTCAATGTGTATATGTGAATGCGTGATCGTTTGCTTCAAGTTAAAGGGAGTGTGAGTAGGTAAGAAAGTCCGTCACGCAGGGGCTGCGTAAACTAAGCAGATTTCCCCTGTGCGGTTTTACAATAGAGAAATCTGCATACTGGTAACACAATACCACCGTGATTAGATAATGAGAAATCTTTCAGTTAATTAAAATAAATACCCAACTGAAACGGCTTCTGAATTGTAAGACTAATTTATATTTTAATAACTCAATTTTTAGTAGTCCAAGAACTAAAGAAGGGGGGGGGGCGGATGAACAAAACGTATTTGCATAAATCTCTCAAAGTAAGGAAGGTAAGGTAAGGTCCGAGAGGTAAGGAGCCGAGAAATGACGAAGATGGCCGACATAATCCGAACTATACCCCACCACAGACTTCATAAAAATGCAAATATCTCGGTTAATATTCAAGATAGAGAATAAATGTATATAACAATATTTATAGTAAATTTAATTTGCAATAAGATTGGTTCCGTACAATTTTTCGATCCGACGTATAGAATCGGAGATATTTCGAATTTTCGAAAATCCCCCCCTTTAAACCCCCCCCCTCTCTCTGGTCCGATTTCAGGCGAACTTGATCTGTCTTTTTACATAAAACGGTTAAATATCGAGTTTCGTAACGATCAAACAAAAATTGCGACCGCTAGAGCGTTAACAGACAAATATATATATATATAATTTTGAACGGACCTCATTTTCGTCATCTCCTGGGTAGGATCGATGGACATTTGAAGAAAATTTTCGAAAATCGCGTCATGAGTACGACCTCAATAGCTGATTTCCCTTAAGGGAAATCTGCTAAAAGTAAAAGATAATGCATGTGTGTCAGTGCATATAGTGTATACTTATTAGACATTTATTAATACTGTTGTGAGTTGACTGGCGCTATTAGGATTCTGACTAACCTCAATAGATTCAGGAATTAGAAAGTCAATAGATTTAGATTTTTCGTTATCTTTTGGCCTCCATGATGTTCATTCTCTCTCGTCACTTCCTAATTACACTTTCAGAAATGTATATAGCTCTCTTTATCTGTACCGCCATATATTTATTTACACCTCTGACTACAAGCAGGTGTAATTTAATATGTCTATCATTTACTCTAGTTTATAAAATGGCCAACTATCTTATTGTATGGATTGTATTATTTATTTTTTCCGATAATTAATTTTATTCTAGGTTCATAAAACCCATAGCTGCTCAATGCATGTGCTCTGGTTTATCTTAAATATTTTAATCAATAGTGTGTAAGTACTTTAAATTCTTTGTGTAGAATTTTGAATAGTTAGTAAGCATTTCGTAAATCAAATATGATTAAAAGAAGCTTGGTATAAGTACCGCCGAAGCGAGTACAAAAGAAGATTTAATTATGCATAGTGCAGTAATATTTTATTTACAATTAAGTTTTTAGTATATCTGTAAATTGGTAGGCCTTGATGAAGGTAACACAAACTACAGAAACTTTAATAGAATTGTTGGAGTAAGTACTTTTTTCACCACTCAACTTGTCCGAAAACAACTAAAACATCCATTGTAGAGTTTCATTATGTTCATCTCACGTTTTAATTTATATTTTATTTTCCCAAGTTTGTTAGTCGGAAAACTGCATTCACTAGATCCTCTATGTTCCTCTTTGGTTTCATTAAAGTTTGTTAGAAAAAGTCTCAGAATATACTAACTGATCCCCAGCTTATTCTTAAAATTAGTATTTAGATCAGACATTGCTTAGTGCATTTAAATATGTTTTCATTAGGAAAATAGCGACAGATATGTAATGGGGAAAATGATCATAATGGGCAGTCCTATAATTCGGGATTTCCTTCATGGGGGGCTCATCAAGATGCATTTTTTAGCAGATTTCCCTTAAGGGAAATCAGCTATTGAGGTCGTACTCATGACGCGTTTTTCGAAATATTTCTTCAAATATCCATCGATCCTACTTAGGAGATGACGAAAATGAGGTCCGTTCAAAATTATATATATATTAGTTAACGCTCTAGCGGTCGCAATTTTTGTTTGATTTTTGTTACGAAACTCGATATTTAACAGTTTTATGTAAAAAGACAGATCAAGTTCGTTAATGGCTGAAATCAGACCAGAGGGAGGGGGGGGGTTATGGGGGGGGGGGTTCGAAAATTCCAAAAATTTCCGTTATTATGCATCGGATCGAAAAATTGTATATAACCAATCTTATTGCAAATTAAATTTACTATAAATATTGTTATATACGATTATTCTCTATCTTGAATATTAACCCAGATATTTGCATTTTTCAGTTTTCAGCAAACCGCCACTTCTACTCATGTTACGTATACAATACTCTGCTACATAATAAATCACATTATTGGAAGTTTAAATACCAAACATTGTATTCAAGAGACCTTTATTATACGAGATACATGCAAATATGCCCTAGTGACTCCTCCCCCCCCCCATCTTAAAGTTTTGGACTATAGAAATTTTATTGATTGAGATAACAATTATCCTGACTCATTATTAATTACAGTACTAGATATAGTAAATAGTTCTCAATAAAATCAATGTGTTATATTCTGATATATTTCAGTAATTGTTTTTCTTTCCGGTGTGAGGCGGGCCGACCCGTTTGTTTACATTTCTAACCTAACGCTTCCTGTCGGCAGGTTATTGAAATTGGATGAAACATTCCTTATTTCCGTTTGTATTTACTCACGGTGTTGTTGTGTTAGCAGTATGTATATCTATCTATTACTAAACTGCTTAGTTTACGCAGCCCCTGCGTGACGGACTTTTATTTATTTATTGCTCTGTCGTCAATAAAACAAGTAAATAATTAAAGTTTGTGGGGTTCTCACATATGCGTTCATGGTTTATATTAACATTCAGCAAGAAGCTAATTCGAACCCAATGATTTATGTAATGAACCGGTGGCCATAACCCAAGTATAATAAAAAAGTCCGTCACGCAGGGGCTGCGTAAACTAAGCAGATTTCCCACGTGAAGTTTTACAATAGACAAATTTCACGAGAGCAGAGTCAGTCAAAGAAACGGCCGAACTAGCTTTTGGCGGGAAAGTAATTCTCGTCCGTTAGGCTCCGAGATTAAATTAAAAACAATTCAATCTCAAAAAACAACAAGAACACAAAAGATGGACTTACCGTTAATGATAGCATCGCTCTGAACACTTATTACACCAACACTAAATAGTACCACAGAATATCCATTATTTGTAAGATTTAATACTGCTGTGAATATTAAGTAAACAAATAAAGGGCAAGTCAAATGGTAAGAACCTTCCTGATAGCAAACAGTCTGAGTTGTAAACAATCAGGTTAGCCAGCTTTTACCGGAAATAAAAGCAATTACGGAAATATATTTGAATATAAGTTATAAATT
The DNA here is from genome assembly GCA_019009955.1 of Riptortus pedestris. Classification (NCBI taxonomy): domain Eukaryota; kingdom Metazoa; phylum Arthropoda; class Insecta; order Hemiptera; family Alydidae; genus Riptortus; species Riptortus pedestris. The sequence goes on from CM032229.1 coordinate 84,080,981, forward strand.
TTATTCATAACTATTTATTATATCTAGTACTGTAATCAATAATAAACCAGAATAATTTTAATCACAACCATTCCAAATTTAGGAATCCGGGAAGAAAATAGAAAGGGGGGGGGGGGCAAAATACGATTCAGACGGTTATGAGATTTTCACATGATTAAGGAACAAGCAGGTTTGCCAGCGAAGGTTTACAATAGATAAATAAACATACAGGTGAATATACTAAATATTAGTGAATATTTATAAATATATGTAAATATACTTCCGTGAATATTAGTGAATAATTACAAACGGCAATGAGAAATCTTTCAGCGAATTTACAATATAAGTTAATAATCCCTACAACGTAATACAGCTGGATTGTAAACAAACAGGTTAGCCAACCTTGTAGCGCAGTATCGATAGACAGACCGGAAAAACAAACAATTAAAGAAATATATCTGAATATAAAATATTAATTTTATTGGAAACTATTTACTATAGTTAGTGGAGTAATTTGAAATGAATCAAAATAATTTATATCTCAATCACTCAAATTTTTGTAGTCCAAGAAAAAAAAAGGGGGGGGGGGTCAACAGAACGTATTTGTTTGTATCTCGTAAAATAAAGCTTTGTTGAAAAAAAATATTTTGTATTTAACCTAATAATGAGGTAGTTCATGAGATATAAGCTTATTATTAATATGCCCCTAGTAGGAGTGGGGGTTTACTGAAAGCGGAACTCATTACAAAAAATACAAATATCTCGGTTAATACTCATTATATGGAAAATATGTGTAGAACAATATTTATAGTAAATGTAATTTGCAATAAGATTGATTCTATACAACTTTTCGATCCGACGTACAGTAACGGAGATATTTTGATTTTTCGAAAATCCTCCCCTCTAAACCCCCCCCACTGGTCCGATTTCAGCCGTTAACGAACTTGATCTTTCTTTTTACATAAAACAACTAAATTTCGAGTTTCGTAACGATCTAACAAAAATTGCGACCGCTAGAGCGGTAACAGACAAATATATAGATATATATATATATATATATATATATATATATATATATATATATATATATATATATATAGAGAGAGAGATATATATATATATATATATATATATATATACAGTTTTGAACGAACTTCATTTTCGTCATCTACTAAGTAGGATCGATGGACATTTGAAGAAAAATGTCGAAAATTCCGTCATAAGTACAACCTCAATAGCTGATTTCCCTTAAAGGGAAATCTGCTAAAAAAAAAGTGGAACAGAATGAACTATACAGCATCCAGCATCTTGCCTGCAAATGAGCTTGTAAATTACAGTATTGTCAAGGTAATTTAGTGTTGTTGATATGTACTGGATATGGGCAGCCAACTAGTGCTATGTAGTGCAATGTCAAATTAGTTTCGTGTTCTGCATTCAGTCAATAGTTGCCTGTTTCACGGCCTGTTCATAGTTACACGTTTCTCATCTTGGGTTATGTGATTTCAAGCATTTTAAAATTATAAAAATAAAGACTTCATGAA